>WWET01000917.1:39580-130079 GCA_011038615.1 Limnodynastes dumerilii | reverse complement strand
TTGGTTCTCAGCCTGTCTGTCTGCTGATTACCTTGTGTTTCCCACCTGCTCCACCTCTGTTGCTGACATTACCATTCATCTCCAGAGTATCAGTCAGTGCAGAGTCTCTGCTATCCCACCTTACCCTATGGTACATAGCTCTGTCTCTACGTACCTCCTGCACACTGTGTCCCTGCAATCCTGCATTACCCTACGGTACATAGTACTTGCTCTGTCTATACTTATCTCTGGTGCACAGTGTCTCTGCAATCCTGCATTACCCTACGGTATATAGTACTTGCTCTGTCTATACTTATCTCTGGTGCACAGTGTCTCTGCAATCCTGCATTACCCTATGGTACATGGTACTTGCTCTGTCTATACTTATCTCTAGTGCACTGTGTCTCTGCAATCCTGCATTTCCCCTTCTCTGGTACATAGTACCAGCACTGTCTTTTCCTACCTTGTTTATGGTTTTTTGATTTGTACATTCCTGTGGGGTTTTCTCTTATCGTTGGCTGATTGGTCTGAGTGGCTGTATTTTGTATTCTTTCTGCACTGGGGTGTCTTATACCATTTCTACGCACAGGTACTCCAGGGGTAGCGACCTACTACTTGGGGCACAGTAAAGCCCATCCCCACCATCAGGGGCAATGGCGAAGACCACCTGATGGTAGAATTTGCATCCTGGTGCTACTGTGCGTCACACCTCAACATTTACCTTGTCTGTCTCAGCCTTGCCTGTCTGTATATTACCTGGAATCTGTACCTGCAATAAACCCCTTTCATTCATAATGGTTTCTGCATTCTTTATACCTAGCCTCAGGTATTCATAACATACACGTAGCAGCATTGCCAAAGTCAGCATTGCAGAGCTCATACAGTGGCCAATTTATGCGACCAGAGCCACTTTTCTTTTGTGCATCATGGACTTTAGCAAATTGTTTGCGCAAGGACTTTAATTTATCAACGACCTGCTGCTGAGTTTTGCTGATCCTCCTTTTCTCCAAAAGCTTTGCAATATTTGAATAAATGTGTGCATCCTTCACTGTTCCAGAGATTTGTTGTTTAATCTCTTCCTCCCCGCGTATCTGCAAGAGCTCCCGCACTTTGTCATACCACCAATGCTCCATTCTCACACTGACCACGCCGGGCAACTTTGGATGACATCACAATTCTTGCGGCAAGAAAAGTGTCCAATCAGGTGTAAGTATGAAAGACCTGGGTTAAAAACAACCCTGGCGCTTTCACATTGCCACCCTTCCTGGGTTGAACATGGGAAAAACCCTTCTTTTTTTTTCCCCGTGTTTAAGCCCCGGGGCGCGTGACCCGGGTCTACCGGAAGTGGTGGTTTCACATCACCACCAAAAACCCGGGTTTTTGCGAAATGCCGAGTTTTTGATGAAAAACCCGGGTATTTGGTGGTAATGTGAAAGGGGTATAAATGGGATCCGCAAGTATAATTAGTTCATGGCGATAAAGTACATTTGCAGTACTTTGGAGGAATATTAAACTGCTCCTACAAATACTTTGAAAAGTGTCTATGATTTTTCTTTGGTTTACTAATGTAAGTACTTATATATGAACATTCACACTATAAATCTTGCACTATTTATTTAGCCTACATTTCAGTTATATAATACATTAAACATGGCACATATTTAAATTTATTGCTGCGATATATGTTTGTTATACCATGAAAGAAGCATGTAATTTAGCATAATAACATCATTTGTTAATATTAATCATGAATACCAGCGTGTCAAAACAACGAAATGCATGTAGATGGCTGAGGATTACTTTACAGGGATTGCAGAGTACCTACTTTCTGCGGTATGCATACAAAGAATGTAATACACACATCTTCATCTAACCTTTTAAGGCTAATGTCAAATATGATGTAATCTAAACATCTGACATATATTTTTTCTTTGTTTATAGAGTTGCCTTGAGGATTTAACATCCGGTTCCGCAAGGGAGCAATCAACACACTGGCGTCCTCGTAGGGAACAAACACATCTACCTTGGGCTATCCTCTTTAGAAAGACTGATGCAATAGTGGTTAGAAGCTACCACCTCACGTCATCTCACATCATGGAAACTTTGCAACTTAAGGCAAAGCCTGACATTCTGATAGCAATATCACCGTTAATGAGATTGTTACATTTTTGTGCTAGTGGGAGTTTTCAGGGGTGAGTAGGAAGTTCTGTGGGTTTGTCCCAATTGTCCCAGTTGTCCTTTAGTCGTGTGATTAAGGAGGTAATGAGGGCTTTTATTTGTAGAATGCATCACTTTATCCATCTGGATGACGAGGGTCTGTTGCCAATAATACAGCAATTCCATCAGATAGCTGGCTTTCCTACCATGAATGGGACAGTTGATGGCACACATGTAGATCTGATACCATCGGGAGTTAATGAAGTAATTTTTACAATTACAAACTTTATCATTCCATCAATGTTCAGGTTATATGTGATGCCTCTCTATATGTATATGTGCCAAATTTAATAGAAGTGACCATGATTCCTTTGGAATGAGGAAATCTGGGATATGGCAAACATTTGCTAGCAGATTACCCCTGCCTTTCATGCACCTGTTTACATAAACTGATCTGAGCAACTTCCATTTTGTGTGTATACTGTTTGGAAGAATGTCTGGGAGCATCAGCTGAGAGGGGGTGTTGTTCCACAGCAGCTATATTGGTGGCTTTAAGGGTTGTCTCCTGAGGTAAGTGGGCTCTCAATTTAAAAACATATATATATGACCCAACATTGCAACTCTCATTGTTAGAGTTAGGACCATCATAAGCAGAAAGGCCTTGACGATGGATGGTGGCTTATCATATATTTACGCAAATATATGTAACAGACATTTCTGCATTTTAATTTACAGCTAGACGGTATAGTCTGTTACTGGTTAATGGCAGTGTTGCTGGGGCATTTTCTTTCCATTGCTTCTGTGGCTGGCAGATTAACCCCTGCCTTTCATGCACCTGTTTCCATTTACCTATAAATTGATTGATCAAGTTCCATATTGTGTGTATATGGCAAAAATGTATGCAGACAAGGAGATGATGCGTGGCTTTTAGGTTGAAAATTTTACTAAAAAATATACAGTACCTGTGAGCTATTTATTGTAGCCTCATAATAATTTAACTTTTCTGATGCAGGCGATGCCACCTATCAATGCTGTCATTGGCTCCTCACTCCTTATCTTGACCTGCTAACAGACCAACAGACAGCTTACAGCACCGTGCATACCTCCACCAAGGCCAACGTAGAGTGCTGCTTCTGCATTTTAAAATCTCACTTTCGTAATATTGTGCATAATATTCCACAACATAGCACTGAGGAATGGGGCACACACTCTGAATATTTTTAATTTTTTTTAATTTTGTAGTAGTCAGTTAGAAGTAAGTCCTAAAAGTATAGTGTATAAGGAAATTATTTTCAGTTTACTTAAAAAGGTATTTAAATATTCCTACATCACTTTGGAGGTGCCATCTGAAGACCGGTAACCTTTTTGATATTTGGAGGAAGTGCATTATTATGTGGTGATTATTGTGGTGCATTAAATCCAATGGTAGATAATTTTATGGTTACAATGACACGTCAAAGAGTGATACATTATACAGCAAGTGAACAATCGGTTCTTAAGGTTGATGTGTCCCTCACAGCCAGGGTCGGACTGGGGCATAAAGGCATACTGTGATGGGGCCCACCATCATTATACGAGGATGACCAGGTTACTTCAGAGGACCCTTCTAATGATGACGATCGTGAGGATTGGACGCCACAATCCTTATGAGCATCCCAGATCAAACAGAGAGTAGTGGACAGGTGTTTTATATACATTCTAAAAATATAAATTGCCTCTATGTACAAGAGTAAAAACAGCACAATGCTACTTTACTTAGTAAAAAAAACATTTTTTTTAATTTTTTCCTTGTTTTTGTAAGGTGGTTTTTGAAGATTACTTTTGCCTCTTTGTAGGCATGTGCTGTGATATTGGTGGTGGTGGTGTACGATGTGGGAATTGTGATGGTTTTTCTCCACTAAATAGTGTGGCAACCGGTGCTGGTGCTTCTGGTGTATGGGTGCTTTAGATGGCTGAGGAAGGGGGTCTGTTGGTAGACGTCCAGAATTCAGTGAATCCATTTGAAGAATGTCAGAGGTGGGTGGTGTGGGCTCCAATTGTGAGAGATTAAACACTGGGGCAAAAGTAAGAATTCAGATTTACTGTAGGGTGATGACTCTGGAATTTTGACCTGCTGCTGTGACCTGATGGTGGTGGAGATTGTTGATGGACGCCCCTACTCAGCAGCAGTTAATCTCTCCAACACATCATATATGCACTCTTGGCTAGTATCTAAGTGCTCCAGGCTATTAGCTATGTGCTCCAACACAGCCTGCACTACATCTGCTATGCGCCAATCCCTTGGTACACAGCCTGATGAAATTGAGTCTATGAAAATTAAAAACAACGGTCTAGCAATTTCTGAATGTAGCTCCATGTAGAACCCTTGGGTGTATGTCGTCAGGGCTAGGAGCTTTATTTATCTTAATTTTCTTTGACCGCCTATGGACATTTTAAAGTATTATTCCTACCATTTCTTCCTCTCTAGTAAACACTGAAGAAAAGAAAGTGTTTAATACCTCTGCTTTTTCCTTTTCATCATTTATCAATCCACCCATATCACTTTTTAGGGGTCCTATATTATCTGTGCATTGTCTGAAAATGAAACACAATAAATATATGATTCATTTTTAATTTTTTTATTTTAGTTCCACTGAACTAACACAAACGACTTCCACAAAATCTGTTGACACCATATTCTTATATATATATATACAGTAAGGCTGGTCATATGCTGGAGTGAATATCAGCCTGATCATCCAGTTATCGGGTGATCGGGCAAATAGTCACCATAGTTAGTGGACATGGTCAATTTTTAAAATGCCAAATAAACGCTCTGGTACGATTATTTACTCTTTTAGCATGTTTGATAGTGCCCTATAATTAAAGGGAGCCTATGAAATTACTGAATGATTCCTTATTCTTTAAGTGTCTCCCTCTTCTGCTAGGATTATCGGTCCTAGCAGCCCAGTGTATGACCAGCTTTACTGTTTAAAAATAAAATGTAAAGGAGTCTTGAATGTCAAGAAAAGTGATAATTTAGGAAGTAAACTTTATACTCATCTGATAAGTTCTTATTAATTTCAGCATATGTAAGACAGTGTTTAAGATAACTTAATCTACAGAACAGATGTAACAGACATGACTGAAGAATTAAATGAAGAGAATAGTCAAGAATCCAGATACTGTATACCCACAAAATATCAGAAAGTATTAGCACATATAACATAAATTTTTACCTTCCTGGTCTTCAGATGTGTGTTGTGATCTATTAAGTAGAAGGAAAGCTGGGGAGGTGGTAGCACTGCCTATAGGTATAGATAAGTATGTATCTCAGGTACTGGTTGGGTGGGACACCTAGAGGTATGAATCTGAAGTGGTGATGGTGGCAGAATGGGGCAATATGGATAGTAGATGATTGTCCCGAGGAGGAGAACCAGGTATCAGGAAGTTTGTAGTGATGGTTGTTATGGTCAATGGATAACGGAGGCAAGGAGGTCCCAGAGAAGGGTGGGGGTATGTGGTGGAAATTGCCAATAGTCGCAGTGATCGGCAGATGGGGGATGTAGTTGGTAAGTCCAAAAGTCACAAATGTAGGAGGTATTAAACTGGATGTTGTCCTTATTGTTGTGCGTGGTGCACACTGGTGATTGCTTGACAATTGGGGTGGTGGTGGGTATTCCGATGGGTTGGAGTAAAGGTGGAGAGTAGAAATGGGGAGAAATAAACAGAGATCAATAGTGTAATGTTGATAAGGTAAACAGTAAGTAACAAATAAGGTACACTCACATACAGGCGCTGGTCTGATAACCCTCAAAGGTTTCTATGTAGTGTAGCTGCGAGTGCTGGTGTGTCCCATGTGTCTGTGTCCTCTGGTCTGTGACTCCGGTCCTGTAATGTGCAGTAGGAGAAGTAGCCTAGGTTGCAGTTGTCCCTTCGGCGATGTAGTGAGGTGAACTACTCCACTCTTTGGGCTGGATCCAGACTTAAGTAAGTGCTTGAAATTAGTTACTCCTGGGCTAAACCATGTTGATAGCAGGGGGAGTCAAGTTAATTGTATTCTTTACATGCAGGAATATATCTTTGAATTGCATAATACACACAGATACTGACCAGCTTTACTATCACACTGTTATTTAGACTTGGGATAGGAAACATCAACTCTCAACTCTAATACTGTTTGCAACAGATGAAATATGACTCCCCTGCAATCAACATGGTTTAACCCAGGAGTAACTAAATTCAAGCACTTACTTAAGTCTTGATCCAGCCCTTTGTCTGTAGGGTAGAGCTGGCTGTTGGTGTTACTTCTTCTCTGTGCAGGTGTTGGGGTGCTGCTTCACAGTGAGGAAGAACTAACTGATCTCCAAACAGATTGTGCACCTGTTGCTGCAGTGGTAGCTGGTAGATGTGGATGGCACTGACCTGCTGTGCGGGGAAGGTGTGCTTGAAGTGGGTGGAGCTGGCAGTCTTTGCGTTGCTGGAGCGTTACTCTTGCGTTGCCATTGCCTAGGAATAATAGTAGCGGCGGTGAGTAAAAAATGAGAAGTGGGGAGGAGTCTTCTGTGGAGATCAATAAACTTAACACTGAGGTGGAGAACACAGCTGTCTGGGCTCCAAGTGGGTCGCACACTCATTGCTGCGGTGGTGGCTGGTAAAGGTGGATGGCGCTGACCTGTTGTGTTGGGAAGGCGTGCTTGAAGCAGATGAATCAGCGGGGTGGCCAGCTGTTGCTGCGGGCGATCTATGTGGTGTCGGGATATTGCACCTGATGGTTGGGATAAGAGGGGGTCCAGTGTCTATATCACATCTGGGCCCACAACTCGCTAGTTCCGCTTCTAGGTAGCCCTATGGCATTTGTAAGTCCGATAAGAAACTAAAAACCGAAGATCTGAAACCATTCTTAAGTGTGAATATGGTCCTATGTTAGGAAATAATTTCCAATTCTTTTACATGTGAACTTTCTTTTTTAGAATTTTCTTTGCTTTGCAGGTTGGTGATTGATCTTTATTTTAACTGTTAATTATTTTTATCTGTTATTTTGTCAAATAAAATTTTTTTTATCTCTTATCTTATCTTAATAAGTGTTTTTGGTATTTAAACATGGGAAATGAACATGTGAATATTCTGAAAAAGTTTATGACTACTGAAATCTAGAAGTGTATGTAATTACAGATAAACTTTGAAACACATATGAGCACGACCCAGAAATGCAACTATGACAACTAACGTATTTTAGTATTTTGACATAATTACGCTATCCACATAGATGACGTATTTCAAATGCAACTTTTGACGTAATTACGTTATTGAGTACAGTTACAATCTTATCCAGATCTGGAATTATTTAGGAGATAAGGGCGAATGTGGATAAGGAGTACATGTTACAAATATGTCACGTACATACTTCACGTATTTTGTGTACAAATTGCGTCCAGATATGGATATGGCCCACTGTTCGTTTTAGAGGACAAACCTGTGGAACGACCCATTCAGAGTCTGATACACATGATACAGCAACAAGGAGAGACCTGTGACAAAATATTTGTTTACAGGTGTTATCTGTGGATGTTGTCTGGGCTAATTTTCTATAACTGTTAACCTAACTAATACAAATGAGATTTAATCAAGAGGGGAATCCTGAATATAATGATGTGATCTCCCAAGGAAGTCATTTGGATGGTCTTAAAATAAACCAGATCACTGCAAATAAAACACAAGGCTGTGGATGTTGCTAAGACCAGCCACATCAGTAGTCTGTTGGTTCTGGAGCCGCTACAAATGACATCTTGATATTTTTACAGTTCTAAATTGTAGGAGATATTTAAAACAGGCTGGTAAGACAGAAATCTCTCTGTATGATTGCATGTGGATGTACCCACCACCATTTATTCATTGATACTGCAGAATTTAATTATAAAATTGTAAAATTGTCATTGTAAAACAGCCTACATACATGCCCCCAGTTCAGTTTATTCCCAACTGTAGTGCCCCTAGTTCTTTGTATGCCTTAGTGCAGAATCAGAACAAACAGAGTTCCTTCACCAGGTAATCAGTTGACTGGGTTGTTGAAAATGTACATCTACAAAATGCATTGGTTGTTGGAATACTTAGTGTACCTTTATACCATTTAAATTTGTATTAGAATTTGATCATTTTATCATATATATATACCTCTCATTCACCCCTATTTTTATAATCATTGAAGTTCCCTGATAGCTTTCTGTACATACGGCAGCATTTTCACAAGATTTTGGTGCTGATCATATGATAATTAATTGCCGATTTTTCGGGCATTTCCGTGCGTATTTTATGTACGTTTAAACAGCGCATGCGTAGTAACTTTTTTGACGGAGTTCACCTGGATCATACGCACAGAAATGCCTCACGGACGGACTTGTGAATTGCATGGTGTCAAATACGTCTGGATCTGCCACGTAAAAATACGCACGGAAGAATTTACATATAAATGGGCGGAGGGGGGGTGTTTAAATGATGAAAAGTGGGCGCGTTTATAAAGATACGCACGAACGGAGGACATATATGCACGGAACAGCACACGGAAAGTTACAGTTGGTCTATGAAGGCATAAGTGTCCGAGAGCACGAATTAGCAAGGGGAGTGACTGGGGTTTTGGTGGGTGTTCCTTGCTCCGTCCATGCGTATATTTGCGGCCCGATCTAAACACGGATCTCTGAATATGACCCTATGTGCTTGGACCGAAATCCTATTAGTGTGTATGCTCCCAATGTCCTGTTTTTTGTTCCAAAGCAAATTGCATTGTTTGATTTTATTGGAACAATGTCAGAAGAACAGATGGTAAAGAGTTGAGAAAATCACAGATCTACCAGTAAAATGTGTCAGTGTATATGAATGACTCCAAATACTTATCAGGACTTTAAGTTGTAGTGGATATCTTCTAAATGTATTGTATATATCTTGTGAAAGTTTTTGCAGAGTACCTAGCTTTCATTTTCTGCTTTTTACCTTAATATTTTTTATATATTTGTTCGATGCTCTGTCAGTATGATACATTTTTATTATGATTATATCAGTGCTATATGAGTGCTGAAATTATGCTTAATTTCATTAAATACTTGATCTGCAGATCTGTCCTGGTACTAAATCCAAAGGTAGGGCGGGACAGAGCGAGAAGCAGAATTGCTTCAGCTTTATGGGAAGGGGGGGAGCAATGCAGTAATAGTACTAGTTCCAGTTTTTACAAGCAATCCAGTTTTCCACACCACTCCCATTAAACATGGTTGGTGGCAGCCAGTGCTCTGGATCCTGTCCATTATGAATAATACTTTATAATATTGGAGAAAGAACAATCTTGTGTGCATATTGGACCAGATCCCCAACTACTGCATCCGCAGTACAAAACAATTCAGCATCAATTAGCATCCTCCCGATGCAGAATTCCATGAGATACGCATGGTAAGTGGGTTATAGAATGCTAATCGTACAGTAATGGTGTTCCAAACCCCTTCCGTACAATCCTCCATTCCATGCGTGGACCTTCCGCATGCGGAGTAATGGTAATTGCACAGCAAGGGCAAAGCCGTAACATGCGATCCACCATTCCATACGTGGGCCTTCTGCATGCAGAGACTTAAATTACATACGGATGGCCCCTATGTGTGAGGGAGTGTGCACTCCTCTCGCATGTACAGAATTCAGATTCCATATGTTAGACTCTGTTGCAGAGGATAGCGTATGGAATTTAAGGGGGGTTCTGGATCCCAGCTATTGTTATATATTACATATTTTTATTAGGGAAAAAATGACTGCCATTGCCAGAGAAATACTATATGTAGTGTTTCTGAAAGTTGATTTGCGATAGCCAGATATAGGCAGTAATGTCTATAATTCTGCCAGATGGAATGTCAAGTGAATCTGGATTGGACAGTACATATTTAATGAAGCTGTGGCATTTTTCTAATATTTCATATAATATTTTATTATTGTGATTAGAGCAATGTTAAAATAATCCGAATAATGAATAAATGTCCACTTATTGAAGTAGCAGTGTGCAAGTGGTAATAAAGCTAGATGTGATTTTTAAATGTGGCTTAAATGTACTACAACAATGAGAGAATGATATTTTGAAGTGACTTAAAGGTTTTATAATGATATCAGCAAGGAGTAGTGGCATACATCTGTTTCCTGACACATCGTAACTGCTGAAGATAACATCAAAGGAGCTAATATTTATGATCTTTTTATATTAACTTTAGGGAAGTAATGGAAATGAATAAAAAATACACAAATATCAGCACATTTATCATTATAGGATTTCCCAGTTCTCATCCTGTTCAGATCCTTATGTTTGTCATTTTTCTCTTTATGCATATTTTAACTATTGTAGAAAACATTCTTGTTATAATCCTGATCTGGAATAGCCCAATTCTTCGCAAACCCATGTACTTCTTCCTGGGAAACCTGTCTTTCCTGGAGTCATGTTATGTAACAGCCATTATCCCCAAATTACTTTCCATACTTCTAAAAGATAATAAGAGGATTTCATTTGCTGGGTGCATGTCACAGCTCTTCTTTTCCTTTCTTTGGGTTGCACTAAGTTTGTACTACTAACTGTTATGGCATTTGATCGCTATGTAGCTATCTGCAATCCCTTGCATCATATCACGATAATGAACCAGCGTTTCTGCTTAATTTTGGCATTTTGCTCCTGGCTCATTGGTTTAACTATATCTATCATAAAGACTTTCCTTATCTCTCAGCTTACCTTTTGCAAATCAAACATTGTTAATCACTTTTATTGTGATGTGTCTCCCTTACTCAATCTTGCCTGCTCAGGCATCAAAGTGACTGAAATTGTAGACTTTATCCTTGCATTGATTATTCTCTTAGTCCCACTCTCTCTTACGTCATTGTCATATATATGCATTTTGACAACCATTCTTAAACTCCCAGAATCCAGAGGGATAAAAGTTTTTTCTACATGTTCCTCTCATTTGGTTGTTGTGACCATACTCTATTCAACCACCCTTTTCATGTATGCTCGACCAAGTAGGGTACAGTCTGTCAACCAAAACAAAGTGTTGTCTATTGTCTATACAATAATAACACCCTTTCTCAATCCGATCATCTACTTCCTAAGGAACAAAGAAGTAAACATAGCGATTTGTAAACTTATCTACAGAAAATAATAAAAAAAGATGAGTCTAATGGCATCCTTCATTAATAATGTATTTTTACACTACAAATGAGCTGATAGATTTTATGATATTTGTTGGAACATTCCATTAATAAACATCACTGTTATGTGATTACATTCCCAACTGGTTTATGGATGGAATTGTTTTCCCACTTTTATGATATCAAGAATCATACAACATATTATAAGATAATATATAGTACATAATCTATGCTGAATATTAAATTAACTGTACAATATAATGTTATTTATTTAAAAATTAAAATATGTGAATTGTGCACAATAAAATATGGCTTTACAATTGGCTGACCTGTGGCCATTTCTACAAATCCCAGCATGCTTTAACTTCATGGGTTTAGCTTATACCTGGCAAGGCTGGCTGGGGCTCGTAGATTCAGAACACCTGGAGAACCACAGGTTGGCCAAGTCTGTTGTAGAAGCACTGAGTTATAATGAAACTGGGCAAAACATTTGGGTTTGTTTTTCATAAACACAGATACTTCTTAATAGATACTTATTAAAATAAGTAAATACATCAGCAAAAAAGAGAGAAGTTTTTTTTATTGTTTTTATTCAAGTTCAAAAGATAAATAAACAAATAATACAGTGTTCAATGAACATGGTATTACATGAGTCAAACATTATAAGAAAAATAAAGAAAAAGGAAACAATGCATAACAAAAGTTCACATAAATATGTCTTCTTTGTCACTTCTAAATATCTAACATCTTAGTATATCACAGTGTTCAATGAACATGTTATTACATGAGTCAAACATTATCCATAAGAAAAAGGAAACAATGCATAACAAAAGTTCACATAAATGTGTCTTCTTTGTCACTTCTAAATATCTAACATCTTAGTATATCATGGCTGTCTCTCCATCCCGGGCACCTTCATCCTATAATTCCAAGAAGTTGTTAAGTATCTATTACACTGCCGTCAACCAAATAGGGGGGGGTCAGATTGCAAAACCCTTGTCTCATACCATACAGTTTTGTGGAAACATTTATGTATATTAGTTTTGATGGGAATGGATAATGTGTCAATATATGTTTCCCACATTGCAAAGAATTTCTCTATACGCTGTTCCTTATGTAATGAAGCCTCGAGCCATTTCATTCGAAACACAAAATATAATTTATTATAAAATAATTTCATATTTGGGGGCTCATTTTTGTATCCACAAATGAAGGACACACTTCCGTGCTATCGCTGATATTATCGTGGCTAAATGTCTGCTTTCTTTAGTACACTTAATAGCTGGATCAATCATACCCAAAATAGCCCATTTCGCATCTAATGGAACATAGCTAAGTAGATGCTCTGTGGCATAAATTTGGACTCGCCTCCAAAAAAGTTTGGTTCTGGACACTCCCACATGCAATGGACAAAAGAAGCATTGGGGCAATTACATTTTGGGCAGGCACCCGTATTAGGCATAAAAATTAAATATGGGGGAGAAGACGCATATACTAAAGGGGATAAACAAAAGCAGCCCTATCACTAAACCCCAATAAACAGTAATGAAATGGAGACAAGGTGTGGTAGGGCGCTGTATAAAAAATAAAATAAAATAAAGCCAGAAGGGAATTGAATAAGAGAAATCAAAACTAAGTAATATGAGACAATAAAAGAGATAAAATGTGATGGGGCACTAAAATCAGATAAATTAGGATGAGCAATACTAATAAAGCCAGAATATATATAAATCAAAAATTGATGGTATGCAGAATAAATAATAAACCCACTCAATAGATATTCGCTTAGAATACACAGATATAAATAAGTTAAAATTGCGGTGGAAGAAGCTGGTCAAAAATGTGCAAATAAATAAATAAAATACAATTAATATACCAATGGATACAGTGTAATAAATAACTAAAATAAATTCGGTCAATAGATGGCAGTCAAGATCTAAAAATAATAAATTGAGAGTAAAATAAATAAGTCCTGTATTCTTATTGATTAGAAATATAGTCAAACACGAAGTGGATAAGTAAATAAATAGAATAAAAGTCACTTGGAGTCTAGAAGCGTTATGGTCCATAGGATCAAAGAATTCACTGACGAATATCTTTAAGATGTACTTGATATTTCCACCAAGTTGGAGTTGTTGATGATTCTCCCGTGAATAACGTCTTTTAAAAGTTTTTAGAAAAGTTCTCCCCTGTTCCTCTTTATGGCCAGTGGTTTTCTCCTTTCAGGGAGGGAAATGGCAGAGTGCTCTCCCCCAAACGGGGGTAGAGACGAGTGAGGGTCGGGAAGATAAAAAAAAACGGGGATCAGTAAAAGTTCAACATTTATTTAAAACATTCAAAATATTAAAACATATGGGGAAAAAAACACAGAATAAATAAAAAAAAAATACAGTGTCCAAAGGCAGTAGTAGGGTCGCATACCTAAATGGTAATACACGATCCGGTCTGCAATAGATGTAAAGGTCATTGGAAGAAGCAGACACGAGGATGTGAGGACACGAGACACCGAACAAACTGCACTGCAAAAACCCTAGCCAACGCATTTCGAATTGCTCGAATTCTTTCTCAAGGCAAGCCAATCATGTGACCCGTATTAGGCATGCCAATCATGTGACATCTATTTGGGGAAAAATAACCTTTATAAAAAATATTGTAAAACATTTCTCGATAGGTATTCGCTCTCAACACCAAACAAGAATAGTTAAATAGATTAAGCAATTTTTCTAAATCAATATCTGGGAATGTTTCATGCCATTTTGTAAAAACATGTGAACTTGGCCTCAAAGCCTTTGTTATTCAAAGCATATTATAATGGGAAGAAATAAGGTTTTTGGGGCTAGGTGGTTTATTTAATAATTTGTCTAAATCATTAACCCAGTCTTGAGGAGAAAAGTCACTTATCACATGTTGTACATAGTGAGTAGCCTGGCATAAGGCAAAATCATGGGTATTGGGTATATTATAATTCTCGCGTATAGTCGGATGAGATAAAATTTGTTGTCTACGGGGGTCCACTAAGAATTTTATGTTCTTGAGCCCTCTATCTCTCCACGCAGTGAAAGTATAAAGTGCTCCTCCATACTGAAATGCTGGGTTTCCAATGAGTGGCAAAAATAGAGTTTTTTGGCTTTGAAGTCCCCTTTCAGATCGTATCTTATGCCATATTTTCCACGGGGTCATAAGGAGTGGATTATCTTCTATTTCATTTAGAATATCAATTCTTCGCATATGTATAAAATTTGGCAATGTTGTGAGACTTTAAAAAGATTGTTCAACTGGTGTGTTTGCATAAATAGCAGTATCATGTAACCAGTCCCTAATATAACGTAATTGACTAACCTGGTTATATAGTCTTAGATTGGGGAAGTTAACGCCACCTTTATCTTTACTTAATTGTAATTTGGCCAAGCTAATCCTAGGGCGTTTACCATTCCATATAAATCTGCGAAACGCCATGTAGATATGCTTTTCATCTGTAGGAGATAAGATAATCAGGAGCATTTGCAGAGGGTAAAGCAACTTTGGGAAGGAAACCATTTTGAGCAAGTTAGCTCTACCCAGGAAAGAAAGAGGAAGCTTCTGCCAACAATCAATTTCTAAAAGCACATCCCTAATTAGTTTCCTCATGTTTACTGAATAAAGCGTATGAATATTTTTAAGGATTTGTAGTCCAAAATATGTAATAGCATTGTTAGCCCATGTAATATTTAAACCTCTTGCCCATCTGGGTTTTGCCTGTGGATTCAAGGACATAGCCACCGACTTATCCTGGTTTATTGTAAATCCCGAAATCTCCCCAAATTTTAAAATCAATTCCAAGATGGAGTTAAGAGATCATACCGGGTTACCAATATATAATAACAGGTCATCAGCAAAGGCCGTGATTTTGGTCTGAGCCTGTCCCACACCAATACCCTCAAAAACTTCAGAAGTTTGCAAAATTCTTAAAAGAGGGTCTAAGGCTAAATTAAACAATAACGGGGACAGAGGACATCCTTGCCGTGTATCCCTAAACATAGCGACCTTGTCCGAGTGAATCCCATTTATTAGAAGGATAGTGGTAGGGTCAGTATATAAAAATCTTATGAAATTTGCAAACACGTGCCCGAAGTGTCTAATCTCAAATACTTTTTGACCGTGTAGCCAAGAAACCTTATCAAAGGCCTTTTCCGTGTCAAGGCTCAGCAAGATCTCACTGCCCGTGGAGTGGGAGGGGTTGGAAGCCATTACCACTGCTGCGATAGCAGACCTTACACCCTTTACTGAATGGCGATGATGAGTAAATCCCAACTGATGATGGGTGAGTATTTTAGGCAGCATAAATTGAAGGCGGTTAGCTATGATTTTAGTTAACAGTTTACAGTCTTGGTTTAATAAAGTTATGGGGCGATAAGAAGTAATAAGCTCTGGATTTTTCCCCAGTTTCGGGATAAGTATAGTTCTTTCTTCATTAAAAGACGGGTAGGAGGGTTGTTCTGTGTAAAGTTTTTGGAACAGTTCTGTAAGGAATGGTGCGATATTGTGTTTAAGTAATTTATAAAATTCTGCTGGATAACCGTCTGGGCCCGGGGTTTTAGCATTGTGTAACGATGAAGTTTGTAAACGATGAAGTTTGTAATACACGATGAAGTTTGTGTATTAGGTTGTGTATATGATCTATCCAGGTTGGGACTGTCAACCATATTAAAATCCCCACCACAAGATTAGGAGTATCCCGTTGCAACAGGATATGAGAACATTGACGCAAAGAAGGCCCGACTTGGTCCATTAGGAGCGTAGAGATTGACCAAGGTGAATTTTTCTCTGGCTACTGTGATAAATAGAATAATATAGTGACCTTGCGGATCGATAATCCTGTGTTCAATTGTATATGATAAACGCTTATGAAATAAAATAGCAACTCCCTTTGTTTTTGTAGTATGACATGCAGTAATACACTCACCAATCCAAGGACTCTTTAGGGTAGCGTTCTGCGGGTCGTTCTAGTGTGTCTCCTGAAGCAAGAAAATATCTGGGTTCAAGGATTTTAGGTGAGTAATCACTTTTCTGCGTTTCACTGGTGAGTTCAATCCACCCACGTTCCAGGAGACCACTCGCAGACCCGAAGAAGGCCCTCCTCCAGTTATCTTTTCAGATGTTGGTAAGACCATCAAGAAAGATATTTGGAAATAATTAGAATAAATAGTATGATATAAGTGTCCCTGTAACCAATGAAGGATGCTTTTGGGCTCCTGGGACAGGAGAGAACAGCCGAATCGCAAGACTCAGAAAGAGTACAACATTTATCTCTTGGTGACAGAAGGTACACTAATTAAATTTGCAAACATATGAACATAAAAAAAACAATCTGAACTTGAAAATACACCACTTTCATATTTTCCTCCAGAACGACTAGTATCCTGTCCAATACAGTTGGACAGGAGACCAAGAAAACAAATAGATCACGAAAAATGTAAACAAAAACATAAACAATCCTTTCTTATCAACGAACTGAGAACTGACTATAACATTAGCAAACAGTATCCAAGATAATGTGTTAGTAGGAGTTGGTGAGAGGAAGAGAATCTGGTAAATCAATTTGCTCCAGAAAAGTTGTAGCTTTTCGAGCATCCTCAAAAAAATGCTCTTTACCGCCACTATTAACTCGCAATTTGGCGGGGTAAAGCAGCGCAAAACGGATGTCATGTTCATGAAGGAATTTACACAGTGGGGAGAATTACCGTCTTTTCTGCGCCACTTGAGTGGAAAAATCCTGAAATATCAAGATTTTGTGTTCCCCAACGAACAAAGGATTTCGATTTCTATAGCTACGCAATACCGCCTCTTTATCTCTGAAGTTTAAAAATTTAGCTATCACCGCCCTATTATCTCCTTTTTGGTGATCCGGGCCCAGGTGATGCACTCTTTCTATAATCATATCACCATGGCCTAAATGTAGATTAAGGGCTGCAAATAGGTCTTTCTGGAGATAAGCAAGTAGATCTCTATCTTTAATAGTTTCCGGAATACCTATAAAACGTAGGTTACTACGTCTGTTCCGGTTTTCTATGTCATCTAATTTATTGGTGAGTGTTGTGATAGTTTGAGACTGGGCCAGTACTGTGTTTTGTAAAGAGGTAAGAGCATCTTCTGAATCACTAATTCATTGCTCTACCTCTATAATTCTCTGAGTGTTAGATTGGACTTGATTAATGGTTAAGGTAATCGTGTCTTGTAAATCATGACATTTCTGAGTTAGTTTTTGCTCTAGTTTACTGTCTAACATTTGATCAATTTGAGGAAGAAGAATCAGAGAAATCTCCTTAGCCATCTCTGCAGTATGAGAGGAAGGAGTAGGTTGCGTTGCGAATATAGCAGGTGTTTCAGGGTCCCCGGAAAGCCGGGATGGTGATTTTGGTGACGCAGATTGGTTTTTGGCAGAGGTAGGTTTAGTAGCTATAGTTTTATTTGTTTTACCCATCTTGATAGGAGCGGTAGAGCTAACAAAATCAATGTATCTCTTCATACCATAAGGGTTTAAAATGTCACATTAATATGGCCACCCACTACTATTACTTAAAGAATCACATTAGGTAAAGATCACAGAAATGTTCTAAACAGCAGTTGTGTAACCTGTTTCAAAATGATATATTAAAGCCCCCCAAACATTATCATACCTGACAAAACCCAGATATGTATGTAGTCCCCAATTAAACAGGTAAAGAGTAATGTATAAAGGATATTCAAAGCAACAGCACAAGGTCTATGATGACAAAACAGTCTCCAGCTGAAAAAGAAGTTTGTTATGGTATTAGAACATTCAGAAATACCAGGGGATGTCAGCCAGGGATATTTCGTCTTGCAAATGTTTATAATTCCAGAATTGTTGACAGTAAGGTGTGATAGATTGACGTGTGGAGTAAAAGTACAGATACACAGTCACGTTAGGCTATTCGACTTGATATCACGTTTGAATTGCCAGGAAAATTAGGTCCACTCATCACATATAAGAATAGTTAATGCTGTAGTAGCTGTACTTTTGCCGTATTACACTTGTCAAACCCTACCTTAACTTTTCAAAGCGTAACTACTGAAGTATGTAAAAGCTTCATTTACGTAAATGCCTAAGCACGGCCATACTGTAGGATTTAAATGCCTCACCTGCCTCCAAAGCGTAATTACGGGTGTCATATGGATGTCACACCTCTTCGTTCGTAGTTACGCTGTTGATACAAGGCTGGTACGTACGTTCAGAGGCTGGTACGTACGTTCAGAGTTATGTGGCGTAACATCTGCCGCGCACATGCGTCACCGGCTGTCGTAAATACACTAACGTATGTAGCTCAGGATATACCCCATACAGGGTAAGGATGGACAAATATAAGATATAAGTGATTTTCTAATATAACCCTCGACGCCCCTCTGATTTAGTTGTGAGATCGTACATTGGTTGAGATTTTATAGTTTTATGTATATTAATCAAACTAATTACAGATATATAATATAGACAGCTCTTAGTGACTTCCAGTACACAAGCATCCTAATAATCAATATACAAAAGAGAAAGCTTCATATTGATTGACATATAATAAATATATTTTACTTCTTAGTGTTACTATTCAAAACAAAAGATCAGGAGCCATATTCTGAGTAATGGCTACCATAACCGCATGAGAGGGGCGTGACATCGAAGTTCACTCCCCTCCTCCATTGCGACTGCGTACGGAAAATGCACAGAGGTCTAAATCGGGCCCCAGATTATTAACTTGTATATAACAGTGGGCTGGATCCAGACATAGTAGCAGAGAGAAAATGTATGAAAGGGTTTCGTATGTTCGTTCGCTACTAAGCTCCATATATGAGTGGAAAGGGCACTTCACCTCTCATGTACGGAATTCTGGACACTTACCCTACCTCATCTTGTCTGTATATTAGGTTAAACTTGTGTATAAGACAATCGTACATAACGGCTAAACCCAGCCCTTACAGTACAATTTACACAGAAATGCCCACCCCACGCAGTGGAATACGCAGGATTTTGAATGCGTGTAATACATGTGAGGTATATTAGCATACCTTCCAACATTTTGGAGCCCGATAACGGGAAATATAAAAGCTCCGCCCCATTCCGCCCAAGCTCTGCACCAGTCTCGTCCCCATTGTCATACAACACAGGTCAAAAATTAAAATAGTAATTTAAAGAAAAAAAAAACCCTGTCTCCAGTGTGGTTTTAATAGTTTTATTTTGAAGGTACACATCTAATAGCAATAGCAGAGCACTTTACACAATGGACCAGAGCTTGTGTCAGTGAATAAGAACTGTTCAATGTGTTGTTCACCATCCCTCACCTGCTTCCTTGTTGCAGCACAGGCCATTACCATCTTCCTCTATGTCAGTCTGCCCATATAACAACAAAGTCACGCCCCTTTCACAGCACCTGTGAAGCAATGTCCATTTTTTTTTTATTTTTTTATTTTATTTTTTTCAATGTGGGGGGTTTCTGGACAACCAGAAACCCCCACTTGGGTGCGCCACTGCCATGTATGGAACTGCTGGACGTACGGAAACAATATCCATACATCCTGTGTAGCCCAGGCATCTGGACCTGAGCAGTTAGTAAAATCAGACAATTTATACATACAGCTTGCATAAATCAGCTGTCATTCGATCCTGTCCAGAGACAGCAAATTAGTTGGCATCCAATAGACCAATAACCAATAACCAATATACATTGAGAATGGAGAAATGTGGCTTTTAATGAGTGTGGTTCCCGTTGAGAATGGCCTTATTTCGATAGGGCCGTTCTCTCCCAGCCAGCTCCAAACTGACTGGGAAATTGATTACTTCTGCCCCGAAAAGGCAAAGCAATCGATCATTGGAGCACTGAACACAGTGCTCTGAAAGGTAAGTGAAGACTCTAACCCCAACCCTCTCCCTAATCCTTACCCTACGCCTCCCCTTCTATTACCCCAACCCTAACTCTCCCTTCCCCACAGCCTGACTTTAACCCTCCCTTCCCCGCAGCCTTACCCTAACCCTCCCTTCACTGCAGCCTGACACCAACCCAACCCTCCCTTCTCTGCAGTCTGACCTTAACACCCCCTTCCATGCAGCCTCACCCTAACCCTCCCTTCCCCGAAGCCTCACCCTAACCCTCCCTTGCCTGCAGCCTCATCCTAACAACCCCCCCTTCTCTGCAGCCTGACCCTAACCCCCCCTACCATGCAGCCTGACCCTAACCCTAGCTTCCCACTTCCATGACCCTAATCCTAACCCTCCCCTTTCATGGCCCTAACCTTAACCCTCCCTTCCCTGCAGCCTTACCCTAACCCTAAAAGTCAAGTGTCATCAGGGAGCGGTGGGTGGCGATTCTGTAACTGAATTGGTAAGTGTGACAATTAGCAAAAAAAAAATGCTAAACTGGCATCCTATTCAATATAGAGACAGCTGAAAAAACTTTTGGCCGTCTCTACTTCTCATAGACAGCCATCGTGCCAGGGACTCCCACCGCTTTTAACATACTATCCCACAGTTATAATCTTTAAGCTAATAAAGTGAATAATGAAGAGTAGAATTAATTTAACTTATTTAAAGGAAAATTTTGAAGAAAACAAAATAAAACATAGGCGCTCCTTCTCTCTATTTATCCACTCATATTTATATTTCTGATGGAAATCACCGCTTGGTGGTTGAAAGATCTGATCTTCACGCTGAATGAATGATACAGGTGGCCACCTGTTTACTGTAGAATCCAGAAAGAGAGACCACGAAACTTTTGAATGATATGCATATTAGAATGACTTCAGTCCATATTGTAGGACATATAGAAGCTATGAGTTGGGGGATCTGGCAAGTTCAAATCAGCTGGCAATGTGTTTTGGTCTGTGTAGAACGTTTTTAAGCCAAGAATAAAAATAGCTGGTCTGAAGGAAATATAAGGGCCGGTTAATCAGTAATTAAATCTCTGCAGCTGTGTTCCACCCCATCCATTACCCAAATATCCAAAATTCCAAAATAACTATAACTAATATCTATCTATCTATCTATCTATCTATCTATCTATCTATCTATCTATCTATCTATCTCTAATATAGACATCTAATTACAATGATTTTTTATTAAAAAAAATCATTTTAAACAACAATTGATTGGAATTCTGAATCTTTATTTAGACCATCAGGATGTAACCTGTTCAAAGCCTACTAAGGTTAGCCCATTAGGATTACTATTTTATTTTTGATGGAAATGACGGGATAAGCAATGCGTAAGGAGACCATTTTTTATATTGGAAGTATGTACATGTACACTGCAAATATAGATTACGGAAGTAATGAATTAAGAGATAGAGAACACACTGCGATTAGCTTGAGATTTCATAGAAGTGACTATGTTTAAAATGCAATTACATGTAAGCCAAACTGAGCTGACACATTTCTAGCAGCCTTTCATTTGGATGGTAACCAATGTAATTTGCCTTTTTCTTATTTATTTTTGTGATTGACTAGGAGCCAAGAGAGATTTTAAGTTAAAATTTTCCCAAAAATTAACTTAAGGGTATAATACAAAATCCTATATTTTACACACACACACACGCACACACACGCACGCACGCACGCACGCACACGCACACACACACACACACACACACACAGTCTGAACACTGAATATTTATTTTTTTATTTTGTAGTGGTCACTTAGAAGTAAGTCTTAAAAGTATAGTATATAAGGAAATAATTTTCAGTTTACTTAAAAAGGTATTTAAATATTCCTACCTCACTTTGGAGGTGCCATCTGAAGACTGGTAACCTTTTGATATTTGGAGGAAGTGCATTAATATGTGGTGACTATTGTGGTGCATTAAATCCAATGGTAGATAATTTTATGGTTACAATGACACGTCAAAGAGTGATACATTATACAGCAAGTGAACAATCGGTTCTTAAGGTTGATGTGTCCCTCACAGCCAGGGTCAGACTGGGGCATGAAGGACCCACCAGGGAATACTGTGATGGGGCCCACCACATAGTCAATGGGTGTGCTCAAGGGGTCATAGCCGTAGGATGGTTGCAATATGAAAAGTGTGTTATACTATTAATTCTCAGTTACAGCGACCCATATAATTAGAATGAGTATCCTACTGATATATATACAAGGCAGAGAACATACTGCTGATCACCATACAATAAGGAACGCTTAACATAAAAATGTCATCCTGTTATCCTCCGCCATACAATTTTATTATTATTATTATCGTTTATTTATAAGGCGCCACAAGGTGTCCGCAGCGCCGTACAAAATACAACAAAATACAGTACAGACATACAGGGTAAGGATGGACAGCATAGTGCTGGTGTGAGCAGAGGAGAGTGGGAAGGAAGAGAAGAGATAGATGAAGGATGCAGTGTGGATGATAAGTGGAGGATGTCACATTTGTCGGCAGATGCCGCTGCACTTACCCGATTTCTCCCGGCCCGTTCCCGCTTTACCTCTAAACACTGCACTCAGTAGCTGCAGCCCCTTGCTTCCTGGCTCCTCCGGTGGGCTCCGGCATCCTCGTGGGTGCTGGGCGCCGCCATCTTGAAAAGTATCACATGGGCGCTATCTTCTAAATGGAGTGCAGACCAGCGGATCACATGTCCAGAGTGGCCAATCCTAAGTCAGCGGATCACATGTACAGGGTGGCCAATTCCCCGGGGCATCACCTGAATATAACATCTCAGAGAGGATCCAGATGCAGGAGACCCCTATATCTCAAGTTGTGTCCTGCCTACAACAGATGACTAATCAAATGGGAGCTTTCCAACAAATCATGATGGCCCATGGTCAGGCATCAGCTCCAGCGTCCGCTTTGACTACCATCGGAACCCGAATTCCTCTGTCCACTCTGGCCAAGTTTGATGGAGATCCTGCCCATTGCCGTGGTTTCCTAAATCAGTATAAATTGCTCTTCGAGCTTCAACCGGATAACTTTCCCTCAGAGAGGACAAAAATCACCTATATCATTTTCCTCCTATCTGGCAAAGCCCTGGAATGGGTTTCACCTCTGTTGGAGAAATCTAGCCCGATTCTATCTTCCCTGGTTGACTTTCTAAAAACTTTTCAGACCATCTTCGATGAACCAGGACGCACTGCTTCCGCTGCTTCAGACAATCTCAGCCTCTGTCAGAGGGATTTGTCTGACGGGGATTAGTTTGTTCTGGCCAAATGAACCAGTCCGGACAAAATCCCCAGGGGGCATTACCTGAATATAACATCTCTGAGAGAATCCAGATGCAGGAGACACCCATATCTTAAGTTGTGTCCTGCCTACAACAGATGACTAATCAAATGGGAGTTTTCCAACAAATCATGATGGCCCATGGTAAGGCATCGGCTCCAGTGTCCGCTTCGACTTCCATCGGAACCCAAATTCCTCTCTCCACTCTGGCCAAGTTTGATGAAGATCCTGTCCATTGCCGTGGTTTCCTAAATCAGTGTAAATTGCTCTTCGAGCTTCAACTGGATAACTTTCCCTCAGAGAGGACAAAAATCACCTATATCATTTCCCTCCTATCTGGTAAAGCCCTGGAATGGGTTTCACCTCTGTTGGAGAACTCTAGCCTGATCCTGTCTTCCCTGGTCGACTTTCTAAAAACCTTTCAGACCATCTTCGATGAACCAGGACGCACTGCTTCTGCTGCTTCGGACAATCTCCGCCTCTGTCAGAGGGATTTGTCTGTCGGAGGTTACACCATACAGTTTCGCACCCTGTCTTCTGAACTCACATGGAACGAGGAGACCTTAATGTCAATATACCAGGAGGGACTTTCTGATCGAATTAAGGACAGGTTATTGTCTTGCATCACACCCACGACTCTTGACTCCCTGATCTCCACCTGTGTACAAATAGACATTCGACAACAGGAGTGTCGATCTGAGCGAAAGAGAATGACCAACCCAAAAATGGCTGTTCCTCCTCGTCTCAGATGTCCCAACTGAGGAATCCATGCAACTCGGCAGATCTCGCCTTACCCCTCAGGAGAGACAGCGCAGAATTAAGGACAACCTCTGTTTTTATTGTTGTGAACCTGGACATACTCATTTGCAGTGCTCCAAGTGCCCGGGAAACGCCCGCTCCTGATTGATTCTGAGGAGGTCAACCTAGGAGTTCCCATTCGCTCCTCAAACCATCGGGACTGTCTAATTCCCTTGTCCATAACTTTGAGGGGTCAGCGGTTCGAATTCCTTGTTCTTTTGGACTCTGGAGCTGCTGAGAACTTTATCACCGCTCGAGTAGTAGAAGAACTCCAAATTCCTACCGAACCTTTTTCTGCTCCTACATATCTCACCGCGGTAGACAGCAGCCGTATTCCTGGGAGATCTATTTCTCATCGGACCCTGCCGCTCACTCTCCATGTCGGGGCTCTTCATTCAGAATCCATACAACTATTCGTGCTTGCTGAGGCTACCTCCTCATTATTGGTTTACCCCGGCTCCAAGCTCACAATCCTCATTTAGATTGCGTTACATCTCAAATACTCAATTGTGGTTCCGCTTGTTTCCAGGGCTGTCTGTCTAAAGTGATTCCCCAATGGCAAGCAAAGCACTCTGAGGACATCAAGCATCCTAGTCTGTATCAAGACTTCGCTGACGTCTTCTGTTCTAAAGCTGCTGACAAGTTATCTCCTCACTGCCCATAGGACTGTCTAATTGATTTAATTCCTGGTTCCACTCCTCCACGTGGTCGGACCTATCCTCTTTCAATCCCAGAGACCAAAGACATGACTGATTATATCTCTGAGAACCTTCAACATGGATTCATACGCCCTTCTACTTCTCCTGCTGGTGCCGGATTTTTCTTTGTTAAAAAGAAAGATGGGGTCTACACCCTGTATAGACTACCGAGGCCTCAATAATATAACTATAAAAAATCTGTATACTTTACCTCTCGTTCCAGAAATGTTCGATAGGATTCGGGGCGCTCAAATATTTATCAAATTGGATCTTTGAGGGACGTACAACCTCATCAGGATCCATTCCAGGGATGTATGGAAGACTGCGTTTCACACCCGGGACGAGCACTATGAGTAATGCCCTTTGGTTTCAGCAACGCCCCAGCTGTCTTCCAAGCTTTCGAGCTTTGTAAATGAAATTTTCAGAGACCTCCTTAACCAGTCAGTCGTGGTATACTTGGATGACATACTCATCTTCTCTCGAACCCTGGAGGAACATCAGGCCTGATCCAGACCTATGCCAATGCGCTGTGCTTAGTAAAGCACAGCGTATCAGCATGCACTCTCCCCGACACTCCCCCTGTGTCTCATCGGACCCTGCCACTCACTCTCCATGTCAGGGCTCTTCATTCAGAATCCATACAACTATTCATGTTTGCTGAGGCTACCTCCTCTCTCATTCTTGGTTTACCCTGGCTCCAAGCTTACAATCCTCATTTAGATTGCGTTATGTCTCAAATACTCAGTTGGGGTTCCGCTTGTTTCCAGGGCTGTCTGTCTAAAGTGATTCCCCAATGGCAAGCAAAGCACTCTGAGGACATCAAGCATCCTAGTCTGTATCAAGACTTCGCTGACGTCTTCTGTTCTAAAGCTGCTGACAAGTTATCTCCTCACCGCCCATAGGACTGTCTAATTGATTTAATTCCTGGTTCCACTCCTCCACGTGGTCGGACCTATCCTCTTTCAATCCCAGAGACCAAAGGCCTCAATAATATAACTATTAAAAATCTGTATCCTTTACCTCTTGTTCCGGAAATGTTCGATAGGATTTGGGGCGCTCAAATATTTATCAAATTGGATCTTTGAGGGACGTACAACCTCATCAGGATCCGTTCCAGGGATGTATGGAAGACTGCGTTTCACACCCGGGACGAGCACTATGAGTAATACCATTTGGTCTCAGCAACGCCCCAGCTGTCTTCCAAAGCTTTGTAAATGACATTTTCAGAGACCTCCTTAACCAGTCAGTCGTGGTATACTTGGATGACATACTCATCTTCTCTCGAACCCTGGAGAAACATCGGGCCTGATCCAGACCTACGCCAATGCGCTGTGCTTAGTAAAGCACAGCGTATCAGTGTGCACTCTCTCCGACACTCCCCCTGTGCGAGCGTATTTTCCCTCGCTTACACTGGCTGAAGGCTACCCTAACTTCAGCCGGCCTAAGCAAGGGAAAATACGCTTGCACATGAGCGTTTGGCTGCAAACCCCTCCCTCACTCATTGAACTACCTCCCCCCGCCCACCTACACTAACCTGAATGTAGTAACGCTGGGGGACGTCCCTTCCAGCGTTACTATGGCACTGCTATGGATGACCGATCCACGATCGTGCGTTGCCGTAGCAGATGTTGCCCGGCGCATGCGCAAATCGGCTTTTAAGTCGGTCTTACGCTGCTGGCTGTCTTCACGCCAGCTAACGTAGGTCTGGATCAGGCCTATCGTGTCCAAGTTAGGGATGTCCTGTCTCTCCTTCGTCAACATCATCTATATGGAAAACTGGAGAAATGCATTTTTGAAGCCAGAGAAGTTGCATTTCTTGGTTTTATCCTGTCCAGCTCTGAACTCTGTATGGATCCCGCCAAGGTCCAAGCTGTCCTAGATTGGCCCCAGCCTACTACCACCCGGGGAGTTCAACGTTTTATCAGATTTGCTCATTTTACCGAAGGGTTACTCCACCATCATGGCACCCATCACTTCTTTGACTAAAAAAAGGAGCCAATTCCTCCAAGGGTCCCTCTGAGAGTACCTCAGCCTTTCTCCAACTCAAAGAAGCCTTCTCCACGGCTCCTATCCATCATCAACCTAATCTCTCTCTGCTGTTCCTAGTAGAGATGGAAACTTCTTCTGAAGGAGTTGGGGCCATATTTTCGCAGCAGTTCTTTGATGGGCAGACCCATCCATGTGCCTTCTTTTCTCAAAAGTTCCAACCCGCTGAGAAATATTATGCCATTGGGGAGAAAGAGCTCTTGGTAATGAAGCTAGCACTGGAGGAGTGGCGATACCTGCTGGAGGGAGCGGTCCATACCTTCACCATTCTGACCGATCACAAGAATTTGTTATATCTTCAGATTGCCCATTGTCTCAACCCTGGCCAAGCCATGTGGTCTCTATTCTTCTCTCGTTTTAACTTCTCCCTGCAGTTCAGACCTGGAACCAAGAATTGCAAAGCGGGTGCTCTGTCTTGATCCTTTTCAGCTGAGGATTCTGAAAAAGAAAAGGCCCAACTCATCTTGAATCTCATCCAAGTGGCAGCTTTGCAACTTGTCAAGCCTCCACCGCCAGGAAAGACTTTCATTCTTCAGTCCCTCCACCAAAAGATCTTATTATGGACTCACGCTTCGAAGCTCTCGGGACATGCAGGAATTAAAAGGACTCTAGCTTTTCTCAGTCGCTCTTCCCTCCATCAGGATACCACCGAATTCGTTGCTGCCTATTCTGTCTGCGCGTAACATAAAGTTCCCTGCAGGCCACCTCTTGGCCCTCTTCAGCCTCTCTCTATACCGAGAACTCCATGGTCCCATCTGTCCATGGACTTTGTGACTGAGCTTCCACTTTGTGACAAACATAATACCATCTGGGTAGTAGTGGACAGGTTTCTAAAATGTCCCACTCTGGGGTCTCCCTTCTGCTCCAGTCCTAGCCAAACTCTTTGTCCAACATATTTTCTGGTTGCATGGCTGTCTTGAAGAGATAATCTCTGACCGAGAAGTCCAGTTTACAGCAAGGTTCTGGAGAGCCTTGTGTACCAGTATCAGAGTAAAACTGAAGTTCTCATCGGCTTATCATCCCCACACCAATGGGCAGACGGAGAGGGTCAATCAAGACCTAGAGACGTTAATCCGCTGTTTCATCTTCTCAAGACAACTGGGTCGACCTACTGCCGTGAGCGGAGTTTGCTCATAACTATCATTACCATGAATCGCTGGATACCACCCCTTTCAAGGTAGTGTTTGGTCAACACCCCAAAGTTCCACCATTTTCTGCTCTCCCTGCATCCCAAGTTCCTTTGGAACTGGTCCTCCTTCTGTGTTTCCAGCCAATCTTATTGTCCCCTCTTTGTGTCCAGCCAGTTTTATTGCCCCCTCTTTGTGTCCAGTCAATCTTATTGCCACCTCTTTATGTTTGTCCACCAAGCCTTATTGCCCCTCCTTCTTTGTTTTAGCCAACCTTATTGCCCCCTTATTTATTTTTGTCCAGTCAACATTTTTAGCCCCTTCTTCAGTTTGTTCAATCAGCCTTATTGCCTCTCCTTTTGTGTGCCTAGACAGCCTTTTTGTACCTTCCTTCTGTGTGTCCAACCAGCCTTATACCCTCTCTGTCTTTGTGTCTAACCAGCCTTATTGCCCCTTCCTCCTGTTTCCAACCAGTATTTTTGCCCATCCAGACTTTTTGCTACCTCTTTATGTGTCCACCCAGTCTTATTGCCTCTCCTTTTCTGACCAGCTAACATTATTGTCCCTCTATGTCGAGTCTGCCTTATTGCCCCTCCTTCTTTGTCCAGCTAACATTATTGCCCCTGCTTACATGTGTCCACATAGCCTTTGTGCCCCCTCCATGTTTATCAAATATCCATTCCCCAACTATCTTCTTAAAAAACTCAGTAATGTTACCTTTGATGTCTTTCTCCAGATCTCTCCTCTGTGGCGCACTCTGCAGAATTCTGCCGCTTACGTGACCTTAGGTATAGAATAAGCATAGCACAGATAGATCTATGCAGGGTGCACAGGATCTAAGTGAAGGCTCCACTCCCTTGCAAAAACGAGTGGAACTTACAGACATAGGGGCCCACCAGGGATTCCTCAGGCTCCCTTGCTGGCCAGTCTGACCCTCCTCACAGCACTGTGTCCCTCACTGTCCTTAATAACCACATGGCTAGAAATCTATTCTACCCAAGCCAGAATCATTGAAAAATATTTTTACCATCAAGCGCCCTTATTGAGTTCCTTGTCCACATCATTAAAAAATGTTCCTTCCTGTACCCTCACACCCAATTCCTCTGTCTAACCATAACTCTCCACATCCCCTTCCCTGTTACATTATGTTCATGATTTTCCCTATTCTAAACATGATGGAACTTGGATGCCACAGGTGGAACATGCCTGCAATAGATCATGTCATTGTTTTGTGTAAACTGAGAAATAAATGTCCTTCTTTTGATATATTTTAAAAAGTGTAGTCCACAATCTATATGATCTGTATTTTATTCAGCATGGGAATATCGTTTCTCATTTTGAATCAGACACCCAATATTATATGCTGTTTATCTATATTAACAATCATGTGTTTTTATCAACTCCAGTATATTTGCATTTACTCTCCAATATAGGTTTAACACTGAAACTTTGTTATAGAAGTTCCTCTGTCTGTATTTCATCCCACAGGAAATCTTACCTATGAGCTTAACTTGCAGTCAAATCCCACTTGTCGCTATGTCTTTTTTATAACGAATTGAGATAAATACTCGTCTGGTTGATAATAATGTAACAGGTATTTAGATTGTTCTTTACACAGCTCATGTCTCAGCATGGAGATGAATAATCTGATGTCATTAGTGATCAAAATGAACATGGTGAATGCAGATTTTTCTGGATTTTAGATTTATTGAGTGTTTATTATATTATTTCCTAGCTGCAAGAAAGAAGAAAAGGTAATCCATATGATTTATTGTTCTGTCAAAATATACAAAAAACTATAAAAAAACACTAAAATGTGTGCAGCCCCGCCCCAGATGACGATGGGATGGGATTTTGCTAATACAGGTAAGTTTGGATTGCGGTACAAGAAATGATGGTGTGTGAGTGGAGAAGACTCATGGAAAATAAGACAGACAAGACCACGTTTCAAAATTAAATAAAAGTATTTTACTAGTATTTTATATTCTTTTTATAAATGTATATGTTTTTCTTTAGCTCACTTTCATGTAATAGGTAAAACACTAACCAATTACCATAAATACTAAACCTTCAATATTCACTGACACTCTGTAGTACTGTCACTGGACTATGACTCTTGCCTCCGACTGGCCAACGTCCACCGACTCCAGATGATACACAACGACACTGAATGTTCTTTGACCACCACCAACCCTGACTAATACCCGTCTGACACCGATTGTACCGTGAATATGACTACTGCCACTGGACTCCCCTTGACACGTCACCTTGGACCAAAACTGCTTCTAACTGCTGACTGCCACGACTGCCAACTGCTACCAACTGCTGATTATCACCGACTGCTGATTGTCACCGACTGCTGACTGGTACTGACTGCTGATTGTCACTGACTGCTGACTGATCCTGAAACCAACTGATACTGGACCTCTGTTACTTATACCCCGGTTTCTCTCACTAGCCAGACTTCTACTCTATGACATCTGTCCTCCTCACTAGCCAAACGTCTGTCCTCCTCACTAGTCAAGCTTCCAACTGACTCTGACTCCAACCGCACTCTCCAACTGACTGTTCCCGAGCCCTTTAACCAGTACACGTGCTATCAGGTGTCCTCGTTGTCGGACGGTTGCTCTCACCCCCCCAATTTATACATTTCCAGGGTATTACATAATGCAGACTTAAAATGTGTGATTTGTGGTCAAATGTGATTTTATAGGCTCATTCTACACTTCCAATTAAGGAAAATATATTCCTCGCATTAGTTACAATGTTTGTTTGATTAATCTGGTGAAAAATATTATTTGTTCTGTATGTTTGATGCAGTGTTTTATTTCTCTGAATAGCTATAACTTAGCCAATCTTAGTATATTACAAATATATTATGTTTTATGTTTATTGTAATAATGTTTCAATTAGTAGACGTATGATGCTGGGATAGATAACATTAACAGATGTAGAACAAATTAAGGATTTTAAAGATATCTTTTTTTTTTCTCTGTGTCCTATGAACTCTTCCCAATTACCATCATTGAGAAATCTAAAAAGCAAAAACTGGTGTAGAATTTTTATACAACAAAATGTATGTAAATATTAAAATATGCGTACACTTAAGAAATAAAAACAAGGTTTACCTGAGAGACTTTTTTTTAGCAGGACAGCAAGGCTTGGTCATAATTTATTATATAAATTAATTTTGTTGTATGAACATACTACACCAGATTTGGTCTTTTTGCTGTTTGCTTTCTGGGTTTCTCAATAAAGCTGTGTTTTAATTTGCAGTCACTAGAAAGAGAACTGACTACACGAATATGCTGAAGTGTAAAAATTGCAATGATATATTGTACTGTACATGATTACAATGATTGTTATCTGTAAAATGATAGGAGCCCCCTTGCATGATGGAAGACAGCTCAAATATAACCAGAAGCATCAGCAGCTTTACTTTATTAGGTTTCCCATCTTCTCGGCCAATTCAGATTCTGCTCTTCATCATTTTCTTCTTTATTTATATTTTGACCATTGTGGAAAACCTGTTTGTCATTATAATAATCTGGATTAGTCCTAAATTACACAAACCAATGTACTTCTTTCTGGGACACTTGGCTTTCTTAGAAACATGTTATGTTACTGTCACTGTTCCCAAACTACTGGCCATATGTGCAGTGGAAAGCAATGAAATTTCCTACAGCGCATGCATGTTACAACTGTATTTCTTCATTGCCTTGGTGTGTACAGAGTGTGTCTTTCTGACTGTTATGGCTCTTGATCGTTATGTAGCTATCTGCAATCCCTTCCACTACCTCAGTATCATGAACTGGAATTTCTGTGTTCTTTTGACATTAGGATCCTGGCTATCTGGCTTCATTATTTCATTAATTAAAATGTACTTCATTTCACAGGTCACTTTTTGTCATTCAGACATTATAAATCACTTCTACTGTGACATTTCTCCCATTCTCAATCTTGCCTGTAAAGACATGAAGTTGGCTGAACTTGTTGACTTCATCCTTGCACTAATAATTCTTCTTGTACCATTGCTACTTACTTTTATATCTTACATGTGCATTCTGGCCACAGTTTTATGTATCCCGACATCCAGCGGGCGTCAAAAGGCCTTTTCCACTTGTACATCTCATTTGGCTATTGTTATTATATTCTATGCGGCCACCCTATTCATGTATGCCAGACCTAGCAGGGCTCGATCTGTTGATTACAATAAGTTAGTATCGGTTATCTACACAGTAATAACACCTCTACTCAACCCAATAATATACTGCCTGAGGAACAAGGAGGTTCAAGGGACTATAAGGAAATTGTTAGATTTCAAAAAAATAAGTAGGTAGGAGTAGCGTGACTAACTGATATGATTATATTTAATGCAAACTCAAATTATAGGCATATGAAATTACCTTTTATTTCCCTTTGAGAAAGTCACTATCTGTGATTAACTATGTCACTATATAGAAATTTGTGTAATAAGCTCTTTCTCAAACTGTCTTCACTCTGATAAACGTCATCACAAAATGGATACTCATAAATTTCTAAATTATTGTTGTATTACAACACCCTAGTAGCCTTTCACCATCTCTAGAAGGGAGTTTTTAGCCAAATAGAAAATGGGACAAAGACCCCATAGGGCTGCAGACCCCATAAATGGCAGGCAGGGCTCCACTGGGACACCAAGCAGGCGGGGTTTAAGTGGTCATTTATTTTGGTTTCAGATTGGTTTGACAGTGTAAGGGGCGTTTGCTTAGCCAGGTGAATAAAAGGTCAGGCTAGTGGGGGTGGACTTCACTCTACTGAGAAGATTTTCCCTCCCTCCCTCCCTCCCTCCCTTACAGTGCTAAGTTTTTTCTAACCTGTATTTTTCTCCTATTCAGACGGTGCATGGTTGGGCGATATAGCAGTGGGGTGGGGGTGTGTGTGTCAGCTGGTTATTTTTGGCGTTAAATGTGTTAATAGGTGTTTGTTGCAAACGGTCTTGAGGTACTGAACCCAAGAGTGATGTGAGGATTTCATTACTTAGTGGTCGGGTCCGTAGTTATGCCACCTTCTAGGTGCTGGGGTGAGCTTGATGATCAGGTTGTTGTTGGATGGGACCGCTTTGCCGTGAACGCCAATGTATTAGCTTGTAGGGTTGAGGTTAAGATAAGTGTTAAGTTAGGCGCTGAACCCCCCATCTGCTATTGGGCCACCTTTCACTGCTGAATGTTCTAGCGTTTAGACATTCATAGATAAACTAATTCCAATTCAGCCCAATTCACTTATGACTTTAAATAAAACCATGTTCCCATTTTAAACCTAGCTATGGCGTCTGTGTCTTCATTTCTATATGTTATGTTCGGCTGAGTGGAGCATGTGCCATTTGCCATTTATGGAATCTGATAGATGATGTTGGTGCAGCGAGCTTGCTGTTTCTTCCTCAGATACAAGCTGAACTCAGCCTTCATTTTCTGGATTCTGCTTCTGCTCTCCATTGAAGGATGTTTCAGTCATCCTGTACACCCCGGGACAGATTCAAGAACATTACCTGAATACAAATATGATTTGCTAACTTGTGTCATTATTCATTTTACTGGTTTTTCTATACATACTGGAGTTGAAAGAAATATATTAGTACTTATGCATATTACTTTGCAGAGGTCTTGGTTTAACAAGATATCCAGCACAGTCACTGTGGGTATCATATTAATTTTCTACATCCATCAAGCCCATGTCGAGTCAGGACCTATAGCCTGAAGCAGGCTGATTAGCACATGCGTGTGAGGGGTGAGTGGGCAGCACTGGCTCATATATCGAAGAACAACAATCTATTAATGAGAGTGACAGATCATCAAGTGGTACAGTCTCTAATGCCTTCTTAAAAAATCTCAGATTAAAAGTTGATTGTGTAAAGGGGGTTGTACTTTTTCTCAAACACATTGCTTCTCAGAGTAAAATAAAAAATTGTGAAATCCATTATTAGAAATTCAACTTTAAAAAATAGAAAAAAAAAATACATTGAAACATGTTTTGAAAGTGGTCCTCTCTTTTCAGCGGAAGCGGTTCCCAAAGTGTACACCGTGGAACCTTGAAGTGCTCACAGGGGTGCCGCAACTACAGGTCTCTCAGTGCATGCAGATACAGGAAGACCGCCTGTCACATCCTGACTTCAACTGAGATAAGGGATTAATCAAAAACAACCACCTGTCTGTTCTTCAATGACTAATTCCCCCTGTAAACGTCACAAACCATTCAAAACTCAGTAATCTCAGTAACCACCAAGTATTTTTGCATGCAATATACAAACTGGTGCCAGAGGTCTTCGTTTCCTCCTTTACACAAATCTAGCACAATACAGTTATATCAGAATTATCATAAACTCACAATGATATCTTCTATTACAACTCTGTAGCGTTTAAGAACTAAGCTGAAATAACATGTGAATTCATAACATGAGATCAGCTCACATTCATGAATTTATTAATTCATATTTAATATAAAAAGAAATTACAATGCTTATATCAAAAGAATAACAATTAATTAATTAAATATGAATTAATTCATATTTAATATAAAAAGAAATTACAATGCTTATATCAAAAGAATAACAAAATGACATACAATATACAAGAATAGTTCTTAAAAAATGTAGTGGTGAAAATGCAGAAGGAGAGCACGGGGTTAAGAATTTACCCCATAGTGAGATTAAACTCACTGGGTGGGCTCAGACCCAGTGGCACCACTCATCAGATGTAGTTGATTGGGTAGTTTTAAATAGTAGGCGTGGCATAGTTAGGGTTATAAGAATGAATAGGGGAGGAGCTCTTTCTCTTCTTATTGGATTTCAGAGACAGAAGATCCTGTGGATGTGCTAAGTGTCACAGTTTATCACTGTCTTGTACTTTTCACATTTTCTATTCCTTCACTACTTTCCTTTCTTACTTTCTTTCCTACTATACTACATATCTTTTTCAACCTTTTCTCTAACCTTTCCTCTCACCTTTACTTTGAAACCTCTTAAGGTATCGCTGCTTGGTGTTCTTTTGCTGAATGCTATCTTGAAACAAGACCAAACGAATATAATGGCTTATTGCGACACCAATATTTGATGCATGACATCAGTGTTCACAACAAAGATAATGCTTGGAGGAAATACGACGAGCAATTTTGTCGCAAAAGGGAATTTCATGATAGCACTCAAATCAGGGTCAAGGATGTGGAGCTATGGTTGGAGGTGTCACAACAGAGTGGATTAGTTAGTAGGCAGATAGTCCAACCAGCACGATTTCAGCCATGGGGGCACGGCGGCACCCCAGCCTCATCAAAACCAAAGTGCTTTGCATATAATAACACAGCCTGTCAGCGTGGTAGAAGATGCAGTTACGTGCACACCTGCCTTAAATGTAATGGGCGACACCCGGCAAAGGATTGCACGCGAGTGCCAAACACAACAGGGCAATGGGCCAATTCGGGCATTGGTAATAGACAAGGCCCCAACCCCAATTAATTTGATCAAACTTAAAGAATGGTTAGCTAGGTACCCACATAAAAATATGGCGAACTTCATATTTATGGAGGTTTTTTTATACCGGTATCGATACCTGTGTCCACTGTTTGTCCTCGTAATTTAAAATCTGAATGTCAGTTTCCTGCAATTCTGAAGGAAAAAGTGGGAAAAGAAGTGGATTTAGGTCGTATGGGAGGCCCCTTTTCCGAACCTCCCATAGCCAATTAATAGTGTCCCCTATAGGAATAGTGCCTAAAAAAGCCCCCGGGAAATACCGCCTCATCCAACACATGTCATTCCCGTGTGGTGTACCAGTCTTTTGAAACAGTTTTGCGCATGGTCCGTAGCTTTGACCATGGGGCTCTCATGGCCATAGTGGACGTGGAGTAGGCTTTTCGCTTATTGCTGCTTCACCCTTCCTCTTTTCAATACATGGGTTTTAAATTGGAAGATCAATTTTACATTAATTGCTGCCTGCCCATGGGCTGTTCAATATCATGTGTGTTCTTTGAGGCGTTTAGCTGTTTTTTACACTGGTGCATCACGGCTGGTACGGGACATGAAGGCATCACTCACTACCTGGATGATTTCCTGGTAGTGGGAGTTGCAGAATCCTCTATGTGTGGTGGCATGTTGTTCTCTATTCAAGCATTGTTTTATTCACTGGGTGTGCCCATTGCCCATGATAAAACCGAAAGCCCTATCACAATTGACGTATTTAGGTATCGAGATAGATACTGTGGCAGGGCTGTGTAAGTTAGTCAACTCCAATGTCGCATTAAACATGCAGCTCATACTCCCCGTATAACATTACGTCAGCTCCAATCTTTAACGGGTTCCCTCAGGTTCGCTTGCAGGGTAATTCCAATGGGAAAGATTTTTTGCCGTCTATTAGAGAGCGCAGGTGCCGGGCCGCTGCGTCCTCGGGAATGGGTTCGATTAACTAATGACCTCAGAGCGGATCTTGGTGTATGGTAATCCTTCTTGACGTCGTTCAATGGCGTGCGTATTTTGCCCTCTCTTACCATTTCCAATCAAGAGTTGCACCTGTTAACGGATGCTGCCGGAAGCGTCGGTTATAGGGCTTTCTTTCGGGGGGATTGGTGCGCGGGGCCGTGGCCGGCTACATGGCACATTTCTGGTTTGACGCGTAATCTGGTATTCCTGGAGTTATTCCCGATAGTCCTTAGTGTAGAGCTATGGACGTTTTAAGCACAGGGACATTGTATTTGCTTGTGACAATTTGGGCGTGGTGCAGACAATTAATCGTCAAAGCGTGTCTTCACCACTAGTGATTCATCTTTTATGGCATTTGGTGCTGCGTTGTCTACAATATAACATCAATTTCAGGTTTGAGCATGTGCCGGGTGTAGACAATTCAATTGCGGACGCACTTTCACGATTTGATTGGGTAAGATTTAGATCACTTGCACCTGACAGCAATAATGAAGCAACTCCCTGTCCTTCTTACATCTGGCAGGTAGTCGAGAGGGGTTAGTGGAGCTCGCCCTTCGTTCTTTGGCCCCTTCCATGCTACATCATTATAGGGCTCATTGGGAGGCCTGGTGCCAATTCCAGCTTAGCAACGCTGGCGCTGAGGATACTCTTCCGCATTTGTTATGTAAATTCATATGGGGTGAGTATTGCTCGGGTAAGCCTTACTCAGGCACGAGAGGAATATTAGCGGCCATCTCTTTCTTTAGTAAACTAGAGGATAAACCAGACATTACTAAACAATTTATTGTTATTAAAGCCTTAAAAGGATGGGCAAAAATAAACCCTACCCCCCCCCCAGATCATAGGAAACCCATTTCCCTTAATATGTTGGCAAAGCTTATGGAAGCGGTTCCAGCGATTGCTTCGGATGATTATGAGGTAGCTTTATTTAGAGTAGCTTTTGCTTTTGCATTTGCGGGGGTCCTTTAGAATCAGCAAACTTGTAGCTGCTTCCAGAATTTCCGTTGATTCGGGCCTACTTTCACAGAATGTCCTATTTTTTCCTTCTGAGGTTCACTGTTTAATATAAAGGGGTAAGACTGATTAGACATGCAGAGGCCGATAGATTGTTTTACATAAAAGAGAAGAGTGTGCACTTGCTTGTCCGGTGGTTCTAGGTGGTGCTTTCAAAAAACTTCGGCCTCCTAATGCTCTGACTTGGCTTACTCATAGCGATAAGGTTCCTTTTGACAGTTTATCAGTTTAAAACGATATTTCAGAGATGTTTGCAGTATGCAGGTTTTTCCCCATTCCTTTCGGATTGGTGCTGCATTGTCAGCGGCTGCTGCGGGTGCACCTGCCGCATACATACAACAACTTGGCAGATGGAAGTCACCAGTCTATAGAAAGTACATCCGTGTTCTCCCGGAGGAAAATATTAGTTTGTAATTATAGTTAGCATGCTCCTTGTTTCTCTCCCTCCCTGCCACACCTGGGATAGGTCTCTTGGGCTAGCTAAGAGGCTGCTTGTTGCAATTGGAAGCGGGGGCATGAAGGGATTTTTCTCACATCCCTTCGAGACATCAAGTAGTTCCCCATTATAGAAAAGAACTTGTTGAGTGAGTTTTTTCACCTTCTCCCTAGGCGTCGCACTCCTTACGATAACCCTAGCATGGTCTTAGGCCTAGCACTTAGCTCTTAACAGGTGTGTGATTTAAGTGTATTGTTAATTGTTATTCAATTCTAATGATTGTCATTTCCTTCTCATTCCCTCCCCTCCCTTTCTCATTTACCTTACAGCTGGTGCTTTATCGGTGCGCACCGTATGGGTTCTTGGTCACTCGTATGTTTATTGAGCACAATTTGCCCCTTACTCAGGGCTCTGGGAAAGGATGACGGTTTTGTGGTAAATTGGAAAGGGTGGCGTGGTTTACAATGGGAAGCATTTTTGGAGACTATGGCTCATGAGGTTGTTTTGTTTGGAGAGCCCAATATGATGATTATCCACCTGGGGGGGAATGACATCGGTCGAATTTCAGGGCTTGATTTGATGCGGGCAATCACTTCGGACCTATTGCTAGCAATGGATTGGTGGCCTAGTATTTTGTGGGTGTGGTCGGATATCATTCCACGTAGGTGTTGGAGATACTCAGATAATGGAATGGCTATGGATGGAGTCAGGCGTAAAGTCAATCACTTTGTTAGAGTTTTTCTTGAGGGGCGCGGTGGTTTGGTTATGTCACATCCCGCCTTCAAATACGACCGGATTAATTTCTACCGTCAGGATGGAGTTCATTTGTCCGTTGAAGGACAGGCATTATTTGTTGGAGATGTTATAGAGTTTTTGAGAAAGCTAGTAAGTTGATGGTGGCGGTATCGGTTTTAGGTTCCAGTTGTGGCGGCGTTTCATCGCCATTTTACGGTATTGACTGTTTTTGTTGTGGTTCTTAACACTGTTTTCCTTGGTACAGGTGGTGGTTGAGCCAAGGCGGCCTTTAGGAGTAACTAAAGTTAACTTCAGTCGTATCTTAGGATCGACTTGAACTGGGATTCGTCGCCTACGGACGGTCTCTATGTTTATCCCGACGTTATGGGCTGAGCTGAGGAGAAGGAGAATGCCAAGGGTTGCTTTCAGATATTGGGACAGTTTAATGTTTTGCACGAATTTTATCAATTGTCTCATATCAATTTATTTGTACAATGCTTTATGAATCTCTCGCCCCCATCAATTGGACAGGTAGTTAAATTTAATTAAATAAATTCAAATACATAGTCAATAAATAGTTAGACCCAAGCAATATGTTGTGTTTTTATTTCAAGGGGTGTTATAAAAGGGAAGTCTTTGGCTGGTGGGTGGTGACCGCTGGGTCTGAGCTTTAGCCATGTGAGGTTTAAGAGTTTCACTTACGCAGAGGACACTTTCTGTGCTGGGACTAACAAGAGATTTGCTGCATTCCTTCAATATCTGATTGAAATCCCTTGTAATTAACAATTTTGTATTCTCATTTCACACTTTTTAAAGTTCCTTTCTCACTTATCAGCCACCACCTTTTCCCCCAAAATGGACTTTTCAGATTTGTGTATTAACTAGGATGATCTTATCAGCTGGAATTTTAAAATCACACACTTATTGACATAATTGATACACAAACAAACTTTTCTTCCTGCCACAAGTAAACTAATTTCTGCAGGAGCAGATTCCAGGCTACTATAGACAGAGGTGGCTGGAGATCAGACCCTAAGTATTGCGAGGCCCTAGGTGAAACATTAGAAGTCCCATTAAAAATTCTCACAATCTCACATTTAGGAGGACTGGTTCTGACAATGCCTTTTACTGGCTGTCAGAGGCGGCTGTAAGTAAAACATTTTTTTTCAGGTGTCTCTGTTGCCAGCCTTGCAAGAGCTATGCCATCTCTGGGGCTGTGCTCTATTGTGGCAACCAGCAGCTCGCTCTCACTTCCCTCTTACAGAGAACTGGGCTATAGTGTGTGACCAGGTAAGAGGTTTTTTGCAGTGTCCTGTCTAAAACCTGAGGGGGCCCCTTACCCGTGAGGCCCTAGGCTGTTGCCTATGCAGCCTATGCCTAGGGCCACCTCTGTTTTACTAGATGGTTAGCCAGACACTACACCTTCCAGTGGATTCTGAGCCACCAATACCACAGGTCTGGGGCATGCAGGTGGGACCACACTAAAGCCTACTGTATTTTTTTCTTTTTCTTTCTCTTTATCAATGGGATAATAATACTACTTCAGAAAGAAAAGCATTGAATGATTTATGCAGAATAAAACTATTACTAACAAAAAATACAGATAAGGAAGAAGTGTTGGTCATCATAGATGCTGATGATTATATCTCTGAAGCCTTGTGACAACGAACATATACAAATATCTATAGAAAGTAAAATGTGATCATACTTCAACATTTCAACAAAAACACAATTTTTTGTTTTAAATATCTGGAGTGTTGGATATGGGGGCAGTGTCCAAACAAACTTTTGATTTGTTGGTACAATTACATTCTGTAATACTCAGATATTATTTATTGCAGAAAATTCATAAATCTTGGTCCTCTTGCTCAGTACTTTTTGAGCATAGGTTTACTAACAGAAAATTTAGGATGTTTTGTAGATTTTTTTTTCATCAGCCTCATGTTGCTATATACTGGTCTCATTTAAAAGATACAACTCAATATTTAAATTCAATACATTCTATTAAATGGCAAGAGGATTCTTCTTTTATTACATGTGATGTTGAATCTTTGTATAATAATATTCTCCCTAATAAAAGAGAAATGTACATAATATTTCCCTGGTCAGATGACAGATTGCACAATACTATGAACAACATTTTACATGAACAGACAAGCAGGCAGAGTTACATTGCATCATGACTCGTAGCACTGATACCAGGGTCACTTTAATAGGGCGCATATTTTTTACAACAATTTGGGAACAGCAGCTATTCATGGACGCAGTGGGGTCAATATGTGTTGGCACCTACTTACAAGGGGCTTGGTGTGTCTCATGTCTTACTTTACTTCTTTGTGGAACATGCTTATCTTTCCAAACTAAGTAGAGGGATGGTTTTTATCAAAAGCATGAGAAAATGGTTTGGGTTGGAGGCAGCCGCAAATAGCTGCTATTGTTCATTGAATTACGTCCGTCTATGGAAGACGGATGTAGTTCTGGATCGACCCCCAAGTCAGGATCCGGTCCTAAGTGATATAAGTTGAATAGGTAGATACAGTATATTGATTGATAATTTTTATTTTTAATATTTTCTTTAATCAAGCATTATAGTGTATACAAAATACAATTTCAGAATACATACATTGTCACTGTATAATGATCAAAATACAGACTTCAATCAGGTTACAAGGCTAGAATTACATCAAGTCTCCTCACAATACAACAAAGTAAACATTAGGATGTGGGTTCAGAATAGTCAAGCTTTGTTACGTAAGTGATTTTTTCCCTTTTCCTAAAGTATTCAATCAGCTCACGGGGAACCACCCTGCATCTCCGCCTCCTCGACTAGCAATGGACTGCCCGACATTTGACATTATACGCAATAAATACCAAGAAGTGTTCTTAAAGCTATTATGAATACTCCTTTTAGTGTGTTCAATGGGAGTGTAGGTATATAAGATTCCCATATGGTGGCAAATTACTCTCCTTTCATTTCTCTCTCCAACAGGGCCTCGATCCAGTCCATTTGAAAGATGTGGAATAACTTTTCCTCATATAATGAGAATGGAATCTGCCCTGTTCCCAACCAATGCTGCAGAATTGTTTTTTTTTGCTGCAGAATTGATTGCTAAGAAAATTTTCTTATATTTACCCTTAATGCGCTGTGAATCTGGAATTACCCCTAAAATAGCCCATTCTGGGACAAACGGGAAATATGAAAGACAAAGACAAATGAAAGATATCCACAGTTTCTGCCCTATACCTTTGACAAGCTGGCCAGTCAATTAGACCAAGGTTAAATCTTCTACTGGGGGAAAGATACGTACGGTGGTAGACATTCAAGCACAATTCTGTATACATACTGACATCAAGTAATTTTCTGGAACTAGTCTTTAACAATCTGTCAATTATAAGAGTAGGGAAATTTATCAGCCACCGAGAAAGGCCCGTTTGAATATTAGTATAGTCAGTCTCCTCCTGAAGAAGGTTATAGTGTATAGTTATTGTTTTAATGAATGAAAGAGGTTTCTTTAAAGTACCATCAAGTGGGTTAGACCAATAATCCTCTGACAATATGGCCAGTATATTTTTTAATAAAAATGATTATATATTGTGTAATTACCATGTAACATCAAATAAAAAATGTCCACCTTTTACCTTGCTGCGCCCGTCCTGACATATTAAAATACAGACAAAACTTGTATTAAATATATATAAATTGTGTTGCACAATTTATAGCACATTTTATTCTGTATTGTTTTTAGCAGTGCTTTTTTTGTCATAGACGGACGATGCATGGGTACTTCGTCCGTGCTGCTTGTGATGGCACTGCTCGGCTTGTGATTGGCCGTGTGGTCGCGCGTGAGTTGATGTGAGTTCCGGCACATTTTTTCTTAAAAAATAAGAACTGGCTTTTAGTATTCTACCAATTGTGATATAACTATGTGAAAAAATATAATATGATAAAATAGACACTATTATTGTAATAGGCTATTATTGTTGGAGAGGACAGCGCTCTGTAAGCTGTCTCCTTCTCTATTCTAATGTCTGCTCCCCTGCTCTAGTGTCTGCTCTAGTGTAGGCTTCTGCAGTAGGAGGGGTCAGATGACATCATCTTCCTGTTTGTCTGTTTGACCCGCCGGGCGGGACCTGATCCCTCTGCTAGTTGGAGTTAGTTACTGAACTGCACAAAAGCTCACAGCCTCCTCACACAGTAACCCTTTGCATACAGCCTGATCCTGAAGATCTGACATGCTGCTGTTTATTCATATCCCTGCTGTACTGTGAGTTCCTGTTGTTGCAGAACCACCATCTAAACTGTTGAATGCTTTAACCCCTTGTGTACCAAAACTGCATATCCTGTTACTACTTGCTGTGTCTACTAAATAAACCTAAAAACTGGTTAAGTGCATATGTGTGAACTACAATCCATATCCAACATCTGCTGTCAGCTATCTTGCACCACAAGACTCTGCCAATAATTATAATATAATATAATATAAGCCACTATTATTGTACTAGGCTATTATAACATTAGTGGCTCTTTTAATTAAATGATCCCATGTTTTTGTTTATTGGTTCTAAATATGTTTTGAATTTCTTTCAAAAATTGATAAAAACATCTAAAATCTGGTAATTTGTATGTGTTTTGTTCCGACAGTGTTGTTAACATCAAAAACATAAATTTCCATTCAAATTCTACCACCTCGCAGCTCATGATATTGTTTTCATCAGTATTGGTAAAGGCTGCAGTGGCTAAACTAAGTGACAGAGCAGCAGTACAAACACTGGGCAGTGTAAAAGAATATAGCACATCTATGAAAGAGAAAAACTAGTAGAAACTAGTAAGTAAGTTAGTGAAAGCAGTTTTAACTATAGGAAAAATGAAATTAGAAACATGGGGCAAGTTTTTAAAATCCAAGCATCCAAAAGTCCATGTCATGGTCTTAGCCTTTCTATGCCACTGTGTGTGGTGTATGTCATGTTGGCCTTTATTCATCAGTATCTTTTCTCTTCATACTTTGAGGTTGTGCCCTTTATTACACCTTCTTCTTACACATTGACCTTTTTCTAGCAGATGTTTAAGTACATTGACTTCTAGCACTAATACTGTGATAAGCTTGTTCTATAGACTTGTCCATGATGGATTTACACCAGGACAGTAATAACACTATATATATACCCAATATGTAGCAGCAATTAAGTCACTTACCTCCCGACTGGGCGATTGTGAAAGTTTGCACAGTCGTGTACTGTGTGACTCACACATGCCCGGGCTCCTCTGTTTATGCTGTAAATGTTCCATCAGCTGCGCAAGATGCTGTGACCTCAGCTCTGTGCTGTGCTGCAGCTTTTTTATTTTTATATCTTTAAGCTTGTGACATATTTCACAGAAGTCCTGTAAAGGAGTCCAGAGCCAGTAGTAGCAGTGGGCTGGATCTAGATTTAAGTAAGTGCTTAAAATTAGTTACTCCTGGGCTAAACCATGGTGATTGCAGGGGGAGTCATATTTCATCTGTTGCAAACAGTATTAGAGTTGAGAGGTGATGTTTCCTATCCCAAGTCTAAATAACAGTGTTATAGTAAAGCTGGTCAGTATCTGTGTGCAGTAAGCAATTCAAAGATATATCCCTGCATGCTAAGAATACAATTAACTTGACTCCCCCTGCAATCAACATGGTTTAGCCCAGGAGTAATTAATTTCAAGCACTTACTTAAGTTTGGATCTAGCCGAGTGTTACTAGCTTGAACCCCGTAATGAAGCAAAATGTTAGGGATTACTTGGGAATTCAACAAACCCTTCCGGGAGCTATGATATGATTCACTTGTACAGGGGTGATGATGTTCACCTGGCCGAGGTGGGTATTCAGAACCTCGTGCATGTGATGAGGGCTTTACACTGGACATAGTGTGGAGGGCAGTGGTACTGAAGGGTTCCTCACTGTGGCGGTAGCAGTAGGTGGTCAGCTGAAGTTTGGTGCAGTGTAGAAGTTTTTGACCTGAACTGGCCTGTAAAATACACCCTTAAGGTTGATGGATGTCATCATACCTTACAGCTGGGTTTTGGTTTGTCACCCCATGAAGTTGGAATGTGCGGAATAGAAGAGATTATGCATTTTAGTTCTTTAACTGTTGCGGAAACGTAATTCCCTTCCACAAATAGGAGTGCAGAGGAGAGCTCGCTGTTCTCCCACATGTGGAAATTAGCATAGCAAATTCCGTTCATTAGCCTCTGATGCAGACTCTAATGCACGAAATATACTATTATGTCTGGAGCAGGTCAGAAGTCTGGTTTAGTTACTAATTCTGATCCTCGGACCAGAATCACACTTAAGCTGAAGTTAAAAAGGTACGGAATCGCAATTATACGCACCTATGTATGAGGGCTACTCCCATGTCATGCCCCTATTTTTGGGCTCCTAAAGCCACGTAAGAAGGCCATAGGCAACCTTATCCTTAGGTGTGGAAATTTCTTCGTAAGTTGTAGAAATACGCACAGACCTCAGACCACGCCATGACTGCTTCATTTAAATGTAAAATCCACCCACTTTTCTTAAGAACATGAAGTCCGCACGTACTGGATTCCAGTCCCTAATTACTACATAGTTTGCGCAGAGAAAGCTACAATGCATGCGTAGTAGAACAATTACTAACTATGTGTATGTAAGAAGCAGCAGCTTCTTAGGTGTGAATCCAATCCCCCATCTTCTATCAATACCACTTATCAACTGAGGGGATCTGTATAATAGTAGATATAATGAATATATATGAGAGAACAGTTAAAAGGAATGAGCTAAATATAAGGCTTGTAGCCAATGTAGAAATTGCTGTCTCTGTAAATCTAATACAATAGCATTTGTACAGCATTTCATTATTTTATTTATATATGTCTATTTGATAATTCTGACATATTAAAGGGAAAGGAGTGGTATATATAAAAATGTATCAAAGAGGTACAAAATGGATTTTGCATGAGAAATAAAAATACCTATGTAAGTTTAACCAATACACAAGCACAATGAACAGAAAAGACAATGCATAAAATATTAGCACAACACTGTACAAGAGGGTACTTTTTTGCTGGTAAAAAAAAATCAACAAAACTAATAGACAATTTCTAACTAAAACATGCAAATCAAACTGCTCTTCGTTTTGTGTAGTGTGAGTGGTGGAAGCATCTAAACATTACTTAAACGTCTGCCAAACACTTGAGAGTCATCACTTTAAAAATGTCTATATTTCTATATTGTTATAATGCTGCTTTGTTTATGCATATAATGATTATCATCACTGGTGTGTGTGTGTGTGTGTGTGTGCGTGTGTGTGTGTAAAGATTCTGATTACGTTGTTTTGAGTTTGTGGTTACGGTGAACAGAAGAAACAGGATGACTGCAGATCCTGCACGTGGTCTCCTGGTTCTTTAGTCACCGGGTCTGATCCAGATTTTGGGCTGGATCCAGACTTAAGAAGGAGCTTGAAATTAAGAGAGGAAAGTTACTCCTGACCAAAACCATGTTGATGTTAGGGGGAGTCATGTTAATTGTATTCTTTGCATGCAGGGATATATCTTTGAATTGCTTACTGCACACAGATACTGACCAGCTTTACTATTACACTGTTATTTAGACTTGGGCCGGGAAACATCACCTCTCAACTCTAACACTGTTTGCAACAGATGAAATATGACTCCCCTGCAATCAACATGGTTTAGCCCAGGAGTAACTTTCCTCTCTTTATTTCAAGCTCCTTCTTAAGTCTAGATTCAGCCCTTTGGGCCGGATCCAGAACTATGTCCGTCTTCCATAGATGGACGTAATTCAATGAACCGCATATACGCAATCTACGTATCGAAACGATACGCAGATTACGTACAATAGCTACTACGCATGTGCAGTAGCTATTGTTCATTGAATTACGTCCGTCTATGGAAGACGGACGTAGTTCTGGATCTACCCCTTTGAGAGTAAGGTCAAAACCGGTGCAAGAGCAGATCAGTGCAAAACCATGTTGCAATGTGAGGAGTGCAATTTAAATACATTTAAAATGTTTTGCATATATAGAAAATATTTTACTCTGGCATACAGAATAACATACTCATAGATCCCAACATTTAGAATCCCAATACCAGGACTAAATAAGCTGTTCCACTCTAACCCTGCCCGTAAATGAAATGTGGTAAAAAATACTGCCCGTTTTTTCACAAGTAGGCCACAAAACAGGACAGTCCCACTTAAATAGGGATTATTTTGGAAGTATGCATACTAGGAAACTAGGAAACTTCAACTCTAAGCTGTAATTCTGTTTTTTACTGTTCTGTTTTCATTTGCCTTCCCTTGCATTTCAATATTGCTCAGACCTACACTTGCACCTGTTTTGCACTGTGTCTCAGACATTGGATCAGCCCCAATGGGTATAGATGAAACTGGTTCGATTTTAAAAAGATATCAGGGGATGTGGCCCTCACCTGCCACTACCGCTACAATCACAGATTCTTATTCTTCATTATTTCCCTTTATCACTCTTTGGAAAAGTTTGTTTAGAGAAACCTTCATCTCCTTATTCCTTAAACTGTAGATAATAGGATTCAGCATAGGAGTTACGACTGTATATAGTAATGATAGCACCTTATTGATATCTAAAGAGAATTTAGACATGGGTTGCATATACATTGCAGTTATGGTGCCATAATAAATCATGACGACAGTTAGGTGGGAGGCACAAGTGGAGAAGGCCTTTTTCCTCCCAGTGGCTGAGGGGATCTGTATAATAGTAGAGATAATGAATATATATGAGAGAACAGTTAATAGGAATGAGCTAAATATAAGGCTTGTAGCCAATGTAGAAATTGCTGTCTCTGTAAATCTAGTACTGCTGCAAGCTAGTTTGAGAAGAGGTTGAGCATCGCAATAGAAGTAATTCACTTGACTAGGACCACAAAAAACAAGCTTGGATATTAATACAACAGGAAGGATTGGTGAAATGAAACCACCTAACCAAGATCCAGAGGCCATTTGATGTGAGGTCGTGTTGGTCATTTTGGAAGAATAGTGCAGAGGTTGGCAAATAGCCAGATATCTATCATACGCCATGGTTGTAAGCAAATAACACTCAGATGCTCCAAGGGCACTGAAAAGGTATAGCTGAATCATGCAATTGTTAAAGGTGATTCTCCCATTGTTTGTCACAAACGTGGACAGCATTTTGGGGACAATGACTGAGGTGTACATGATTTCCATAGCAGAAAGATGATTCAGTAAGTAAAACATAGGTATTTGTAATTTATAGTAGGTAAGTACAGTTATAAATATAATTATATTCCCGGTTACAGTGAAAATATAGATGATTAGCAAAAGCAGGAACATTAAAGGGTACAGTTTCTTCAGGCTGGGGAACCCCAAGATGTTAAATTCTGTCACAAAGGTTCTATTTAATTCACCCATTTCACTTATCTACAGGATAGAGACATCATATTAATAATATTCAGTTTTTACATTCGGAATTTATTTATTGAGAGTAAAACCATTTTTTTCTTTTTTAAATATATTGACATTTGTATATATTCATATGGCAAAGATTTATGTCAACTCTTGACTAGTTAATGTGATCTGTACATGTTATAAAAGACAGTATATATTCCAAGATCCAGTAGCATATATATATTAGCTGCATAAAATGCTGCATGGCTGATCCCTTTAACTGCTTCCCAGTGTAGGCAGATCTAGCACACCATGAGCATTTTATAATCGTGACATGTAATTATTTTCCTTTATTGCTGATACTCGTCCTATCTGCTAAGAACAGCATTCACACTAGATTAAACAGTTTAATATTTGTAAGTGGCAAGGCTGTATTATAACTAAGAATAGGATGATTGAAAATCAATGTCTTAAACATAAACAAGCCCTGAGCTAGTACAGGATTTTTGGAGGTAGCGCTGGAGACATCTAAATTGAACTAGGAAAAATTGAATGCCCATTATTAAAGCACATTTCCATTAATGTTGGTATACCTGCGGAACAGATGAAAGGAACTTAAGTCAGTCTCACCTGTGACTTACTTTGGCAAAATAAATGAGATTATTTTGTGATCAAAAACAAAATTTTCAGGCCTGGGACCCTTTTTTCCGGTGCAATAAGCAAATAGTGTATATAAAAATGGCTTTGCTAATATTGCTCTGCGGTATTATAAATTATAATAACTTGCTGATTAGCTTCTGAGAAAACCACTCTGCAGACTTATGAGGTCATCATTTTTTATTTTGTTAACATATTTCAATGGTTCCATTAGCGTAGGACGTTATCTGTTCCCAAATAATCGTGCTTTATCCTCGTCCACCGTACGTCAGATGAATTGGCATAATGTATGTGTAAGTAAGTGACAGCTTGTGCCTTCTCAGGCCTGCATTTTAGTTCTGCGGTTGTTATAGACCTTTAGAATCTGTAGGGAATTAAACAGTTGCTTACAGTTGTAACAAAGCTTATGTTTATTAGTGTACTATTCCCTTGGTATCATTTACCTAAATTGTTTGTAGACAAAGACAAAACAAAGAACATGAAAATAAAAAAATAGTTAAACGGTTTAACAGGACTATTTGTAACACACATTTTCTTGTTTTTACATTTTTTACAATCTTTAATTTATTTTAGCATAGCAAAATGTTATTGTAATTATTTTATTGTTATTTTACTTTCATTAAAATATTAAACATGAAAATGATCTATGTAATTTTTAGAAAAACACTATCAACAAAAACAAGGTAATAATAAATACTGCATCCTGTACTAACTATCATGTTCTTTTAACAGAATATTATTTGTTTGAGAAAAATGTATATGTTAATTTTAATGATTTCTATGACATCTTTTAGCTGATTATCAGAGCACCAACATATCCTTTTCTGGATAAAATAGAGTATAACCACTTAAAAGCGCTAAAAACCTGCAGCAATATCATACACCAGAAAGGTGCCAACATTCCTAAATAACAGTATTGGAAAAGGGGGATAGGAATAAGAGTAAAGCGCTGATCTGTGTGTGTGACAACCAAATGTATATGATTGTATATAATAAAGCATGAATTCTTTACATGCAATTGGAATACATAGCGGCATATAGTATCCAAAATAAAAAGATAGTCATAAAGTCCTTATTAAGAACGGCTCAGACGCTGTAGCAAAAGGGTCTTCAATTCACTCGAATCCAATGCATAAAAATGAAATGAAATAAAATAGGGATGTTATACAATGTAGAATGAAATAAATAAATAAACGGATGGGATTGTTTAAATCCCTAGCAACTAGGTAGATAATAAACCAGGACTCTGGAACTGATAAAATACTTTACTTCAAAAATATTTAAATAATAACAAAATCCTGGACAAGCACATATAAATATACAATAAAATAATAAGTTAGCACACACTCCAAGAGGAAAACTAGAGTCCAAAAAGAAAGCTCCTACCCCAGTCTCAGATGTAAGTATAGACGGAACAATCTATGTAATTTTTAGAAAAACACTATCAACAAAAACAAGGTAATAATAAATACTGCATCCTGTACTAACTATCGTGTTCTTTTAACAGAATATTATTTGTTTGAGAAAAATGTATATATTAATTTTAATGATTTCTATGACATCTTTTTGCTGATTATCAGAGCACCAACATATCCTTTTCTGGTTTACTGGTACATTATGTCTTTTCATCACCTAATGCTGGTCACACAGTGTAACCCCTAACATAAGATTTCCATAGCTGCGGACTGATAAAAATATCAGTTGTTGACTAGCTTTGATTTTGTTAGAAGGGTGTGATGCTTGTGTGTGTAACAACCATGAAACTTTAGAATACTGTCTCAGTGGGGGGTTTCTGGTTGCCCAGAAAAAAAAACTGAAAAAAAACCCCAAAAGTGAAAAGTGGGTGTGGTTCGCGGGTGCTGTGAAAGGGGCATGGCTTCACATCTATGTGGTGACAACAGACATAGAGGAAGATGATAATGGCCTGTGCTGCAATAAGGAAGCAGGTGGGAGATGGTCGCAACAAATTCAACAATGCTTATGCACTGACACAAGCTCTGGTCCATTGCATAATGTGCTCTACTATTGCTAATAGATGTATACCTTCAAAATAAAACTACACTGGGGGCGGGGCGGGACGGGAGCAGAGCTTGGGTGGGACAGGGGCATGGCTTATTTATCACGTTTTCGGGCTCCAAAATGTTGGGAGGTATGTTAATATACCCCACATATATTACACGCATTGGAAACCCCCCTTTCAAAATCCTGCGTTTGCCACTGAGTCTCACCAAATTAGATGAATAATAATTTCATAATAATGCCTGCTACATACTATGCTGTATACCAACATAATGCACTGACCCACAAGGTGCACACACTACTCAATAATTAAGATTTTCATCCACTGCCCTGTGATGATGTTACTAGGTTCAGCCCAGCAGCAGTTGGATAATCTTGAGTTTAAAATGACTGATTATTAGGTCATGACAAAATAGTAAATGTCATAATTTAGGCAAAGGTTGTATTGTATGTAACAAACTTAAAAGGAGAGTTTAGAGTTTGGGGCTGATTCAGAGTTGAGCGTATGCCAACTGATGTTTCTCTATGTGATTTTATACTGATTTTATACTGTGTATGCTCAGAACTGAAGTGCATGCAGTTGCGGCTGATTCAGATCTGAGCACAATTCAAACTGTATCAGCTTGCGTTCTGTAGGGGATGGTTGAGGGAGGGAAACGGTGGAGTGATGTTGTCAATGAACAATAAGGGCATGCCTGTTACATGCCGCCACACTAATTATGGCAACATGTGCATTCTTACCTTCTCAGCAATTGGTCTTCGCTGTTCTGTTCCATTGTCACTGCAGGAATCATTTCCTGCAGGCCATTGCACCATGCATGTCCTGCACATGTCTATTACTAGCAGCTGCTGCTAATAGTGGGCGTGCCCTTCTCCCTCTGCCTTTTATGACCTTCTGGATGCTGTGTTACTGACAACTCACATAGCCAATCAGAGCCGTAGACGGGGATCTGCCAGCCAATCACTGGGCAGCAGTCCCTTTATAAGTTCTAGCAGCACTGTCACTTGTTGCTGGTTTTAGTTCATGGTTAGCTCAGTCTGTTTCCTGCTCCTGCTCCTGCCTTGTGCTCTGCCTTGTGCTATTGTTTTTATTGTTGAGTGCCCCATCTCCTTTATTAGTCTTTGACTCACTCCCTATGTCCACCAGTCTTCTCATTCTTGTGACACCTGCTGTCTCAGCCAGCCCTTTTCCTCTCCAGTGGTTGTTTGGACACTCCTCTGTGCGTGAGTGTGTGCCCTTGTGTGTCCCATTTGCCTCTCAGTGTTGTCTGTCAGAATTAGTCCTTTCTAACTCTCTCTTTCTCTGTCTCTTTGTATTGTTTCTTTCTTGCTTCCTTTTCGCCTCTCCGGGTGTCACCTCCAGTGGCCGTGACCTGCTAAGTTTCCTGCAGCCCAGACTATCCCCACCATCAGGGGCTCTAGTGAAGACCAGGCCCTAGTTAGACTCTGCCCACCGGTTGCATTATCTATAATAATGTCCAAGCAGGTGCACCTGACCCAGAGCAAAACGCAGATCGTAACGAAAGACTGTTTACGCCAAAACATTTGCATCAGCCCCAAGTCATATCCAAGTCAGGGGGCTGACTTTACATGACTTATTGCTGACCCTTCTGTCAGGATGTGACACTTTGAATGCATTACAAAGAGTCAGAAATCACTGTTGGAGTACTGTGCATGTGTTAATTTATTTTATGTAGAATACAGTAATAAAAACATAATTTTTTTTCATTTTTTTTATTAAAAATGTAAAATATTTTTTACAATTAATTTGTGACATTTGCAGTCTGACAGAGGAGCTTTCATTAATAATAACCTCCATTTCCATTACACTGCATTGCACTGTACTACCCTACTCATACACAGTGTATTTGGGCACATAGCTGCATTGTGCTTAGCTGCTGTGTGTCTGTACGTTACATAACGTAATTGCTTGCAATCCAAGGGCACCATTGTGTGTGGTTATAAAAGTTATTTTATCAGTGCTGGTTCTAGGTCATATTACCTGTACCTGTTTCTGATGTGCCTAAGGATCCCACACCTACCATGGCCTATATTAAGCAGAGGAAATACAATTCTGATGCATGCACTGAATATAGAACTGTTGTAGCTTTTTACAATTTTCATTTCTCAGTATTAATACTTCTGAAAAATGACACTTCTGGGGGTTGAGGATAACACAGTAGAACAGTATAAACATGCTTGGAATAAGTATAAGGATATCCTAAATCTTATGCTAAATTGAGGGTAAATAGGGTCTATGGTTAATATAGTTTTAAATAAACAAATGTGGCTCTTATCTGCCATCATGTTTCTTCTGACAAAGGGACCAGGTTGTGCTTGCAAGGTACTTTGTATCCCAAGGTATAGTATAGATGTGTTAACAATCTGCTTACTGATTTAGACTTCCTAATTGCTGCCATTTTATGCTGCATGAGACGAAAAACTTTTTTGTCATTCCGAGGGAAGTTGTTAGTGTGGTCGCTCAGATTCATGAATACCGCCGGACTCCAATAGCAGATCTAAATACTGATTAGATCCGGTCCTTTATTACTGCCAATATAATTGTTCATAAATAAATGTTTTGAAAATATTTATTGTTGCCTAATGAATTATGCTGTCCTTCCTTAACTCTTTTAAATCCCTGACTAAACATAATTCTACAAATAAATCTGAGAATAGAAGACACAGGTGTATTCAATTATTCTAACAGGACAGAGGATCCACAAACATGGATGGAATCTTAACCACGTTCTCTGTGACCTGCCACATACACCACACAGTTACCACTTACTGCTGTGATTTACTGTCAACAGGGAAAAGCAACTAGCCTCCATACCTAACTATCAGCTTCCTTGAATCTGCTTTAAGCGACTTCTGAAAAATAATTATATTCAAAATGTATAAAAACTACCACATGACCTTTGCTGTCCCACTGTCTTTCATGTATTCCTGTGTCTCTTAACCCCCATACTCTCTCCTAATTAATTCCTCCATTCCTCCATCTCTTCTTGTGTCTCTAACCCACTTTTCACTCCCCCTATGTTTCTCTAACACCCATTCCCTCTCTCCTTGTGTATCTTTCTAACCACTTACATTTTTCTTCAATCCATTCTTTCCCCGCCCCCATTTTCCTTCTCTTCTTTTCACTTCCTCCTCATGTGGCTTTGCATCAGGATAAAGTCTTCATCTGCTTCCTGCATTCTTCAGATGATGATGCTAAGGACCAGATAGTTGTTAGCAATGTTAGCAACGGTGGGTCAGGCAGTGCGACACTGTCTGCTGACAGCACAGTATTGAAGGAGGTGCATCAAGTTCCATAGAGTGTCACCTATATATTTATATTTTAATTTGTAATCTTTTATTTTAAGGATACATGTGTGTGTTTGTGTGTGTGTGTGTGTTGAATTACTTTGCATTAGAATGATTCCAAAGCAGTCATCCACCAATACACAATTATTTTCGTTGTAACGTAAACAAAAAATTGTGTTAAAAGATTTTTTAAATGTGCTAGCATACTATAACTTGTTGTTTTATACTGGTAAGCAAAAATTTCAGTTTTGCATTTTCATCCATTATTTCTTATCACATAATTGATTATAAAGTTAATTAAATGTGTTCTCCAAATCCAGCAATCAAGGAAACCCCTTATCCCTTTCTGGAGTCAGATTCTACATCATATGTTGAGTAGATTATTATTATACACGTTCAAATTCATCTGTTCCTTGTAATCTAACACATCTCTAGACAATGAACACCCATTTACATCTGTACAGTTATAACATTGCATAATACATTAGGAATAAGAAACACAAACCATCACTCAAACCCCTAATAATTTACAAAGTTATAAAAGTTATTCTGGTTTTACTCATCTTTTTTTCAGTACTTTTTTTCAGTACTTTCTTCACATCACATTATGGGTCGGATTCACACTTAAGAAGCTTGTGCTTCTTATGTGCGTAATACTAAGAAATGAGCTACTACGCATGGGTAGTAGCTTATTTACGTTATTTATATACCATTTTGGTACGTAGATTGAGTGACAGGGGAGGAAACTTTAAGAAAGGTGAGGATACATGCTGATCTGCGCATTCTTAAAGCTTTCTTAAGCTTGATTCAGGCCCTCTATGCACATCTATTGGATCTCTCTGCTTGTTCACAATAGTCTTTTGATGAGCCTTAGGAAGGAACAACTTTATTTGACTGCTCGATACTGGAGGGATGGCCACCCATTTTACAGCAACCCAGAACTGGAGTGGGTATGTTATTCTTTACATTATGGAGCGGGCATGTTATTCATTACATTATGGAGTAGACATGTTACTCTTTACATTATGCAGCGGGCATGTTATTCATTAAATTATGGAGTAGACATGTTATTCATTACATTATGGAGTAGACATGTTATTCATTACATTATGGAGTAGGCATGTCATTCATTACATGATGGAGTAGGCATGTTATTCATTACATGATGGAGTAGGCATGTTATTCATTACATGATGGAGTAGGCATGTTATTCATTACATTATGGAGTAGACATGTTATTCATTACATTATGGAGTAGACATGTTATTCATTACATTATGGAGTAGGCATGTCATTCATTACATGATGGAGTAGGCATGTTATTCATTACATGATGGAGTAGGCATGTTATTCATTACATGATGGAGTAGGCATGTTATTCATTACATTATGGAGTAGGCATGTTATTCTTTACATTATGGAGTAGACATGTTATTCATTACATTATGGAGTAGGCATGTTATTCATTACATTATGGAGCGGGCATGTTATTCATTACATTATGGAGTGGGCATGTTATTCATTACATTATGGAGCGGGCATGTTATTCATTACATTATGGAGTAGACATGTTATTCATTACATTATGGAGTGGGCATGTTATTCATTACATTATGGAGCGGGCATGTTATTCATTACATTATGGAGCGGGCATGTTATTCATTACCTTTACATTATGAAGTAGACATGTTATTCATTACATTATGGAGTAGACATGTTATTCTTTACATTATGGAGTAGCCATGTTATTCTTTACATTATGAAGTAGACATGTTATTCATTACATTATGGAGTAGACATGTTATTCTTTACATTATGGAGTAGCCATGTTATTCTTTACATTATGAAGTAGACATGTTATTCATTACATTATGGAGTAGACATGTTATTCTTTACATTATGGAGTAGCCATGTTATTCTTTACATTATGAAGTAGACATGTTATTCATTACATTATGGAGTAGACATGTTATTCTTTACATTATGGAGTAGCCATGTTATTCTTTACATTATGAAGTAGACATGTTATTCATTACATTATGGAGTAGACATGTTATTCTTTACATTATGGAGTAGCCATGTTATTCTTTACATTATGAAGTAGACATGTTATTCATTACATTATGGAGTAGACATGTTATTCTTTACATTATGGAGTAGCCATGTTATTCTTTACATTATGAAGTAGACATGTTATTCATTACATTATGGAGTAGACATGTTATTCTTTACATTATGGAGTAGCCATGTTATTCTTTACATTATGAAGTAGACATGTTATTCATTACATTATGGAGTAGACATGTTATTCTTTACATTATGGAGTAGCCATGTTATTCTTTACATTATGAAGTAGACATGTTATTCATTACATTATGGAGTAGACATGTTATTCTTTACATTATGGAGTAGCCATGTTATTCTTTACATTATGAAGTAGACATGTTATTCATTACATTATGGAGTAGACATGTTATTCTTTACATTATGGAGTAGCCATGTTATTCTTTACATTATGAAGTAGACATGTTATTCATTACATTATGGAGTAGACATGTTATTCTTTACATTATGGAGTAGCCATGTTATTCTTTACATTATGAAGTAGACATGTTATTCATTACATTATGGAGTAGACATGTTATTCTTTACATTATGGAGTAGCCATGTTATTCTTTACATTATGAAGTAGACATGTTATTCATTACATTATGGAGTAGACATGTTATTCTTTACATTATGGAGTAGCCATGTTATTCTTTACATTATGAAGTAGACATGTTATTCATTACATTATGGAGTAGACATGTTATTCTTTACATTATGGAGTAGCCATGTTATTCTTTACATTATGAAGTAGACATGTTATTCATTACATTATGGAGTAGACATGTTATTCTTTACATTATGGAGTAGCCATGTTATTCTTTACATTATGAAGTAGACATGTTATTCATTACATTATGGAGTAGACATGTTATTCTTTACATTATGGAGTAGCCATGTTATTCTTTACATTATGAAGTAGACATGTTATTCATTACATTATGGAGTAGACATGTTATTCTTTACATTATGGAGTAGCCATGTTATTCTTTACATTATGAAGTAGACATGTTATTCATTACATTATGGAGTAGACATGTTATTCTTTACATTATGGAGTAGCCATGTTATTCTTTACATTATGAAGTAGACATGTTATTCATTACATTATGGAGTAGACATGTTATTCTTTACATTATGGAGTAGCCATGTTATTCTTTACATTATGAAGTAGACATGTTATTCATTACATTATGGAGTAGACATGTTATTCTTTACATTATGGAGTAGCCATGTTATTCTTTACATTATGAAGTAGACATGTTATTCATTACATTATGGAGTAGACATGTTATTCTTTACATTATGGAGTAGCCATGTTATTCTTTACATTATGAAGTAGACATGTTATTCATTACATTATGGAGTAGACATGTTATTCTTTACATTATGGAGTAGCCATGTTATTCTTTACATTATGAAGTAGACATGTTATTCATTACATTATGGAGTAGACATGTTATTCTTTACATTATGGAGTAGCCATGTTATTCTTTACATTATGAAGTAGACATGTTATTCATTACATTATGGAGTAGACATGTTATTCTTTACATTATGGAGTAGCCATGTTATTCTTTACATTATGAAGTAGACATGTTATTCATTACATTATGGAGTAGACATGTTATTCTTTACATTATGGAGTAGCCATGTTATTCTTTACATTATGAAGTAGACATGTTATTCATTACATTATGGAGTAGACATGTTATTCTTTACATTATGGAGTAGCCATGTTATTCTTTACATTATGAAGTAGACATGTTATTCATTACATTATGGAGTAGACATGTTATTCTTTACATTATGGAGTAGCCATGTTATTCTTTACATTATGAAGTAGACATGTTATTCATTACATTATGGAGTAGACATGTTATTCTTTACATTATGGAGTAGCCATGTTATTCTTTACATTATGAAGTAGACATGTTATTCATTACATTATGGAGTAGACATGTTATTCTTTACATTATGGAGTAGCCATGTTATTCTTTACATTATGAAGTAGACATGTTATTCATTACATTATGGAGTAGACATGTTATTCTTTACATTATGGAGTAGCCATGTTATTCTTTACATTATGAAGTAGACATGTTATTCATTACATTATGGAGTAGACATGTTATTCTTTACATTATGGAGTAGCCATGTTATTCTTTACATTATGAAGTAGACATGTTATTCATTACATTATGGAGTAGACATGTTATTCTTTACATTATGGAGTAGCCATGTTATTCTTTACATTATGAAGTAGACATGTTATTCATTACATTATGGAGTAGACATGTTATTCTTTACATTATGGAGTAGCCATGTTATTCTTTACATTATGAAGTAGACATGTTATTCATTACATTATGGAGTAGACATGTTATTCTTTACATTATGGAGTAGCCATGTTATTCTTTACATTATGAAGTAGACATGTTATTCATTACATTATGGAGTAGACATGTTATTCTTTACATTATGGAGTAGCCATGTTATTCTTTACATTATGAAGTAGACATGTTATTCATTACATTATGGAGTAGACATGTTATTCTTTACATTATGGAGTAGCCATGTTATTCTTTACATTATGAAGTAGACATGTTATTCATTACATTATGGAGTAGACATGTTATTCTTTACATTATGGAGTAGCCATGTTATTCTTTACATTATGAAGTAGACATGTTATTCATTACATTATGGAGTAGACATGTTATTCTTTACATTATGGAGTAGCCATGTTATTCTTTACATTATTGAGTAGACATGTTATTCATTACATTATGGAGTAGACATGTTATTCTTTACATTATGGAGGAGCCATGTTATTCTTTACATTATGAAGTAGACATGTTATTCATTACATTATGGAGTAGACATGTTATTCTTTACATTATGGAGTAGACATGTTATTCTTTACATTATGGAGCGGGCATGTTATTCTTTACATTATGGAGTAGGCATGTTATTCTTTACATTATGGAGTAGGCATGTTATTCTTTACATTATGGAGCGGGCAAGTTATTCATACAGTGATTTATATGCTTTGGATTTCGAAACTCGCTGTAGCGATTTATACTACGATGAGTTTCACTAACCCTCATCTACGGCGACTTTAACCTGTGTTTACTTTAGTAAATGAAGCGCTTTTAAACTCGTTGGTGATTGCATGCAATCTCCGGCCTTTGTGTCTGTATGCCACATTTCTCTTCTAGCAAGCTTGTTTTGTCTGTACTAACTAGTATTATGACTTTACCCATTTGTCATCATTCCATTTTAATTGCTACCAACAACTGCTCTCCTTTTTTTCAACAACAACCAAACATGTTTTAATGAAACAATACTTAATTTGCTCTGCACTGGAAATCTTTGTCCACTGAAGCCTGGCAGGTAGTCTTTTATGATTTTTTTAACAGACATTTTGACTTCTTTGTTTCTCAGACTGTAGATGATAGGATTTAATCCAGGAGTTAAAACGGTATAGAAAACAGAAACAAATTTTTTGGTGTCAGAGGAATATTTTGATTGAAGACCAACATACATAAAAATCATTGTTCCATAATAAATCAATACCACAGTTAGGTGAGCCCCACATGTGGAGAAGGTTCTACTACGACTATTGTGACACTTCATACGAAATATAGAGAATATAATGAACAGGTAAGACACCAAAGTTAATAATAAAGTGGAAAAGAGTACAATAAGTGATAAAACAAAAATGGAGATTTCTGTGTTGTAGATGTCGCTGCAGGATAGTTCTAGGAGAGGTGGGATGTCACAAAAAAAGTGATTTACCTGTCGAGAGTCACAAAAATCTAATTGTGCAATAAGTAGAACAGGAATCAATCCTGTCAGCACACCAGTTACCCAGGAACCTGCAACCAGTTGTAAACATGTACTAGTGTCCATTAGACTGGAATAATAAAGTGGTTTACAAATTGCCACATAGCGATCATATGCCATAACTAATAGCAAATAACACTCAGTGGCTCCAAATGTAACAAAGAAAAACAACTGGGCCATGCATCCTGCAAATGAGATGCTATTATTCAGCAGTAGGCTGGATAGAAGCTTGGGTACAATAGTCATTGTGTACCATATATCCAGAAATGAGAGATTGGAGAGGAAAAAGTACATGGGTGTTCGAAGAGACTGGTCCATTACCACTACAGTCATAATAACAAGATTTCCACTGATAGTCACTATAAAAATAAGAAGGAAGGCAGTGAACAGCGAGATTGTGACTTCTGCACCAGTTAAAAAGCCCAAGATGGTAAAGTCATTTCCACCTGTTTGGTTGGCAAATTGCATAATGACTCCATTCAAAGATACCTAAATAAAAAGAAGCAAAAACATTATAGTATGGGTATCACTGGAACACATTTATGTGTTATCTGAATGCTCAGTGAATGGAGAAAAATGATTCCCTTATCTAATTCACATTGTTTTGTGGTCCCACATACATGAAGTCACCCTTTACAAATATATTTAATATTTTCTAAATGTATGGACTACTTCATCACCTGGTTAGTGCTACATAAATTGAAACATACAATTATAAAATACATACAGAAAATATCCACATTTTCTAACAATGAGAAGGATTCTAATTTGTTAGAGAAATGACAGAATAATTTACTAGGTTGAAAGTTGGTAGAAGAAAGGGAATGTTGTAGGGTTAATAACCTAAGTCATATCACACAAACATAGTCTTTTATGAATATTGGGTACATTCCTATTAACTTAAATGAAACGACTGTACATGCATTCAGATATGGATACTTTTAAAAGTGCTCTATAAAAAATGCTGAGGAACTCTTTATTTAGCAGAAATTATTTACTTTAGATAGAGCCTAATTAATGTATACAATATTAGGGATCTATATAAAAATGGTTAAACAAATATTTCATGCAAATAATTTTACAGATGAAAATAGCAAAGAAGACATTAGAAACATAAAGAAACAAAACAAAAAAAGAGTTAAGATGACTTTTTCTCATCGGTAGATGATACTATTTTCCTGGATGACGTTTTAGAGTTTTTGCCTCATTTGAATTGGGCAAATGTCACATTGTTTATTTTATTTTGGCCTAAATTTGCAGCTATGCAAAAAAAAAAAGTACCTGAAAAGTATAGATTTTTCAGGTAAATGTAGAACTTTATAGCCTATTAAAAGATATACAATATAGCTAAATTACACTGCAGAAAAATATTAAACCAATTCCTAAACATGTTTAAGATTAAAAATTGTAATATATTTTTTTTATAAAGGATTTGGCACAAAAAACATACAGAATTATATTTGCAAACTAACTATATATTCCCCTATAGACCCTGTTTCCCAAGTCTGTTTTAAACCCACATAGTGACTATGCACCGTATTCACAGATCCGTTAGTTAAAAGTACACAATTATGCTACTTTATGTTTGATTTTTGTGCTCTCTCATCTTAATTCTGTAAATATACAACATAATGAAGGTATTCATATAGAGCGTCAGACTTACTCCATCTCTGAAATAGCCCTTTTAAGCTAATTATGTAATCAGTTAGAATACGGAGCAGAACATGCTTAAGACATGCTAAAATGAAAATGAAAATTATAACTTGAACAGTTTTCCAATTGTCAAATTGTTTGGAAAACTAAAATTTAAGCTGGTTTGTGATTAATAATTATATATTATATTATAATGCTATATTTAAAGTAACACTTTATTTAACATATCATAGAAAGGCTTTGCTATATAATTAAATTACAATACATAACAATGCTATACTATAATAAAACTAATAATAACAATGTACTATATTGGTGTAGGGGTCCACTGACTTACTCTTTCACCCAGTAAATGATTATAGAGAAGAAATGAATAACTTAGGACCTTGGCTTCTAAATACTAACATTCATAGAATCATTCAAGTAGATGGGGTTTATCAATGTTTGCAAAGTCCTTAGAGGCAACCGTGCTTTGTTCCCAAAAGGTTATTGATATAATGAGCAAGGTTATTAAAATGACTGAAAAACATTCCGCCTGTTTTATTATGCATAGTTTGGTTTAGGATTTAGGATTTATTTGGTGGAGAGGAGCAGTTCCAGTATTGATATATCACAGGGATTTAACAAAGAGTTTTCTTTAAGTGCTTTTTTTGGCATTGCAGAATAATTGATCTCATCGACATGCTTACATAGACACAGAGTACTTGTTAAAAGTGTGTTTATTTTCCAATGTAATTAATTTGTTTTTTGAGATTCGGATGAATAGTAAAATGTGAACCCTATGGTATAAATCGGAACAACTATATATAAATATACACAAAGACTAGGCCGCACTAGTATGTAAATAATTAATTAGTTAGATATGCCGATAAATACAATTCTCAAGGATTAGGTGCTACCCTGGATCCTATATATAAGTAAAGTATACAAAAACAGAAAAGGGGGTATAACCTGAGATAAATACCCCCAAATAGGACCTCTTATAGATGCACTCTAATATAATTATAGAGACAAAAGGTACTTTTTGTATCTATAATTATATTAGAGTGCATCTATAAGAGGTCCTATGTGGGGGTACTAATTTTAGGGTGCACCCCTTCCTATTGTTTTGTACATATTATCTTTATATGGGGTCCAGGATAGCACCTAATCCTTGAGAACTGGCTATTGTATTTAATTATTTATATACTGGTGCGGCCAAGTCTTTGTTTAATGTGTAATGTAAGTGGCTGGTGGCTTATCATATATCTGTATAATGTAAGTGGCTGATCATATATCTGTATAATGTATAATGTAAGTGTCTTCTGGCTTATCATATATCTGTATAATGTAAGTGGCTGATCATATATCTGTATAATGTAAGTGGCTGATCATATATCTGTATAATGTAAGTGGCTGATCATATATCTGTATAATGTAAGTGGCTGATCATATATCTGTATAATGTAAGTGGCTGATCATATATCTGTATAATGTAAGTATATATAGAAAAAAAGAAAGAAAGAAAGAAAGAAAGAAAAAACCGGCACTCTTACTTTTAAGTTGTACGTGCTCCTGGTGCTGCTTCCGTCATTTGTAGATACAGAGAAGATATGGGAATTGGAGGCACTCACAGAGACTTGACACAGAAGTAGTTTTGCAAAAGCTCTAGAGAGAGCTGTATTTAATGCAAATATATATTACATATTGCAGTGGTCCGACGTTTCAATCGCGGTAACGCGATTTTCTTCAGGGTGCAATAGGACAGCGTGTGTACAGTGAGACAAACAGTGACACCTTAAATAGAGAAGAACAAGGAGGTGCTTACCTGAGCCGCGTGCAGGGCCACCTCTGGACCAGACATCTGTAAACCACTGTTATCCGGCCTCCATATGTGCCCCTTATGTCCAGCCTCCATGTCTGCCCCTTAAGTCCTGCCTCCATGTCTGCCACTTATATCCAGCCTCCATGTCTGCCACTTATGTTCAGCCTCCATCCATGTCTGCCCCTTATGTTCAGCCTCCATCCATGTCTGCCCCTCATGTTCAGCTTCAATGTCTTCCCCTTATGTTCAGCCTCCATGTCTGCCACTTATGTCTAGCCTCCATGTCTGCCCTTTATGGCCAGCCTCCATGTCTGCCACTTATATCCAGCCATCATGTCTACCCCTTATGTCCAGCTTCCATGTGTGCCCCTTATGTCCAACCTCCATGTCTGCCCCTTATGTCCAGCTTCCAGGTATGCCCCTCTGTTTTGGTGGTCCTAACATTAATACTGTCAGAGTCCCAACTTTGGGTCATATATCATATATTTTTATATTGATATAGAAAAAAAAATATATAGAGCTACTGTTGAGAACAATTGTCACTCCAAACAGAATGATAATCCAAAGCTATGAGTTCAAATAAATGCAGATACATGTAGCAAATACATTGTATTATTAAAAAATAAGCGAGCAGGCACTACCATCCCAAATTTTAGTTCTCCTATTGTTGTTTGCTATTGTTATCCTTGAATGTTTATTAAAAACTGTGTCCATATGTACTTGCTGTGTGTGTGACAGTATAGTTACAATATTAGAGAGGGATATTAAAGCACTCCTAAAGCAAGCAAATGTTATAGTTCATAGTTAAGTTGAAAGTATTTGCAAAAATATTCACACTGGTGCAAATGTAAAAACATAATAAAGGAACATGTGCTGTACATCCAAATGCTTGCCACCCAGATATTAAGATCCCATTCACAGTGTAATATAGCTTATAGCCTGGTTTCCCATCACACACCATCATGAGAGGACTTAAATGGAGGGCTGCATTATTGTCTGCCAGTAGTGCAAGAGCCAGAGAAGAAGTGAAAATTGTCAACCTTTTTAGGAATACTGCAAATACAAGCATTTCCCTCCTTACTGCTGTGGTGATGTTCATCTCCTTCTTGCACCAGTGTTCATTTGACTAATGATGTCAGATGCTTTCAAGAACTGTCAATCACCTGCAGACTGAAAGAGGCAAGCGCGCAGCTTTCCATCAGATCAGCAGCCAATCAGTGAGGTAATGGTTCAACCCTTAACTTACTTTAGTGTCTGGCTGCTAAATTTAAAGCTGTGTGCTTGCCCGTGCCGAGTGGAGCCATTGCAATTCATAGCTCTATAGTTCCATATAGGCAGTCCGGCCCTGTGGTTAATCCGGCCCTGGGGGTGCTTATCTTCAACGTGCGGGTTGCTTCTCTACTGTCAGTCTCCGCCCCCTGTTAAAAGTGGGCGGGGTTTCCAATATCGAGGACCCACCAGGGATTTCCCTGGCAGGCCAGTCCACTGTCTCCAGGATATTAATGCCATTATGATGGCCAGCAGCTCCCGATTCCCTATGCCGTAGTTTCTTTCAGCTGCAGAAATATTTTTTGAGAAAATTACAAGGCTGTAACTTTGAGTTCTGTGTATCCCGTTGAAACAGTGCCCCCACACCAACATCAGATGCATCCACTTTAACGATAAAGGGTAAATTAGGGTTTGGTTTATGGACAACAGAGGCTGTGGTAATGACTTGTTTTAAGGGACAAAAAAGCAGCTTCTGATTTTGGAAGCCAGTTGTGAGAATCTGCATGCTCTTTGGTGAGGTCAGATATTGGGGTCACTAGAATGGAAAAGTTCTGGATAAAACCACAATAGTAATTGGAGAAGTCTCGGGGATAAATTTACTAAAAGCTATTTTTTATAAATCGCCATTTTTGGTGATTTTTGGGGGATTTTGAACCAGCTGCATTTACAAAAAAAAAATAAAATAAAAAAATCGCTGAAAAATCCTTGAAAAAATAATAAAAAAAAAAGAGCTGTGTGTGCGTGTCAATTTAGTTAAAATCGCCACACACTTAGAAAATAAAAAAAACATGATAAAGTGAAGAAATTAATATTAAATAAATAAGCCTTGTTCTCGTTATAAGTAATTCCACACATAGGAGCATATTCAGACTTCCGTTTTCACGACGACTCTCGTGCGTATTTTTAGACTACGCACGCATAGTAACTTTTTGTATGTAGTTGACGTAGACTATTCGCAGGGAAGTGCCTTACGGACGGACTTATGATAGGCACGTGTGTACATACGTCCGGATATGCAACGCAAATATACGCATGGGAGATTTTAAGTGAAAATGGGCGGAGCGATGCATTTAAATGAAGGAAAGTGGGTTCGATTATCATGATACGCACGCACAGACGACAAATACGCACGGGACGGCACACGGAAATATAGAGGTGGTCTATGGTAGTGTAAGTCACCGTGAGCACGGATTAGCAAGGGGAGTGACTGGGGTTTGGTGGGTGTTCCATGCTATGCGCGTGCATATATATGCGCTCGCGTTTCAAAACGGAAGTCTGAATATGATCCTAAGAGAGGATAGTTACACCTGGGCCGTGTTGATTTCAAGGGGAGTCAAATTTATTTTATTTTTTACATGCAGGGAGAATACTTTGCCTTTGCTTACTCTGCACAGATAGTGATAGTGATCAGCTTCACTTTTACACTGTTATTTAGACTTGGGATAGGAAACATCACCTCTCACCTATAATACTATTTGCAACAGATAAAATTTCTCCAGAAATCAACATGGTTTTCCCCATGAGTAACTTTCCTCTCTTATCTTCAAGATCTGTGTCATTTGGATGAATCGATCGCAAGCACTTAAGATCTTAAGTGCTGCGAATCTTTAAGATCTTAAGGATTTGCATGGAAATGGGCGGGGGGAGGCAGGGAAATGAGGGAAAGTGGGCGAGGACTGACACTTAGGATCTTAAATGAACGCTCCCACGTCACTTAAGATCCCAAATGACAGCGTATAGTTAAGGCAATTCAATGGTGGTCTAAGTTTAAGATCCACTGCTGTTTGCAAGGGGAGTGACTCTTTATGCAGTGGGCTGGAACCTGCTAAGATCTTACCTAAGGTGCGTATATTTGCGATCTTTTCACAATCACATCTCTGAATCAGCCCCAAGGACTGTATTCAGACTTCCGTTTTCACGGCGACTCCCGTGCGTATTTTTAGATACGTTTCAACTGCGCATGCGTAGTAACTTTTTGTACGTAGTTGACGTAGACTATTCGCATGGAAGTGCCTCACGGACGGACGTTCGTCCGGATATGCAACGCAAATATACGCGCGGGAGATTTTAAGTGAAAATGGGCAGAGCGATGCATTTTAATGAAGGAAAGTTGGCGCGATTATCATGATATGCACGTACGGAGGACACAGACGCATGGGACAACACACGGAAAGTTAGAGGTGGTCTATGGTGGTGTAAGAGTACGTGAGCACGGATTAGCAAGGGGAGTAACCGGGGTTTTGCTGGGTGTTCCTTGCTACATGCGTGCGTATATTTGCGGTCGTGTTTGAAAACGGAAGTCTGAATACGGTCCATAGTGCCAAGTTATAGGTTAATTTACACATAGTGCCCCGTTATAAGTTAAGTCACACATAGTGCCCCGTTTGGGCATATAATATGCCAAATATGTCCTTAATTTATTTTAATAGTGCCACTAAAATTGTTAAAATTGTTGGAAAAAAAAATTATACTCACATTTCAGATGTCTTCAATCTTCCAGTGAGTTGCTTGAAGGGATCTGAAGGTTCCTTGCAGGATCTTCATTTTTTTGTGAAGATGAGATGCTTGTGTTGTGAGATGCTGGAGACCGGTCCTTCTCCTTCTGTGTCCCAATGCTAATGAATGTTCAGTCACTAGAGGTCCCCCTTATCTAACCTCTGACATCAAAATCGAGTTTAGTAAATTTCCCCCTAGGAATCATTGGACAGTGGTGAGTTTTACCCACTCCAAGACTGTCACTACTTAATCCAGGTCCATGGGGGGTAATGATGTCGCCCAAAAATATCAACTTGGGGATATTAATTTAAAAGTTTTCCATCTTGGCAAATAACATGTTTTCCTGGAGTAGGGTAAGGACTTGTCAGACGTTCTGTCTGTATGAATCCTGAGAGGTGCTGTAGATTAATATATCATCTAAGTATATGTCCACATATTGTCCTAGGAAGTCTCGGAGGAGGCATATTAGTAAGTTCGAGGAATGCAGCAGGAGTATTATATAGACAAAACAACATAACTAGGTATTTGTAATGTCCGGAATGAGTATTGAAATAATTTTACATTCATCCCCCTCCCTGATGTGCACAAGGTTGTATGCTGATCTGAGGTAAAATTTTGAGATGGTCGATCTATTCAACTGGTCGTATAGATCGGAAATTAATAGTAAAAGATGGTTTTTTTTACAGTGATTTTATTTAAGGCTTGTTATCTATGTAAGGTCTGAGTGACCATCATTTTTTTTTAATAAAAAAGAAACCAGCTTCTACTGGAGACTTTGCTGGATTCCTCCAAAGAAATTGCTTTGGGCTATGAGTATGCAAACAGTCTTCCTTTAGACAACCTTGCTCCTTTAACGAGATCTATGGCGCAGTGTTGATGTAGACTGAGTTACGTATGTATGCAATTTTTACTCCAACTAGTCATATCCCAAGTGGTTCAATCAATGGTGGAACTGGGAAACTAAAGTCAAGGGTGACTCAGGACTAGATATGCAGATGGTCAATGGATGAGTATGAGTTTCAACTCCTCTAAATGACAGGCTCCAATCTTTAGGCAGATCGGAACAGTCTTCCTAAAAATTTGTCCCTGATAAGGGGTTCATTGTCCAGACCACATTTGGATTCAGCCAATATCCAGGAAATTACCAGCTGCTCCACTATTGATGAAGGCAGAGATTAAATGGAGACCCAGCCATACCTCTTCAACATGTGCTGGGCTACTGCTTTCCCAATGGCCTGGCCTTGTTGGGGCAGTTAGTCGCCCTGTGTGATTTGCCCCCACAGTATAGGCAGAGGGCCTGCCATCTGCAACACCGCGTCTCTTGCTTGGAGAGATAGTATGATCTAATTTGCCAGGATACCTCCTGCCAACTCTGCCATAAATGAAGAACAAATTATACCTCTATGACTGAACCAGCAGATATCAAGACTGTAGTAAAAACCCACCATCTATGAAAGTGGATGCCCTGATTCCCAGAAAACAAAGAAATACCAACACCTTCCATTTACCAGCTCACTCAGGTATGCTCTGATGTATATTTTGTATGCCGAGGAACAGCGTTGACCCAAATTCTGGATGTCCGGGGCCGAAGCTTCTTCCACTGCTGCTGATGTCGCTGCTCCAATCCTAAAAGAGTGAACTCACCGGCCTCCAGACCAATCCCAAGCAGGCACTTCTGAAATATAGCTATAAACTAAAACTGAGTTAATGGAACTGTCACGAACTGCAAGGTTTTGTGGGACCTGTCCCGGATTCCCAGGGAAAAGACAGACGAGCAGGAGTGAAGTGGAATTCAGTGGTTTTAAATAACGGATAGTTGCACAAGATACAGAGTAAATGATGATGAATCACAGAGCGATGCCGGCTTGGGTCAGATGAAGGAATGTCCAATAGAATAGAATGGTGACCAGGCTAAGTTGGACTAGGGTGAGAGGTGAAAATCCAGAAGGTAGAGGAATAGGGTAGCTGGATAACTGGATCAGGATTAGCTGGGTAGCTGGATCAGGATTAGCTGGGTAGCTGGATCAGGATTAGCTGGATAGCTGTATCAGGATAGCTGTAGCTGGATCAGGATCACTGTAGCTGGAGAGCTGTGTCAAGATAGCTGTAGCTGGATCAGGATTAGCTGGATAGCTGTGTCAGGATAGCTGTAGCTGGATAGCTGTAGCGCAGACAGGACGTGACTGGAGTGCAGACAGGACATGACTGGAGTGCAGACAGGACCGGACTGGAGTGCAGACAGGAACGGACTGGAGTGAAGACAGGACCGGACTGGAGTACAGACAGGACCGGACTGGCGTGATGAGTTGCGCCGGACAGGCGTGCTGGGTTGTCCGGACTGGCGTGCAAGGGTGCTGGACCAGACTGGTGTGCAAGGCTGCTGGACCGGACTGGATGGCAAGGCTGCTGTACCGGACTGGACAAAAAGGCTGCTGGACCGGACTGCAAGGACCACGGCAACCGGAACCAGAAAAGGACCCGGGACGACAGGACCAGAATGATGAGATCAGGACAGCAGGACCAGGGAGGCAGGACTGGATCAGGATCAGGATCAAACTGGAACAGGATTGGAGTCAGAAGCAAGCTGGATCAGGACTGGAGTCAGAAGCAAGCTAGATCAGGACTGGAGTCAGGAGTGAGCTGGATCAGGACTGGAGTCAGAAGCAAGCTGTATCAGGACTGGAGTCAGAAGCAAGCTGTATCAGGACTGTAGTCAGAAGCAAGCTGGATCAGGACTATAGTCAGAAGCAAGCTGGATCAGGACTGGAGTCAGAAGCAAGCTGGATCACGACTGGAGTCAGAATAAACTGTATCAAGACTGACTTGAATGCATGGATAGCTCCTGGAAGACCGAGTTGATCTTGGCACAGCATGGACTGTGCACAGAGTTTAAATAGCCCGCCCAGTGCACAGATTAGCTGGAGGAATCATGTGTGTGCAGAGGAGCAACTGAGTGGTTACTGGGAATCATCTGACAGGAGGCAAGATGGCTACGCCCATGCACCAGAGATGTAATAAAGCAGATGCCTAATCCCAGACACAAACACACATGCTGTAATGGAGACCTTTGCAGGAACCTCTGGAGGGCTGGAGAGTGGCACATAGTGGGGAAGCTGCTGCCAGATGGCTTGTGGGCAGATAAGTGCGGCGCTTGCCGATGCAGACCGTGACAGGAACACTATCAGCATGAGCTAACCAAACAGAATGCCAACTAGTTCTCATTACCATGTCCTTGGCAGACCATGTTATTTAAATACCTAGACAATGTTACCCAATGATATTTTCTGGCTGATTTGTTTTATTAGATGGTATTCTACATTAAATAGAGTCAGGCAACAAATGTATATTATAAGCAAGCATGCCAGACGACGTGGAGGAAGTAGCTATTAAGGTGCATCCAAAAGCCACCACAAAGGCTGTTTGAAAAAGAAGCATAGAGGATATTTATGATGGTTGTCACAAAATCAAGCAATTAATGGGAATAGTAATGGGGCACCTGCGTCGGGAGGATAAGGTTGCAACTTGGTCCAGCCGTGCAAGGCTTGGGATATTAGGAAGCATTTGGTAATATCGGGTGAAGTTTAAATAAAAAGGATAGGCCTGCCAACAAACTGAATATGTATGCCTTAAACGTACCTTGGGCACACAAATCCACCATATAATTATTCAGGCAAGCAATCTCATTGTCTACCATTGCCATGTTTGAGACTTTAAATGATGGCCAAATTTTTATTCCCAAATCACTACATTCAAAATATAAGCTAGACATTTGGTGTCTGTTAGCGTGGCATCTGGTGTGAGCTAATAGAAATAAGGCCAGTTGAAATGCGAAACCCACTGGCTATTCCTGGCAAAAGCTGTTCTTTCAATTGAATGCTAAATTGTAGACAGCACAAACAAGGTGCCTAAGTTAACACACTAGGGGAGAAGAATGTGTGCTCTGATGATTAATAGTTTGTACTATGCCTCATTGTTCATTAAAATAACTGTCCGATCTCTAAAATGCTTTTCCCAAAGTTCAACTGCCACTACAAAAAAATTCCAATAGTAGCATGTTGTGTGTAGCCCTGATGATATCCAGCTGGATGACCATGCAAGAGGTGCGCCAATCTCTGTCGAGGAATGCGCCCAAACATTTACCCCCCAGGCAGAATCTGTTTGCGGATACAAGTTTCTGTTGCAAATGGGTGCGGATGGCCAAACTCTTACCCCATTAAAATTTTGCAGAAAAAGGGTCCAGATCGCAAAAAAAGCCCTCATGGCTTGAGACACCATAATACATGTGCTAGTGAGACCTGCTGTCACCCTCTCCATTCTGCGTCAGAAAACTCTCCCCATGGGAATGACTCTGCGAGCAAAATGAGTGGAGCCCAACAGGGTATGCATCAGATGAAGGGTAATATTAGACAAAGACAAAATTTTCTTGATGCACAAAATTTTTCTTCAGGAAGCCTACACGAACTGGATGTGCTCTGGATCAATCTCTATACTTAATTAGGAGAGGCAAGACGTTGGCCCTTCTGTCTTTTATTCCGCCACTGATACTCCTAATGAATGGAATAGAGCTAGGATCCAAAAAAAGAATATCACCACAGTGGTTAGTGGAACCTACACCCAACTACCAAAAAATCATTAAGATAATGGGTCAGATCCAGACCTACGTCCGCTAGCCGGAGACCTAAAATGCTGTTTTGTATGTACTGCGAATGCGCTCGGCAGATGTTACAACTCGTAACTCTGAACGTACATGTCAGCCTAGTATCAAGAGCATAACTACGGACGAAGGAGCGTGCCAGCCATACGACACCCATAATTATGCTTCGGAGGTGGGGTGAGGCATTTAAATCATACAGTATGGCGTGCTTAGAACCTGTCTTGAGAAAGGGCAGTTCCAGCCCGAAACGCGTTGATCGTAGCAGCGGCATCTAGCACTTATCCTGACAGGAGACTGGAGGAGGACGCCGGGTTGCGGGCAGCGACTACCCGGGACTTTCATTTTAACATCGCACTTCCTGCTTCCACGTTCCTCATATGGATCTTCAGTTTGCAGTATAGATTTCCTTTATATTTATATGCTTTATATGATTCATATGGTTTTATGGCATATTCTATGGACAATTATATGTATTAATACATTTTTTTTTGTCATTTCATCTTCTATCATTCTTGGTACTCTCCCCTCAGAGGGGATCAACGTGGGAGACTTTTTAAACCCAGTATTAGGTCTCATTATTAACCTTTTATACCAACACTTCAGGATATAACTAGCGCTTTTTTGCACACCATTTATAATTTTTTATTGCTATTTCCTTTTGGGAGATAGGTAGATCTCCCGGTGTGTGGAATTGCGACTGTTATTCCCAGTGCAATACCTGTTTTTCCCCCATATTTTGACCACTTTTTATTATGGTGATTACATTTCTCTTGATCCTCTCTCTAGCTGCCCTTGACTTGCCTTTTTTCTACCCTTATGGCTATGGCCTCTCCATCAATTTCTCCCCTCCTCTCCACCACCTCCAACCCTCCAATCTCATTCACATCACCTCTCTTCCTTTCTGTTCTCTTGCTCTCTGTGGAATGCCCGATCCATTTGTAACAAGCTCCCTGCAATCCATGACATCTCCATCTCCAACTGTTGCAACCTTCTCACCATTACTGAAACTTGTCTATCCATCTCAGACACTGCTTACCTTGCTGCCCTTTCCTATAGCGCCCTCTCCTGCTCCCACACCTCTAGGCCTGCCGAGTGCCCTGGTGGTGGTGTGGGCATTCTCCTCTCCCCTTATTGCACCTTCAGCATCATATACCCTGAGCCTTCTCTTTCCTTCTCCTCCTTTGAGGTACACTGTATCTGCCTCTACAACCCCAACGAACTCCGTGTTGCTGTTGACTACCGCCACTCTGGCCCCACCTCCAAATTCACTGATAACTTTTGATCCTGGCTCCTCCACTTTCTATCTCCCAACCTCCCCTCACTTATCCTGCTTGCACCCATTTCCACCATGTCTTGCCCTAAACTAGTCACCTCTCTTTACAACAACGCCCTCTCCTCTGCCCTTGACGCTGCCTGCCCTCCCTCCTTTGTCTTTCTTTGATGCATCTTTGCTGGCACTCCCTGTTCACTTGGTTCGCAAAAAAAATGCTCCCATACAGCAGAGCACATTTGAAGGAACTCCCGCAGACTTGCTCAACAAGTTCATCCTCTCCTCTTTTAGCTCTGCACTCGGAGCAATCATTCTTCAAGTCTCTCATTTTCTCTCCTCATTGTCTAACCTGCACCGCCTCTTTGCAAGCTTCAATTTTCTTCTCTGCTCCCCTCCACCTCCCCTCCGTCTATCTATTTCTGCCTCTGAATTTGCCATCTTCTTTACTTCCAAGATTGACTCCATCAGGAGCTCCATCTCTTCTACCATCACCTCTCATCTCCCTCCATCTCCACCCTCTCATCTCCTCCCCAGCTACCCACCTATGTCTACCTTCATCCCCACCTCAGCTGGAGTAGTCCACTCCCTTCTTTTGTTGTCCCCTCTGTCAACATGCCCACTTGATCCCATCCCCTCTAATCTTCTCTGGTGTCTTCCTCTCTCCACTTGCTCTCATCTTGCCCACCTTTTCAACTTATCCCTCTCCTCTGGCTTCTTCCCCACCCCCTATAAACATGCCCTTGTCTACCCATCATTAAAAAAACAAACCTTGACCCCTCCTCACCCTCCAACTACCAACCTATCTCCCTTCTCCCCTTCACCTCCAAGCTGCTTGAACAGCTTGTTTACAACCGTCTAATCAGCTACCTTTCTGACATCTCCATCCTGGACCCTTCTCAGTCTGGGTTCCATCCCCTCCACTCCACTGAAACTGCTCTGACTAAGGTCACAAACTATCTTCTCATTGCCAAATCTAAGGGCCACTTCTCCCTTCTCATACTCCTGGATCTATCAACAGCCTTTGACACTGTTGATCATTCTTTCCTGCTCCACACCCTTTACTCTCTCTGCCTCTCTGGTACCGTCCACTCTTGGTTCTTCTCCCATCTCTTGGACCACTCCTTCTCTGTCTCAACCCCCAGCTTCTCCTCTCCTACCACTTCTCTTCTCTTTGGTGTTCACCAGGGCTCAGTACTTGGTCCCCTTCTTTTCTCGCTCTACACCTCCTCTCTGGGTGACCTTATCAGCTCATTTGGCTTTCACTATCACCTCTATGCCAATGACACTTAAATCTCTCCTTTCAAAACCTCTCCCCCTCTCTCCTATCCAAAGTATCAGATTGCCTCTTGGCCAACTCTTCATGGATGTCTCAGCACTTTCTCAAGCTTAATATGGACAAAACTAAAATTGTAGTCTTCCCTCCATCATGTATCCCCACTACCCTTACAATCTCCATTACTGTCGGTGACTCTACCATCTCCTCCTCCACCTATGCCTGTTGCCTGGGCATCATCCTTGACTCCTCACTTTCCTTTACCCCCACATCCAGACCCTCTCATTGTCCTACTTCTTTCATCTCCTCAATAGAGCTCACATCAGACCCTTCTTAACTGCAGATGCAATGCTTGTTTATTCTCTCATTATCTTCCATATTGACTACTGCAACATTCTCCTCTCTGGCCTCCCTCTGGTCCATCTCACTCCCCTACAAACCATACTTAATGCCGCAGCCAAAATCATCTTTCTCTCCAAATGCACTGCTTCCACCTCCCCTCCCTCTCTATCTTTACAATAGCTTTCTGTCCCTTTCAAAATTATTTTCAAGCTCCTCACCACAACTTACAAGGTTCTTACCGCTCCCTACCTCTTCTCCCTTATCTCCATCCACACTCCCACCTGACCTCTCTGGTTTGCTGGTGATTGCCACCTCAACTCCAACCTAATAACTACCTCTCACTTCCTCATGCAAGACTTCTCCCGGGCTGCCCCCCAATCCTTTAAATGCTCCCATAAAACCAGTCTACCCTTCCTCCACCTAAGCTTACCTGCCATTAACATCTGCATCCTTGTGTCTCCTGTTTGCTCACTCCCACCTATTTAGCATGTTAGCTCTTATGAGCAGGGCCCTCCTCCCTCCTGCCATCATCCCTCTACCTTGTCCTCATTAATTCCCACCTTTTCTCTCTACTGACTCTCTCTCCCCTTATTCTTATTCTTCTGCTCCTACACCCATATCCTGCATCTTTATTTTCCGTACATATTGTTCTGCTATTTTGACACTGTACTTTATTTTTGCATTGTACTTGTATAATTTCCCTTATTTATTTGAACTTGTACCCTGTCTTTTAATTGTGTTGTATATGTAACTTTTGCCTTTGTATGATGCTGTGTATACCGTGTGGTACTGGTATGTCCTGAAAAAATGTGCAGAACTGCTATTCTAAACTATTGTTCATTCTATTGAATGTGTTTTCTTTTGAATAAAGTGAAGGTTTATAACTGTTACCCATATGTTTTTTTTGTTAAATGCTTTATTAATTACTAATACATTGTTTTGATATGGTGGCAACAATACATGTTTTTTAAGTGGAGCTTTTGCTATAATTGTTTTGAAAGTCTAAGGGCTGAATTTACTAAGAAACGATTTTGGCTGAAATTATAAATCGCCAACCATAGCCACCATTTTCTAAGGGGCATTTTTTTCTGTCGATTTTAAATCGACAGCGATGTGTGGCGATTTTTAAAGTGTTGATTAAATTTTCTTTAAAAAAATTCCACACATCATTGACTTATTGTTTAGTATTCATTTAATAAAAGTAAAATCCTTCATTTTAAAACAAAACATACATTGTGTGGCAGACTATTAACTATTAATATGCCACCACATATAGTACTAGAAGGCATAGCATGCCCATGTATTGCAGGGCATGCTGTGTCTTTTAGTTCCATAACCGGCAGCATGCCAAGGGTTAATGGCTTTTCGCAACATATATAATGTCCCCCTAAACATATTTTCAGAAATTTAGTGCCTGGTACATATGAGAGCAAAATTCATGCCTCGTTCCTATAATGAATCAATACTTGACCCATTTCCTATTAAATAAGTTAACATACCCCCGTTCCAATAATAAATCAATACATGCCCCCGTTCCTATTAAATATGTTAACATGCCCCTGTTCCATCAATACATGTCCTCATTCTTATTAAATAAGTTAATATGCCCCTGTTCCTAGCATAAAACATTAAATGCCCCTATTCCTAGAATAAAACATAACATGGCCCCATTCCTAGAATAATCAATACATGCCGCCATTCCTAGAATAAAACATAACATGGCCCCATGCTCCCAATCCTATTTAATAAATTAACATGGCATGTTTCTTTAAAATAATAAATAATGTTCGTTGTATCATAAATATTAATATGCAATTAAAAAATAATACAAAAAAATTTGAATTACTCACTGTTTTGATGGGCCTGATCCAGAGCTACGCTGTGCCGTTTTGCGTATTTACGGCCAGTGTAGCTCCTATGCACTCCCCCTGACACTCCCCCTGTGGCCGGTGTAATTACACACTGTTACACCGGCCATATGATCGTAAGGCCCTAACCCAGCCCTCCCCGCTTACCTTCTGTAACTACAGCGCAGTTACAGAGCTGCCCGTCCCTTTCTTCCATAACTACGCTGTAGTTACAGACGCCCAATCCTGCACACAGCTAAACACTGATTACGCCGGGCAACATCTGCCCGGCGCACGCACAGATCGGCAAAAATGCCAATCTTACGCATCCACCTGCCGTAAATACGGTGGGAGTCGTAGGTCTGGATCAGGCCCGATGTCATCAGTGTTGTCATGTGAGGTCTCTGGAGACTAATCCTTACCTTGTGGGCTATGCAAAGTGATCTTTTCTCTTCTGGGTCCCTTCGTCTAATCACTCCTGTCATTACTGGGCCTCTATTTATACCCTCTGACAGGAGCACGTGAACAATCCGTAATACCGTTTTAGAGAAAATAAACGCAGTTAACCACTCCCCTTGTGTCAGGAGGGCTATGTAAGGACATAAGTCTTTCCTGCATATAATTAGATACGTGTGGACTTCATTAGCTGTGAATCAGTCATGCATTTAGGTGCTTAAAATTGCTTATGGTTTGAAGATACGTAACTAAACGCACTAATTAAGATTTGGAATAGTAAATAATTTTTCTTTCTAAAAACAGCACGTACTCTAGTTAACAAATGTAAACAAGAGTAACCATTAAAGATGCAACTTGAAATAGGAATAATTATAACATACTTAACAATACACATTAACGCATACAGCATGAAGTTAAAAATACAATTATGTACTACGTAGAGATTTTCATAAAATATAAAAAAATAAACATTAAAAAAGATAAACAACCAATACAGTTAAATATAAATAAATGTAATGGTGTTTGTTCACAAAATTTTAAGTAAAAAAAAAAAAAAAAAAAAAAATTCAAATACAAAAACAAAATAATTGCACCTTTACAAAGTTAAGGTTTTGCACAAAAATGGAATATCAGCATAGGATTAAATAAAAGACCCATTATTTGTTTCATTTAAAAACACACATCCATTGATTATTGATACACAGCAGGTATGGCCTGAACTAAGAAAGATAAGACGCATGGCTTCACAGCAAACAATACAGCTCATCAACTGTTGAGTGGTCGAGGGTTACCTTAACTATTCCCTTGCGTATATTAGTTTACGCAAGGCATTCCTACTTATTCATCTTTACTAACTCTGTTGGAACGCCCATATTGTACATTAGTAGCCTGTGTGCAGCTCATTTGCATTAAGAATATTGCCCCTCTAGCCACACATGTGGGACTCATTCTGTGACGATGCATGGATCAGTCCTAAGTCTGACGTCCGTTAGTATATTTGGGTTATGGGCATGTGCAGTTTAACTGATATTCATACTGACATTCAGCACTTACTAAAGTGTGAATCATATTAATGTATTATTCTTCATTTATTAAGTTGCATTATTATGTAGGAATATTTCACAATATTTTCCATGAATATAATATTTTTTATTCCATACATAAAAATACCTAATTGGAACAGACACCCATTTATTTTGAAGTTAATCTTCTAAACTATTGTTTAATTTATTCAATGTGTCTCCTTTTGTATATACCGTAGATTTATAAATAAATATAAATAAACGTAATGGTGTTTGTTCACAAAAATTTAAGTAAATAAAAAAACAAAAAAAAACCCTTCAAATACAAAAACTAAATAATTGCACCTTTACAAAGTTAAGGTTTTGCAAAAAAATGGAATATCAGCATAGGATTAATTTTTATTTGTTTCATTTAAAAACACACATCCATTGATTATTAATACACAGCAGGTATGGCCTGAACTAAGAAAGATAGGATGCATGGCTTTACAACAAACAATACGGTTCATCCACTTATAAGTGGTCGAGGGTTACCTTAACTATTTCCTTGCGTATGTTAGTTTACGCAAGGCATTCCTACTTATCAATCATTGCTAACTCTGTTGGAACGCCCATATTGTACATTAGTAGCCTGTGAGCAGCTCATTTGCATTAAGAATCTTGCCCCTCTAGCCACACATGTGGGACTCATTCTGTGACGATGCATGGATCTGACGTCCGTTAGTATATTTGGGTTATGGGCATTTGCAGTTTAACTGATATTTATACTGACATTCAGCACTTACTTAAGTGTGAAACATATTAGTGTATTATTCTTCATTTATTAAGTTGCATTATTATGTAGGAATATTTCACAATATTTTCCATGAATATAATATTTTTTATTCCATACATAAAAATACCTAATTGGAACAGACACCCATTTATTTTGAAGTTAATCTTCTAAACTATTGTTTAATTTATTCAATGTGTCTCCTTTTGTATATACCGTAGATTTATAAATGCTACCCATTTGTATTTTAAGTTTTATATTTTTAAATAAAATGTTTTACCAATTACTAATACATTGCAATTGTATGGGCAAATATGTTTTTTGGCCATTGTTGATTATTAACTTATAGTGCAATACACTGCAACACTGTCTCATAGCAAGCAACGGTCAGTGTATCATTGAAGTTGTTTTACAGAGTAATTGCTTTTGCATAGATAAATTGTGTCTGTGTTGATCATTAATTAAATTTCTTGTTAGTTCTTTACTAATGAGGATGTTAGCTCTTTACTAATTAGATGAAAACACAAGGACTCCCAACAGAGTTGTCAGTGTCAAAACTTAAGTCAATTACTGCATCTGTCCCTTTGTTATTTGCTTGTGTGTATGACAAGCTTTAATTAATGCCATGAGGACATTATGTATTGTGGGCCAATTAGCAATCTCACAGAGCAGTTACAATGTAGATTTGTCTGAATTAACTTCTCTCATATGTCTGTATTTTATAATGTAGCTTTATGGTCAACTTAATAATATTGTGACCTTAGGAAATAAGTCATTTCATAACAATTAGAATTTACATGCTTGCAAGGCAGGAATAATTTATAAGCTGATTAAGCAGCCAATATTTTCTGTAAGTCCGCAGTCTTATGAATTTTTTTTTTCTTAAGCTTGATTCTTACAGTATATTGTAAGGACCATTTCTAGAACTAAAATGGTTCTAAAATACAAAACATAGTTATGGCTATCTGTGTTATAGCGGGAGCTGGGGACATTGTATAGTGTATGGCCGATATTACATGGAGACCCCCCTACAACTGTATTTATAGCCAGGAAGAAGTTTGCTAAATAGCATACTATTACTAATGGTAAACAGTTGGCCATCAAGATCACATTGTGAATGTTGGACCGGATCCAGACCACTGCATGCTTTCCGTACCAACTGGAGTCTCTCCATCTGACAGAGAGAGGGGCAATGGTAAACGCAGGATTTTTAAAGGGGGGTTTCCAATGCGTGTAATACATATGGGGTATATTAGCATAGCTCCCAACATTTTGGAACCCAAAAACGGGACAAATAAGTTCCACCATACTATTACTAATGGTAAACAGTTGGCCATCAAGATCACATTGTGAATGTTGGACCTTATTCAGACCCCTGCACGCTTTCCATACCAACTGGGGTCTCTCCATCCAACAGAGAGAGGGGCAATGGCAAACGCAGGATTTTGAAAGGGGGGTTTCCAATGCGTGTAATACATATGGGGTATATTAGCATTGCTCCCAACGTTCTGGAGCCCAAAAACGGGACAAATAAGTTCCGCCATGTCCCGACCAAGCTCTGCTCCCGAACCGCCCCCACTGTCATATCGCACGGGGCAAAAATTACCCATAGCCTGTGAGTGTGTGTATGTGTCTATGTTAGGGAATTAGACTGTGCTGCGGCAGAGGTTGAAGGACTGTTTAAAATTGTAAAGAGCTGTTTAATATGTTGGCCCTGTTAAAATAAAAACCATATATAATATGACAATACTGATAATACGGTCATACTATCTGACTGTCAAAATATCTAAGACGCCCATTAATGTTCTCTTTAAAAGCAGGAAATTTATAATGTAGATTTGAAAATAATAAAAATAAAATAAATCTATATTAAGGAATTGCATTGGTTATTGGCTGTAACAAGTCCTGTTTCTGATATTTTTTAATTAATTTATAATTTACTTCTTTCACACATTAAAATTGTAGTTTTATATTGAAGGAACAGATCTAATAGCAATAGCAGTATACAATGCATTAGTAAAGCACATTACACAATAGACCAGAGCTTGCATAAGCAATGTTGAATTTCTCCTCACCCATTCACCATCCCCACCTGCTTTCCTATTGCAGCGCAGGCCAGGACCATCATCCTTCATGTTAGTCTGCCTCATATGGCCGCGAAGCCATGCCCCTTTTGCGTTACCTACGAAGCCACACTGCATGTCTTAAGTCAATTGTGCTGATCAGCTCCCACACTGTATAATTTGCATGCTTACCCCCTCCCACTTTAGCGGGCAGAGGGGAAGCATAGCCCTTTTGTTCGCAAATGGGCTTATACTTTGTGTGCGTGAGTGGCCTGATGTTCACAGATCTGAATCTGGCCCATTATTCTTATGCAAGACAAGTCTGGCCATATTTTACTTCTGGCAAATTCCAGATGGGCCAATGGCATGCAGCCAGCACTGCAGGAAAGGGTTGCCATGAACTGGAGCTGTGGCAATTCTCTGCTATATGCGATAGTGCAGCATCATTAGTAACATTAGGTAGCAACACTGATTTTATTTTGTCTCAGATAATTTAATAATCAGATACACTTCTTAAAGCAGAGGAATTGTACATATGACATATCATAAATCAGTGCTCGAAGTGGAAATTAGAAGTGGGGGTATGGAAATTTCAGCACCAGATGTGTCTTGAGTTTGGCAAAGTAAATATGTCAACAATGAGTAATAACATTGTGTACATGTCATGTGGGTCATGTTTTCTACACTGAATGCCTCATGTTTAATTAAATGATCTGGTTACCGCTAGGGAAAAACTATGATAGCTCCCCATAGGGCCGTTTCGGACGAGTTCAACCAAACTTATTGCTCCTCCTTTTGTGTGTCCAATCAACCTTATTGTCCCTTCCTTCCTTGTGGCCAGCCAGTCTTATTGCCCCCTCTTTGTCCAGCCAGTCTTATAGCCCCCTCTTTGTGAGTGTCCACCCAGCCTTATTGTCTCTCCTTCTATGTCCAGCCAGCCTTAGTGCATCCCTCTTTACTTATGTCCAGTCAGCCTTATTGTCCCCTCCTTCTATTTGTCCAACCAGCATTATTGCCCCTCCTTTTGTTTGCCCAGCCAGCCTTATTGCTCCCTCTTTATTTGTATCCAGTCACCCTTATTGTCCCTTCCTTCTGTTTGTTTGTCCAATCAACATTATTGCCCCTCCTTTTGTTTTCCCAGCCAGCCTTAGTGCCCCCTTTTTCTGTGTCCAGCCATCCTTTTTGCCCCCTCTTTATGTGTGTCCACCCATCCTTATTGACCCCTCTTTATTTGTGTCCAGTCAGTGTTATTGTCCCCTCTTTGTTTGTCCAAACAGTCTTATTGCCCTCTATCTATGGTTAGCCAGTGTTATAGCCCCTCTTTATGAGTGAACCCCCAGCCTTATTGTTCTTCCTGTGTCCAGCCAGCCTTATTGCCCCAACTTTATTTGTGTGCAATTAGCCATATTGTCCCCTCTTTCAGTTTACCCAGCCTTATTTCCCCTCCTGTAATCTGAGGGTACAATTACTCCCCCACTTTTTATTTGTGTACATCAGCCTTATTGCCCCCTCCTTTGGTATATCCAGTCTTATTGCCCCTCGTGTCCAGCCAGCCTTATTGCCCCAACTTTGTGTGCAGCCAGCCTTATAGTCCACTCCTTTAATTTGCCCAGCCTTTTTGCCCCTCCTGTGTCCAGACAGCCTTATTACCCCCCACGTTTTATTTGTGTGCAGTCAGCCTTATTGCCCCCATTATTACCCAGTCTTATTGCTCCCTCTATGTGCCCAGCCAATCTTATAGCCCCCTCTTTATGTGTGTCCAGCCAACCTTGTATGCAGCCAGCCTTATTGTCCTCTCCCTCTCCTTCAGTTTGCCCAGCCTTATTGCCCCTCCTGTGTCCAGTTAGCCTTATTACCCCCACTTATTTGTTTCCACCCAGCTTTATTGCCCCTCCTTCTGTCCCCACACATTTATTGCCCCTCTATATGTGTCCATTTAGCCCTATTGCCCTTTCCATGTCCAGCTTTCCACTCCCCCAGTCCAAATTCCCATTCCCTAACTACTTTCTAAAAGAGCTCTATATAATAAACTTACCTTTCCTGCATCATCCGGCTCTCTCCTCCGCGGCACGCACTCTGCAGGCTAATCTCTGATCAGAGCTGCGGCTGTGCATAGCACAGCCTGCTCTGTCAGTGGCTCCCGGCAGAGAAGTGAGAAGTGAGCTGGTATGATATACGGTGATATGGCATACCATCACTTCTGTGAGCCCGTTCTGAGTAAAAATACAGCCGCTCATAGAATCTTAAAATTCTATGAGAAGCTGTATTCTTACTCAGAGCCGGCTTACAGAAGCGGCGGTATGCCCTTCTACCGTATACCGGCCCACTTCGAGCACTGTCATAAATAATAATAAAAACCAGAAAAAAATTTATGGCAGCTTTTATTAACAATAGAATATAAAAATTCTAAAGGTGGTGAAGTAAAGGCAGTACATTGTTTTAAGTCATCATAACACCAGATGAAAATATCACAATAATATATATATTTAAAATATATATAAAAATACATAAAAAAATTAGGCCCATGCATCAAGGCGAATTCCTCATAAAACACGCAATAAATAACCATAAATTAACACCAATTTCATTCAATAACAAAAATTTCAAAACAATAAATTTGATTGAACAAATATACATAAACAAACCAACTGCGAGTTGTCAATATAAATCTTTTAAAATTATGCATTCAAATTTCAGAGAATAAAAAAATTATAGAACAAAAATTATAGATCAAAAAATGATCACAGCTGAAATCAATCCATACATAAGCAAACTCAAATAAAAAGACAATAAAATTATCACCACAAAAAACCACAAAGAGGCCCCTAATATTGACACCCCAAAAACCATTACCGACTACCCAAATGGTTTTATCATTTAAAAATCGATTGGTCTTAAAACGAATCACCCCATGTCACATGATCCAATCAACGGCTTCAAGAGTTTAATGATAAACTCTGGTCCTAGCCAGGCCTCGTTTATGATTAATATAACAGCACTGTAAGGCATAAGATCTTTCTTCCATATATATTCACTAGAAATATAATTAGAAGATAAGCTTCTCATTGTAACTGCCAACTACTGTTAACATCTAGTCCTTTGCACAAATTACGTTTCCCTCCGTAATGCTTGGGAGAAGTATACACAAGTAAGAGAAACAGGCCCTTATGGAACAGCTGATTTGGGAGATATTGTCTCTCCTATATTATGGCCTTCAGGTAGTGGCTTTTGGGCTGATCCTGAGCTAAGTCCGTCAGGGGAATTACGATGACCGTTATTGTAATTCCTCTGTCCTGTAGGTTGTGCACATGCGCACAACCTACTTACAATTTTGTACCGGCTGACGTACATAACAGAATTATGTACACCAGTGGGCACGATATAAAGGGGTGTCAACCCTATTTTATGTTGGTCATATATCCTCCATAGAGATGGAGATAGCCATATAAAATGGGTTCGGGCGAGGGAATCCCTGTTACGTGATTGTAAAAGTTAAGGTAGGAATCTGGACACATAAGTGTCCAGATTTACTACTGACAGCAGAGAGTGCAGGGGGCGTGAACTCCCCACTCCGAGAATGACCTTGCACACCCATAAGGCGGCATAGTGTCTGCATATTGACAACTTCCGGTCGTACCAAAGATTTTGGCGTCCGTATTGTTTGCGTTTTTCCATACGACGGGGCGTGTTTATAGTTCAAAGTTAGTACGGACGCTAGAGTTAAGGAATGTAGGCGGGGGGAGCCATTTAAATTGTACAAGATGGGCGTGCTAAGCGTTTTTTATACGCAATGAACGTACGGACGGCTGTGGGGATGAACACAAAAATTAGGGTAGGGTTTGCCAAGCGTATGGATGCTTAACTAGGTACGAGCAAGGGGAGTGCCTATTGCCGTGCATCGGTGGTACGTTCGACGATAATACACTACGCACACCAGCGTAGGTCTGGATCAGGCCCATTGGGCTTGACCCAGATCTAAGTGCAAATAGACACGAAAAAGTAGTGCGGGCTGCTTGCCATTGAAAAGCACATACACGCTGTCCTTTGAAATGCAACCAATTACAGCAAAACTAAAAGCAGCTACGTGGCCAAATACATTGTGCAAGAGTCGTGTTTTACACTGTAAAATTTTTTTATGAATAGTACAAACACTTCAGTTGTAGTGTGAAAGCATTATAAAAACCATTTATTACTGTATATTATTACAAACTGAAAACAATATAATACTCCAACAGTGTTTCCTGACTATGAATATACTTTACAGCTTGAAATGATAAAGTAAGTGTCTAAATAGGTGGTGGAGTGTGTGCCACGTGGATTTCGATATGATCTGTAGCAGGTGAAAATGGTTTTATGTAAACAGTCCCTTTTTATGTCTGCATTCTGATCTGGGTGCACTTGCTTGGACACACCCTTACTGTACATTGACTGCGTCCCTTTACACCTTCCCCCAGTGTCTCTGCATGAGCAAGTGCATTCAAATATCACTTAGAGAAACCTGGCATATGCCCATCTCTGGATTGGATACATTCCATGCCCTCTGACTTCTTGAATTCATCCCTCTCTGCCTCAACACCCTATTGATTTTTTTTTCTTTGTAAACCTAGTAAGACTTGCAAAATAGCCCTAAAAGGCATTAATTACATAGTACAGTTATCCAGATTGATTGCACCACTGTTGTGCTGGTCTTGAGATCTACTCTGGACATTAGGGAGATATTAGGCAGTGGTCACGGTACAATCTCTTGCTATTGGATTGCTATTTAAAATGTGTGGCAAGCTTAACACCAATGCATGTAGATTACTTCTGTATCATTCTAATATCTCTTCCCTATATGGATTTATTTAAATGTTTTTCAATTTCCTTTTTTAAAGTATTATGGGATGCACAAAAAGGCTGCTCTACCAACTATATAAATGACTGCTAGGAGTCTCCTTACATTTTTTTTTACTAATGACGAGCCATAAGCCAGAATTTCTTAATCCTTTTTGCCCAAGGATTGTACCAGCTGCATTTGAACAATTACGGGACGGGACGGTGCCAGCAATTTAAATAGAGAGCTTGTCGCTTATGTGGCAGAACGGTAGAGGAAGTGATACTGCCAGATGATTGGTGCAGAGCAGTCAGATGACCGTATCCAAGATGGCCACCACAGCAATCAGACCACCTTGGTTAAATAATCAGGCATAAAGGTCAGGAAACACTAGGAATGAAAGAATGAGTAGGCCGCGCTGGAGGTCCTAGACCAGCAGGGCTGATGAAACCCAGGTAGACACTGCATCTGACCTTAAAAGTCCTATGCTTTGTGACAATCAAATTTGAAAGGAAAGCAAACCATTGATTAACCCTCATGGGTCCTACAGCTAGTAGAATTTATGGAAGAAAAACATTAAAAACTTTATAGTATATACTTCAAAGTTAGAGCTCTGAACATCATAATGTAATAAATTACAAACTAGTTTAATGTTGATAAATGAAAATAGTGCTCATAAACATAATATAAGATATTATTTGGTGGTCTTACGTGGCAAACACTGAGTCTTCCTGCAGGCGTAGGCTGAGTAAAGGGTGTTCTGGGTGGTGCTTGGTTTCTGAAGCAACCGTTTATGTGACATGGGGTGAATACATGAGGTCAAGGCTACAAAACTGCCAGAGGCAGACACCGGGGTTTTCATGGTCACATGCAGCATTGGCAGATATAGGGATGTCCATTGGGTGCATCAGAGGGTCTGTCTGGATGCCTGGATGAATAATAAGCCCAATGGATAAGGGGATCAAGACAATGGATCTTGGAGCCCTCAGTGTGCATGCAATTTTACTAGTTAGGCCACACCCTCCATAGAGATATTTTCTCTATTTCAAAGGGTGACTTGCACTCATTTTGCTGTTCTCTTAATAACAATTTAAAAACTATAGAACAACTATTTGAAATTAGTCAGCAATCCATCATTTACTCGACATTGCTGTATATAATAAGGAAGAGAGATTAGAATCTAAAACATGAAAAACGATATATACTCAAATTCATATTATATACTCAAAATTAGTATATTTTATAGGTCAGCTTAGAAGAATCAAGAGAAACTGTAATTATAAAAAGAGAAATGTAATGATAAAAACCTAACTTGATAAGATAAAATAACAAGTTTTAAAAAAGGGTTTCTCAAAGAAATGAATACATGCCTTTCATGCAACTGCTTGCATTTACCTATAAATTGATTGAGCAACTTCCATTTTGTGTGTATACATGCTGTTTTAGAAATGACAATTTAGTTAGTGTCCTATACCTTTTGGTATTTCCTAGCCCTATCATCTCGCTAGTTTTGAGCTATACTCTCCATCTGTAACAGGTGACATAACAGGTTATATAAAGGGGACCTCTAGTGACAGAGCAACGGAACCCCGAAGGAGACAGATCAGACCAGGACAACAAGGAAGATTCTTGAAGCAAGCTTCAGATGTCTTCAAGCAGGAGACATCTGAAATGTGAGTATGAAGATTTTTATTTATATTTTTACAGTTTATGGCAGACTTTATAAAGATATTTTTATGGATAATATATGGGACACTAAAAAAATATTATAAACTATAGGGCCATTAAACTTTAAGGATTACCTATCAGGGCTAAAGAATTTATTTGGAATTTACTATCGGGGCACTATAGTTTATTCAGGATTGACTATGGGGACAATACACTTTAATGATGTACTAGTGTGGCACTACACTATAATGTTTTATAGTACTAAAAGGCACAACATGCCCAGCAATACATGGGCATGCTGTGCTTTCTATTACTATATGCAGCAGCATGCTAAGGGTTAATAGCATGCCGCGCATTGTTTTTTTTAAACATTTTTAAAGCATTTTCTAATTTTAATTTTAATTTGGGTACTGGCTGTGATGACTTTTCAGGGCTAAATCATCACAATTTAAGTGGCAAAAAATCTACGAATATCAACGGCGATTTGAAATCGCTTGAAAAATTGTTATTTTAGGAAATACAGCGCTTTAAGCACCGAAATCGCCAAAAATTTGCATCAATAAGCGGCGAATCAAATCACAGCTGAAACACGAGTTTAGTAAATTTACCCCTAACTGTTCATGAATAGTTGCCTATTCCACCAACTCTCCCCACGATACCACATGAGTTATTTAAAAAATAAATAAAAAAATGCAGGATCAGGCCAGCAGGGATCATGTCTTCAGCTTGCAGCCAGCGGGGTTAGGTGACAAACTGGAGATCGTTTAACTCTCATGGTGTGTCATTTCATTTGCAACCACTGGGCGCAGCTCTGCTTATGATGGCTGCTGGCTAATGCCGATTTGCACCGATATACAGTCAGTGAAATTGGCCTAAGCTTGCTGCCATCATTAGTGAATTTATCCTTTGATAGCGGCATACTATCTATAATGGGTCGGCATACCATGGTTTGAGAACCTCTTTCCTAAGCATAGTGTATTTGGGCCGTTTTTGTGGGAAGTTCTGTGCGGATTTTTATGATCCGATGAACTGCGCATGCGTAGTAACAAAATTTACGCAATCTCCGTTGATATTACGCATGGAAGTCCATTATGCACGGACTTGTGAATCGCACATGTGAAGATCCGTATGGAGGGGCGTGTTTATAATCCGCCCGGAGAAAGATCCGAGGAAGTGGGTGGGAGGAGGCATTTAAATGACCATTTGAGGGCGCGGTGAGGGCGCAGTTAGTTAGATACGCTAGTACGGAGGCATTATATGCACGGAAATGCACACTTAAAGATAAGGGTGGTCGAGGCACTCGTAAGCCACCGTCAACCCGTCCATGTGAGGGGTGTGTCATGGGTGTTGCCTTGTAACGGCCGTTCGTGTATTAACAAACAGATCTCTGAGTATGGCCCCTTTATCTGTACTTTCATGTTGCCTATGCCCAGAGAGGAAACACATGGAACTGTAAATATTCTAGTCTAATATGTAAGTTCATCTATTATAAGGAGTTTTTACTTCAAATAAGTCCAAACCAGACACAAAATTTTGTAAAAACAACCTTCAATGCTTAATATTCTAGACTCGACATTTAAATTTTTTTTTATATAATGAAAATTTAGATGTAACTTTTTATTTTGAAGTAATTGTTCCCTGTGGACAGAGCTTGTTGCCTATTTAATTGCAATGCCATCTGGATATAAAATAACACAAAGCCATGTACTGTGATCATTGTGCTTCCTCAACTTACAACTTATTGCATTTGACTATGGACTCATAACATAAACACAATAATATTTATTATTTTGAAGGTGTAATGAATGAAAATGAGGTGAGTAAAGGTTAGGAAATGAATATACTGGATAAAAAATGGCATATTGATATAATAACTCAATCCTGACTGGAGCAGCATGAACAGCAAAGAAAGCAGCATGGTGAGAAAGAGGCAAAGGAGAAAGTGTTATACAATAAATACAGAATTATTTTAAACATGACTTAATTGATAGAGGCCAATATCTATCACGATTGCATTAAAAGGGGCAGGAAAATAAAAGAGAAAGATGAAAACAGCTATGAGACAAACAAGGCAAATTACGCAGTGATCACAGAAAAATAATAATAAAATACATAGACAATAAGCAGCAAGAGAGAACACAGTGGAATCAAGAAGGGATTATAGCCGCAATGTAAAAGTAAAAGAAAGCATTTAGGGGAATATTCGTGATAATGAAAGTTAATTTAGATATCTTATTGTCCTAATCCGTATTATTTTGACCCCCTCACTGACTTATTTTGACCCCCTATCTAAATAACACCCTTATATATTCCTTAATTATGGTTTCTTGGTTTCTTGATTTCTTTTCCTTATTAGGAATCTATGTCATTCATTTTAGTGACATTTTGTGAGAGAAACAAGAAAGAGATTATTGTTAATGAGTAATATAAGACATTATTTGGGGTCTTGTCTTGGTTGGGTTCTCTTTGCATCACAATCAGTTTTACATAGAAACATGATAAATATTTGTTAAAGTATTATTGTAGTTTCATTTTCTCTCCCTCTCAATCTAATAGAAATTTATGTCTGTCAACGTCACTGTATATGACGGATTCATTCTATTGGGTATTACAACAGTTCCAGCTTTGCAGTATTTCATTGTTGCATTGTTTGCTCTTACTTACATTATGACAGTTGCTGGTAATTTACTGATTATCATAACCATCAGACTGGACTTGAATCTACACTCACCGATGTACTTCTTTTTGGCCAATCTAGCATGCTTAGAAGTGTTATATACCACCACTCTCATCCCGAATACACTGAGGATTTTCTTGGAAGAAAACAAGAACATTTCTTTTGTGGGCTGCCTAATACAGATGTTTACCTTCATTACTTTAGGGGGCTCAGAATGTGTTCTTCTTGGCACCATGGCTTATGATCGGTATGTAGCTATATGTCAACCTCTGCTCTATCATACAATAATGAACCCAATATTTTGTCTATATTTG
>WWET01000917.1:1844-31981 GCA_011038615.1 Limnodynastes dumerilii | reverse complement strand
ACATATACACATACACACACACACACACACACACACACGCACACTGCATCTCATATACACACACAGTGATTACCATATACATACATATACACACACATATGATACACACAGTGCATCCCAAATACATTTACACACACACACACACACACACACACACACACACACAAACAGTGCATCCTATATACATACACACACATACACACAAAGCATCCAATATACCTATAAACACAGACACACATAAGGCCTGATCCAGATCTACGCAAATAATACACCCTTGTGATTAGCGTATTTCCACCAGCGTACCTACGAAGCACGCCCCAAGGCACTCCCCTTGCTTGTACTTACTTTTGAGGTCTTACACCGAGCAAACCCTACCCTAACTTTTTAGAGTGTAACTGTTGGCATCCGTAGTCTACATGCGTAGTTACGAAGCTAAGCACGCCCATGCTGTATGAATTAAAAGCCTCACCCCGCCCCCGAGGCATAATTACGGGTGTCGTATGGCTGGCATGCCCCTTTGTGCATCGTTACGAAGCTGTTAAGTTCAAGGCCCATACGCTCAGAGTTACTTTGCGTAACATCATGCGCAGTAACTACTAATGGGTGCTTTTATGCTTACAGGCGGTCGTAGGTCTGGATCTGCCCCATAGTGCATCCCTTATACATACACACACATACAGTGCATCCTATATACATACACATATAGTGCACTCCAGATATACACACACACACACACAGTGCACTCCAGATATACACACACCTAGTACACTCCAGATAAACACACACACTTGTGTACCTGTTCATACTGAAGAGCCTGTAGTCAGCAGTCCCGCAGAGACAGGATAAAGATTTGTTTACAGGGGGCGGTTCCAGATGATGCCACACAGAATCAAAGAATCATGAGGCTGCCTCCACCTCACTCAGCAACAGGTAGCCTTGCGATTGGCTGTCTGTTGCTCTGAAGCAATGGCTAGTACCATCCCCTGGCAACTGTAAGGCCCCTAATACATACACTAGGCTTAATTTAGTCAGCAGCTAATTAACCTACAGTATGTTTTGGGAATGTGTGCGGAAACTGAAGCACCCAGAAGAAATCCATGTAGACACAGTGAGAACATACAAACTCCACACAGATAAGGCCTAGTCCAGGAATCAAACTCATGACCTCAGCACTGTGAGGCTCAAGTGTTATTCACTGAGTCACCATGCTGCCCCACATACATATACACAGTCTTTACTGATCGTAGGAAGGCTGTTAAAGCATGACTTTCTAGGACATAAAATTAACATTAAAATATTAGAAATCAATTGTTCTGCATGGCATCTTATACAAATAGCTGTTTGGTATAATAGGGTACAAATAAAACACAAATGAAACAATTAAAATACAGTTTTTACTATGTTCTCCATGTACCTTATACAAATAGCTCTTTAGTATAATGGGTACATATAAAACAAATCAAGAACAGAATCTTATAGGGATTACACCATAGTATATAGTGTGCAATTCCCAAATCCCTAATACACCTCAAATATATTAGAATATGTTCTATTCCCAGAACCTGTATGTACTTTATACTGTCATTCCCATTTTTCTAAAATACCCCACATATATTATATGCTGTGCCATTCCCATTCCGTAATATACCCCACATGTACTTTATATAGTGCACCATGTGCAGACACCTTATATATCCCACATATAATACACTATAAAAAGTCCATGTGGGCTATATTTGGTTTTCCAGGGATGGCACACTCTAATTTATGTGGGATATATTATGGGTCTGGGAATGTCACATACTATAATATATAAGAGGTATATTAGTAGTGTGGGAATGACAATCTGTCATTGTCAACCTGTCAACGTCTATGACGTTCCCAGACCTCTTAAATACACCACATATTCTTTATACAGCATTCCATTTACTGACTCCAAGTAAATGCCACATGTATGTGGGATATATTAGGAGTCTGCACATAGCACACTAGGTAAAATATATGTGGGGTATATTATGGGTCTGGCATATACTAGAATATATATGGGGGTATATTATGTCTGGGAATGGCACACTATGTACAGTATATCACAGTATATGCTATTCCCAGACATACTAAATACCCCATATGTGCTTTATACAGTGTGCCATCTACTGACCTCTAATATACTTCACATGTAATACATGTGGGATATATTAGAGGTCTGGAGATAGCCCAGCAGTAATAAATCATTCACATTGAAATTCTTGTTCCAGCTGGACGCTTGTCACTCTGCAGAGCTGCGTGTTGCGTGATTCACTCATACACGCACAGTTCTTTTTTTTTTTAATTTAATTTCTAAGGGCCATATGCGGACACAGGGCCCCTTGTGATAAATCCGGCGGTGACTGGTACAGTGGTGGTGGCTGCTGATCCCCGGGCCGTGCACTGGTTGCACTACCACTAGTTCTGCCTCGGGGCCTGATCCAGAGCAACGCTCGCAAGCGAGCGTACGCTCATCGTATGCGAATTTTCGGCAAAAAATTCGCAATGCGCATGCCCAGTATGACAGGTTCCGGTCGCCCGAGCGTCATGAGCGAATAGCGGGCGTATCGTTAGCGTATTTTTCGCTCGCTGGGCTGTCTGGTGTGAGTATTCCTGTCAGTTCTCCGGTCTGTCTGTTTACTTTTGTCTGCTGCAGCCTTTCCTTGATATTTGTGTTAGTGTGCAGTTTATTATTTTGTATTATATCTGTTGTGTGTTTACACTGCATTATCCAGCACATAGTGCTTGCCATTATTTTGCCTTTGCAGTCAGTGTATTGCTGGTTTCATTAAACTGCACCAAATTCATACCCTTGCTGCTGCTTGGATTTATTTGGCACATAGTGCCTGCCGTTATTCATGTCTTGCTCAGGTTCTGTCGGTGTTCCCCTATCTGTGTGTTGGGCTTCGGCCTAGAATTTCCCTCCTACTGTTAGTCTGTTGTTGCCTGTCTTGTGTGTATATTACCTCTGCCCTGTGTGTATTACCTCTGTCTCTGGTGTGGCCTCTTCTCCCTGCCTTTCCGGTGTGCCACATCATAACACACACACATACACACAATGCATCCCATATACCTATAAACACAGACACACATAGGGCCTGATCCAGACCTACGCAAATAATACACCCTTGTGCTTAGCGTATTTCCGCCAGCATACCTATGAAGCATGCCCCAAGGCACTCCCCTTGCTTGTACTTACTTTTGAGGTCTTACACCCAGCAAACCCTACCCTAACTTTTCAGAGTGTAACTGTTGGCATCCGTAGTCTACATGCGTAGTTACGACGCTAAGCACGCCCATACTGTATGATTTAAATGCCTCACCCTACCTCTGAGGCATAATTACGGGTGTCGTATGGCTGGCATGCCCTTTTGTGCGTTGTTACGAAGCTGTTACGCTCAAGGCCCATACGCTCTGAGTTACTTTGCGTAACATCTGTCGCTTACATGCGCAGTAACTACTAATGGTTGCTTTTACGCTTACGGGCGGTCATAGGTTTGGATCTGCCCCATAGTGCATCCCTTATACATACACACACACACACAGACAGTGCATCCTATATACATACACATATAGTGCACTCCAGATACACACACACAAACACACTTGTGTACCTGTTCATACTGAAGAGCCTGTAGTCAGCAGTCCCGCAGAGACAGGATAAAGATTTGTTTACAGGGGGCGGTTCCAGATGATGCCACAAAGAATCAAAGAATCATGAGGCTGCCTCCACCTCACTCAGCAACAGGTAGCCTTGCGATTGGCTGTCTGTTGCTCTGAAGCAATGGCTAGTACCATCCCCTGGCAACTGTAAGGCCCCTAATACATACACTAGGCTTAATTTAGTCAGCAGCTAATTAACCTACAGTATGTTTTGGGAATGTGTGCGGAAACTGAAGCACCCAGAAGAAATCCATGTAGACACAGTGAGAACATACAAACTCCACACAGATAAGGCCTAGTCCAGGAATCAAACTCATGACCTCAGCACTGTGAGGCTCAAGTGTTATTCACTGAGTCACCATGCTGCCCCACATACATATACACAGTCTTTACTGATCGTAGGAAGGCTGTTAAAGCATGACCTTCTAGGACATAAAATTAACATTAAAATATTAGAAATCAATTGTTCTGCATGGCATCTTATACAAATAGCTGTTTGGTATGATAGGGTACAAATAAAACACAAATGAAACAATTAAAATACAGTTTTTACTATGTTCTCCATGTACCTTATACAAATAGCTCTTTAGTATAATGGGTACATATAAAACAAATCAAGAACAGAATCTTATAGGGATTACACCATGTAAAACCAGAATAGGGAATATCTGTAAAAAATTTGACAAATAGATGGAAGGAGAATGGGCAGAGAATAATATGTACTAAAAGCAATAGTTTAAAAAAAGGGGAATAAAACTTGGTTTTATTATAAGTTGGTTGTAGTTGCACTGGTAGTGCCCATCTTGGGAAGTGTGTATATATTTCTGTGTTACTTTTGAAGTGTGGAATAGACTGGTGGTTTTCTGGTGGGTTGGTCTGTTTGGTTTGTTTATAGTTCTTTCTTTTAGTGTGTTTGGTTATATTTGTTTTTCTTTGTTTCCACTTTTTAGTTTGGAGTTTGGGCCGTATTCACACTTAAGAAACTTTGGCTTAGGTGCGTAGATTTGCGACATGACCTACTACGCATGCAGAGTAGGTCATTTATACAATCTACGTACGTAGATATCCTACATCAGAGACACTACCCAGATCCTCAAAACACTAACTGAAATACAATGGCAACCGGACATGTGGCTAGCCTCCAGTGACATGACTTCACTATACACTGTAATAGACCACACACAAAGAATGATCAGTGTGACAGGACACACGGATCCTCACTGCTGCGGCCAGAAAATGTGACACGATCCATGGATCCTACTGCTGTCACCAGTCTGTACCCAGTGCTCCCGACAGTTGTCCTGCTACGTTGTTAAAGGATACGACTTATCCTGATATGGCTCCTACACTGTGGGTATAGGGGTTCCTTCTTACAGCCAGTAACCGACTGTCACTCGCTCCTCTCACTGCGCTGTAGGAGGGGTGCATTGCCACCACTAGGCTCCTACCACCGGCACCTAGAACCGTGTTCTTCTGGGTATCCACTGGAATGGCTGTTGCACGCCCCTGGTCTGGATGTTGTCCCCCTTAACCACGTGCTTCAGTTCAGGGCTGCTGGGTAGCTGGCAGAGAAAACAGGACACTGGGCTCTCTTCAGATCAGCAGAGAAACGGATTAGAGATCGGCTAATCTGTAGGTCACAGGAATACAGCCGATGCGAAGCTTGTAGCAAATAGATGGTTTATTAGCTCTTCATTGGGTCCTGATAAGGACCTCTGGACAAGTGGTATATTGAACCTCTGATATGTCCAGGCTCAGAATACTTCAGTAGGAATACCTCTTTCATACAGACAGAGCTCAGTTTATATACAGGTTTTGGCACACATGCTGAGAAGGGGGAACACCCACTCCTAGGTCCAAATGGTGCCGCTCCATCTAAAATATAACATTCAATTATATACAGTAAGGAAATATTTCCTACAGATAGGACATTGACTCAATTTACAGATAACGCAATTCACACATAACAGGTTACATATAACACAATTTACGACATTTCCCCAAATCATTAGGATGAAAGCTAATGACCCCCCACTGTGCTCTCAGGCCAGCATGTGAAGCCTGAAAGAGCCTCGTTACGTGGTCTGGCCATGTATGACGTGGTCCGTCCACAATCAGTATTAACCACATCATAGAACAAGACCCCTTGATGCACCCAGCACAACAAGACTTCATTATTAAAGACATTGAATTCATCCTCAAGAACAACTATTTTTGGTTCAACAACGACTTCTACCTACAGCGACAGGGGACTGCCATGGGAACACGTTTTGCACCAAGCTATGCAAACCTTTTAATGAGCTGCTGAGAAGACAGCCACACCTGGCCCGAGTCTTCACCATATCGTGCAAATCTGGTCCTATGGTGACGCCACATAGACAATGGGCTGGATCCAGAACTACGTCTGTCTTCCATAGACGGACGTAATTCAATGAACAATAGCTACTGCGCATGCGTAGTAGCTATTGTACGTAATCTGCATATCGTTTTGATACGTAGATTGCATATATGTGGTTATACGTAGTTCTGGATCTACGCCAATATTCTGGCAAGGGTCTGAATCATCACTGATAGAATTCACCAACCTTCTAAACACAAACAACTACAATCTACAGTTTACTACAAACTACAGCCAATTTTGTTTCTAGCTATACATATCAATAACAACACTCTGGAGACCACCACATTCCAAAAAACAGTAGACGTAAACAGCTATATTTTATCCAAAAGTAACCACTACCAAAAAAGGCAATATACCAGAGGGTCAGTTTAAAAGACTAAGGAGGAACTGCACCAGCATCAAAACTATAGCACACAAGGAAACACCCTCACCGAACAATTCCTGGAAAAGAACTATGACAAAAACCATATCAAAAGTATTTCATAATGTGGAAAACCTGGACAGAGAGTCACTCCTCTCACATAAAGAATGCACAAACAAGGAAAACAATGACATCTTTACATTACAGAGTACCATGGATCGACAGTGAAAGTCAAGAAGATCTTGCAAAAACATTGACACATTCTTTTGAAGGACGACACACTAGCACCTATAATAGGCGATAAACCCAACATTATATATAGGAAGGCACCAAGTCTACAAAAAAAAACTGGTCAAAAACCACATTAGGGAAATATCTAATAACACCTGGCTGGATCAAAATAAAGGTTTTTTTTTACTGCGGAAAATGCCTAGGCTGCAAAGCCCCTTATTACCACCACACCAGAGCCACTACCTCTGTCATGTCCAATGTAACACAACAGATCTTTCACATTAGACAGATTATCACCTGCCACACTACAAATACCATTAACCTCCTCCAATGGCCATGCATTCTGCAATACATAGAGAGTACGACCAGAGCACTCAAAAACAGAATAGCAGAACATATTAGCAATATCAAGAAGGGTTATGAACTTCACAGCGTCTCTCTAAATTTCAAAACTGAGCACAACCAAGAAATCCGGTAATTGTTCCGACTAAAAACTTTATGCCCCCATGGTCACAATATTGACACCACTCTGTGATGATTCACCCCCCCCCTTTTTCATTCCCATTTGCTTCTACCACCCCCACATTTTCCCTTTCTTTACTTTTTAATTTTAAAATTGTAAAATCACTTTTTTACCTCTTTACTGGTTTAGTTGTTGCCACCTACATTTTCCCACCATTTCCTGCACCTTTTCCTCGTTACACCACAGACCCACTGCCAGTTTCCATGATCAATCACTTACACCTCACAACCCCTTCCCTCCAATTTGGATCCTCCTTTCCCATCCCATATGTTATCCCCGGACCTCTACTCATACTCACCCCTTGATAAAGTTACCAATGTGTGACATAACGCGTTGGGGTTTGATACAAAATAACAACAAACACTCCTTGTTCTTTACATTATTTTATTGTACCCACATTCAATAAAGCCTCTTATTTTCCTTCACGATTGCCTCACTTCTTCCTCAGTTCCAGCTTCAACCAGCACCTTGCCCCCAACCCCCATCATTATACAATCCCCCAGAATCGCCCTCTCCCTCCCCAATCCCTTTCCCTCCAGACGATCTGAGAACACCTGGAAGACCCTCCAACAGGACACTGACAGAGCAACAACCGCCTCTCCAGAACCACCACTGGCAATCCTGACAGACGGACCCCACTCGCTTTGAGCCCTATCACTCTGCACCCCAGCCTCCATCTCTTGCTGATTACCGCTCACTGCATCCAATGCTACAGTCACCTCTCTATGACCACCACCAGCTACTTTGGCAGACCTGGACTGGGCTCAATACCACCTCATCATCCAGCATACAGTAGTACTGCAGATCCCAAACATCTCCCAGCTGATCACCAACCCGGAGAAGCAGAGACACACTGCACCCGACAGCACTGGCAAATTCACAATCCACGTAGGAGCACCGGAGGAGACACAGAGCCCTGAACAACACACTCTCCGACTGCACATACTGATCATCTGTCCAAAAGAAACTGCATAAGGCTCCAATTAGATGAGACATGTGAGCGTATTACCTTCTCTCTATGTATATTTACTGTGACAATACTTCACTATTGCTGGCTTTCTCCCCCCCGTCTCTCCCTCCACCCCAATACCCACACAACTCTCTTTTGATCGCAATTACAGCTGCTGTCCACACATCAGGATCATCCATCAGAGGACCCTATAACTTTTGACTTCAGCTTTACCCATGCACCTTATCCAGACTATACACTGGACTGTACTGCAACTGCTTCCAGACCCACAATATCGATACAGACTACCTACTGTACTCCTACTCCCAATCCCACCAGTCCAAGTCAAGTCAAGCCTTGCATTTAAATTAAAGTTATTGGTTTTAAAAATAATATCAGTGCCCTCCATAAATAATCTTAAGGCCCTCTAAATATTTGGAATCTGCTAAAAAATGTCTGACCACATTCATGCCTTTTTCATGTACTATGATAGTATATAATGAGTTTACGTCAACGTGACTAATTTGTAGCCGAGTTTCCAAATAATAAGTTTCAAAACATTGGAGGATATCCATAGTATCTCTCAGGTAGGATTTCATTTTGCCCATGAATGGCTGTAGATGTTGATCAATAAAGGAGGTAAGATTAGCTGTGATAGAGTCCGTCCCTGGGAGATTGGAACTTTTATGTATCTTAGGCAAAATATACATAACTGGTTCCTCGGTCATTTAAATGAGTGGTCAATGGTGGGGAAGCTAAGTTAAGGTAGCTCTCTGGACATGTAAGTGTCCAGATTTACTAACAACAGCGGGGAGTGCTGGGGGCATGCACTCCCCTCTACGGCAGTGTAACTGAGGTAGATCCAGAACTAAGTACGCTAGCCAGAGACGTAAAAACGCTATTGTGTATGTACAGTTTTGTCATTGATGCAATAATCCGGATCCCTAGTCTTAGAGGAAATAGAAAAGCATTCTCAACTTGCACCTCACATCTAATCATTGTCAGTATCTATTTTGGAACAGTCATATTTACCTATCTACACCCTTCTTCACAATCATTCCATAACCAAGATCACATAATTTCCTTAGTGTATGCAATAGTCACACCTCTTATCAATCCTTTCATTTACAGCTTTAGAAATAAAGAATTTCAGGGGGCTCTAAAGAAGATTTCACTGCATAATTTCTGTAAATTTAATGAACACTAAACCCAAATGCTGCAACATTTATGTATAAAGTAAGAACATTTGTAAGTAAATTTATTAGATTTATTAGCCTTGCAGGCATATTAAATGGACACATGCACACAACACCCACACAACACACACATGCATACTATAACCTCTCATTTTTCTCAAACTTTTAGCTCATCTAAACACATTTAGCAGCTCTGAGTGTTTCTGCCCCAAAGGATATATTGAAAGCTTTAAAATTAGCAGCATGGTCAGATATCCTATAATACCTAAGTAAAGAGACAATGGGCCTGATTCAGAAGCTCCGGCTTCTTATGTGCGCATCTTTCAGATATAACCTACTATGCATGCGTAGTAGGTTATTTATGAAATCTATGTACCACTTAGGTCATTTAAGTAAAAGGAGGCGTGCCAGTGCCATCTCGGGGAAAAGTGGGTAGGGAGAGGTATGGTAAGGAGCTGGGGAGAGCGTGGCAAGGGAATCTAAAGAAGGAAAATATGCATGGTTACTTAAGGTAGCCTATTGAACTCCTAAAAACGGGAGTAGGTTGTTGGACTGGACGAGTGAGTTAGATGCGGATTTGGACTCTTAAATCTGAATCTAAATATTTTGCTTATTGATTAAAGGAATGCATTCACAAACGATGACCCTTCACAATCTCTTAATCCACATCTTAAAAGTCATTTTCCAAGCCAAGCACAAAAATGTAAGTTTGTCAACAATTTGAAAACTCTTCAATAAATTCACAACAAAGTAAAAATCCCTTTTTTATTTATTCTAAGTTATTATTGCTTTGCTCTACTTTCAATCTCAGTGAATCTTTTAGATGAAAAAGCTTAAAACAATGCATCAGTGGATGCACAGCAATTTTTCCTTTGTGTTATTAAATTCTTTAGTGTTTTCCAAACCATAATTTACTCAGGGGTTTATTTAGAGCTCAGGCCACACGTTAACACAACATTAAACACTCATTCAGCGCTGCAAAACTTCAAGTGAAAAAAATCATAAAAATTGAAGTGTTTATCTTGGACAGACCATGCTTCTATCTCATGCTGCTATCTCCATTTAATGGGACCTATTTAGACTCCCTCCCAAACAAAGAAAATGGCGTTTGAACGATTCTATGCTATTATACCCTGAATCGATCTTCTAAACGCCATCGCCGCTTATTTTGCACTCAATTCATCTCCAGATATGTCTCCAGGTATTATTTGGGAGGCCCATAAGGCCACATTATTAGCAAAACCATAGCTTTTAAAAAGGCAACTGCCTTTAAGCTCTCTGCTTTAGAAGCACAATTAGCTACCCTAACAACCACATTCTCTTCCTGTCCTTTAGACGATACCCTTTGCCAAATACAGGTTATTAAAGGACAAATAAGTGCCATACTCTCCAGGAAGGCAGCTCATACTCTGAAACGCCTTCAGCAAAAATGTTATGATAAGGTGCCAAAAACAAACACTAAGTATGATCAATACCATTAGAACATCTACCCCACGTCTATGATTTGTCTGAAATGACACTACTTTTTCCACACATATTATCAATATTATCAATCACTGTATAATTTAAAAGACCCTTCTGAGATTGAAGATGTCCAATCAGATTCTTTGAAAACATACCTTTATTATTTAGATCTCCCTTCATTGTCTGATACAGATAGGGCTCACCTTAATGCTGATATATCTATAGAAGAGACCACTTTTGCTATCTTGGGCCATATGCAGAGCTCCGGCCGCATTGCATATGCGGCTGGAGTTTTCCAGTATGTTCTACTGTGCATGTGCAGTAATTTTGTAACGTGATCTACGTTACTTGTTGCAACGTAGATTGCGTGTACGTGGTCTTAAAGAGCAGACTTCTACTTACTGATATATCCTTCCCAGCCATCGCAAAGGCTTCCAATTTGGAAGTTTGGTTCCTGAGGACCAGATCCATGCTGGAAGTCTGCTGTGTGCGCATGTGTTGTAGCAAAATTCAGATATTTTCTACATGCAAAGTGCAAAAATCTGGATCTGGTCCAAAATTCCAAAGTCACAAGAATAGCAAAAGCTTTATTAATTTGGACCTAAATCTAATTTTATTTTACTAAAGAAACATAAAACCTAATTAAAAAATGAAATAGAAAGTAAGAAAATAATAACAGTTAAAAGTATATGTATATAATCCAATGTGCCAATGGTATAGATGATAATGAAGCGACCAAATACATCAAAATTCTCAATTGCAAAGTATAATGACATATAGCCATATTACCTTGATAAAATCTGACATATTTTAATGTGAAATTGTGAATATTAATGAATGCCAAAACAGAGAACGATTATATAGCTTGAATGAATAATTAGGAATATATGGGGCTTAGCCAGCTCAGAGGGAAAAACTTCCTGGATAAACTAGATGAACACTAAGAAAACCACTGCAACCCTGTAAAGAATGAGTTTTGAGGTAAAATAAATAGGGCGATACACAGTAATCTTTAATGACAGTAAAAATAGCGTTCAGTCTAGGGACTGTAGAGATCCTAAAATTCTTACCACTTGACCCTGCAGTAGCTATTTGCTGTATCTAGCAGCTATGCCACGCCAAACAGGATGTTCACACACAATTGTTAAGAAGAAGCTGGAGATGTTCTTAAAACTAATGCAAAGAACCTCATGAACAAGTTAACAGATCAACAATTGATGCCTTCCACACACCAAACAACTCACATACCAAATAACGATAGCGACAACTGTACGGGATTAAAAAGAGTAATAGATTTATTGATTAGATTTGGACTTGACTGACTATATGTGTTTGGAGTAGAAAAAGGTGGCACTGATAGCAGAATGCAGTCAGCAACAAAAGCAACAAAACAAACCAAAACAGACTCCTGGGCAACCCCCCACTTAGCACAGCTCTGGGTGACAGAGGACAGGTGATTAAGATTCAAGTAAGAGTTAGATTCATTTAAAAAACTTCTCTTCGCATTCCCCCTGCACCAGATTATTTGGTGACGCCCCCAGCTCTACATCAAACCAATGACCCATATGCAAAGAAAGAAACATGTTAAAGCAAATACATGCTATAACAATGAGAGGGGGATGATGACAAAATATAAATACATTTATACAATTTATACCTTTATTGCTCCACCCAACCCCACTCTTCAAATCTTTCCCTGACCCACCCGGTATGTTTTAATTAAAACTTTAATCCCCTTTGTCCGGTGTGGGCAAGACTCTATTCGTTCAGCATATGCAACACAATGACTTCAATAGACGTCTGAATATTGTACAGACAAATTTGTATACTAAATTCACTATAAAGTCTACAAAAGTAAAGGAGCACCTATTATGGTAAATTAACTGCAGCTCTAAAATTTTAAACCACACAACCCTTAAATATACTATACCACTAGTTATACAACCTATTTGTATAATATCTGTGAGAAATTCATGGCCTGTGATACTGTACTGATATACTTAATTGGAGAGCATGCTTTCCTTTTGAGGTAGAAAGAATGGATTTGGAAGTGCATGGATTCCATTTAAGCAACTGTGTTAGAACTAGGCATTTGGACAGGATTGCATTTCAATACTAAACTATGTAAAGTATGTACAATGCAATTGTTTACAAATATGAAAATGAAAAGAAAATGGATTGACATTTTGAAAGATTTATACACTAAAATTATTACATTTTTTGACATTGCTTACAAGTGTTTACAATGCTTAGTTGACATATTTCTTTTCCTACATAATTATAATTATTATATATTATATATAGAGAAATTATAGAGCTGACACTTTGGGACAAAACTGACCACAAAAAAATATTTTTAAAATTGAATATTAATAAGTCACTTCCTGCCAAGGTTGTGTGACACCCTAAATTCAAAACATACAAAACCAAACAAGTACCGGTGCTATAGCAAACTAGAAAACTAAATTATTAAAAAGCATATATAAATACTGAATATTAGCTAATAAGACATAAAAAAACTATTTTTAAAACTGAATATTAATAAGTCTATTCCTGCCAAGGTTGTGTGATACCCTAAATTCAAAACATACAAAACCAAACAAGTACCGGTGCTATAGCAAACTAGAAAACCAAATTATAAAAAAGCATATATAAATACTGAATATTAGCTAATAAGACATTTTATTAAACACTTTAAAATTCTTAAACAGCACAATCTGGAAGCTCCCAATGCTAACACAGCCAAGAATTGAACACCAGAATTTATTAATTAAATTAAATTAAATTAAATTAAAGTGCACTTTTGGTGAAACTGTTATTGAAGTTCCTTTCTTCAATTCTTCATTTGCACTATTCATTGAGCTTTAAAGGAGGGAGAACGAACCACAGACGGGTGCACATGTTGCCACAGCAAGACTAGCTCAAAGGTCTGTTTGAATTTGCTGCAATGAGTAGGAGTGCCGGGGATCGTGCCAAGTGTGCCAAAAGCTACATTGAAGTTCTATATAGCTGAATGCTTCAGAGTGACCGATATATGCAGTGAGATCGGCCCGGTTTTGTCTTCTTATTTTTCTCATTGTGTCTCCTCTCAGACTGTGTCATTGTCAACACTATTGACAAACGCATAGCATTAGAGGCATTCTAAATGCTTTTGATACAATCATTTCGGAGCCACGATCTTATTGGAACACAATAACACATTTATATATCAATGCTTGGAGTGAATTTATATATTGTCACGTTGTTGCGGAGGAAGCATTTGAAATAGATTTTTAATTTCTACACATTGAAGAAAGGAACATCATCAACATTTTGACCTACAGTGCACTTTAATTGAAACCCCAAAGTACGCTAATTCACACTGTATTCTATATCTGTGTTAAAGCATGTGTTTCAATGTTATTTCTTTAGTTGTTTTAAGGACGCTTTAAGGACATAATCGCAAAGGCCTTTGTATACCCCTCATAGGGGAGAAGTCCAGCTGTGAGGCGGCTATGCACTGTTTATAGGGTAAACATTTGCATATTCATGTTATAATAGGGAGGATTCTATACATGGAACTGTGGGCCAGATGCAGACCTACGTTCCGTTTACGTTTAAGCGCGCAGCATATTTACGCTTTCGTAATTACTCTGCACTCCCCTAGGCACTCCCCTCAGTCGTACGCATTTTTGCCATTTTACGCTTTCCAAATCCTACCCTAACTTTTCCAAGCATAATAGCTGTCGGCTGTAATGGCTGAACGTACTTATGCACCTAAGCACGCCCACATTGTATGATTTAAATGCCTCACCCCGCCTCCGAAGCGTAATTACAAGTGTCGTATGGCTGGCACGCCCCTTCGTTCGTAGTTATGTTGTTGATCGTAGGCTCATAAGTACATTCAGAGTTTCTGGTCATAACATCTGCCGTGCGCAAAACATGAAAAACAGCGTTTTTATGACTACGACGAGCTTAAAAACGCAAGCGGACGTAGGTCTGGATCAGGCCCTTTTTGCCTAACTTGACCCCGGTGTGATATAATACTTGTACATATTCATATTTGTATTTGTATATACAGTTGTTTGAAAAGTTTAATTTTGTATATATCTTCGCTTTGGCTTTTTTAATTAGATGGTTAATAAAAGTAAAAATGTAATCCTTATTTTGTGAATTTAGAAACATTTGTGTTGCGGTTTGTATATGGATTACTAAGATTAAAACATTTTATAATGCAGTGGAATATAGTTATGCTATAGGTGGTGTCTGGAGCCATTCCTTTACTTCATCATTAACTTAATTGTCCACTAATTTTCTTTTCTTTGTCTCACTTGCCTAATCTTCACTTACTTTACCTTTTGTCTGTCCTAGTCTCCTTGCCCTTTAGGTCTAAGCTATTCTACTCTATTCATATCACTCAACCTCCCTAACTTGCCCACCTCATTGTCCTCAGACTATCTGTCAGCTGCGGTGTCCAGACTATGGGCCAGATTCACAACACCGGACGTATTGCATATACGTCCAGAGTTTACCAATATTTGATACTGCGCATGCGTAGTATCTTTTTTACATAATCTACGTTTCTTTTTGTTATGTAAATTGTGTATATGCGGTCTCAAAGACCTCATATACGCAATCTATGTAACGAAAAGATACGTAGATTACATAAAAAAGATACTACGCATGCGCAGTATCAAATATCGGTAAACTCCAGACGTATATGCTATACATCCGGTGGTGTGAATCCGGCCCTATGTCACTGCCCAGGTGCCGTCCACATCTCTCACCTTGACCTCTCTCTTTGACATCTTCTCTCATCCCCCCCACATCATGATTTGTAGCTCAACTATCTTGAATCCTGCACCCTTTATCACTCCCCCCCGTCCCATTACCATCTTAACCCCTCACTCTCACCCCACCTACATCCCCTCCCCGCTCATCCAACCCTGTCAACCTCATCCACATTCTCCACCCTCCCCTTTTCCTGTGCTCCCTGGAATGCAAGATCCCTCTGTAACAAGCTCCAAGCCATACATGTTCATCTCTAACCCCTATAGTTTCCTAGCTCTCACCTAAACATTGCTCTCCCCCACTGACACCACCTCATCCACTGCTCTACCAGAGCCACTCTCCCTGTTACACTTTCCGCACTATCCCCCCTGAGCTCTCTTTCATCTTCTCTTTCTTCGAGGTCCACTTCATCTGTCTTTTCTGTCCCCTAGACCTCTGCGTTGCTGTCATTTACCAGCCCCCAGGACCTTGCTCGCAGTTCTTCGAGAATTCTGTTGCCCTCCTTGCTGACTTCCTCTACTTAAAATTCATCCTTTCCTCTTACTGCTCCTCCCTTGCCCAAGGCAAGCAAATTTTCTTCTAATGTCTCTTTATCTCCCAAGCATCCAACCCCCATTGCCTCTTTGTCACCTTTAACACTCTTTTCTCCCCACCTCGCCTTCCATCCCACCCTCTGTCTCCGCTCCCAACTTTGCCTCCTGCTTATCATCCAAAATTATCTGTATAAGAAATGACATCTCCTCCACCCTGCTTCCCCCATCTCTCTCCAACTCTTCCCCATCCCTGCCACCTAACCATCATGAATTTCCTCATTCTTCTTGATCTGTCAGCTGCTTTTGACACCATTGAGCATCCTCTTTTGCTTCAAACCCTTTGCTCTTTTTGGTCACACTGACACCTATTCTCCCTGCACCTCCTCCTCATCCTCCTCATCAGCACCTTTGGTTTCAACTACCACCTCTACGCTGATGACACCCAAATTTACCTCTCCTCCCCTGACCTCAACCACTTTCTTCTGTCTAATATTTCTGAGAGCCTTGCGTCCCTATCCACATGGCTAGCCAAATGCTTCCTCAAGCTGAATATGGTATAAACAGAAATAATTGTTTTTCCTCCCCCTAGGAATCTCCCCCCTCCATCACCATAACCATTGGTGATAACTCTGTCTCCTCCTCCCCTGAAAGTTCGTTGTCTAGGTGTCATCCTTGACCTCACATCCGTGCTCTCTTTCATTCTTGCCATTTCCACCTATGCAACATTGCATGCATCTGTCCCTTCCTCACCAATGAAGCTACCAAAACCCTCATCCACTCTCTAGTCTTATCACGTCTCGACTACTGTAACCTCCTCCTCGTATGTCTCACGTTCACCCATTTGCCCCCCATTCAGTCTATACTTGCTTCCATACTATACTTCATTCTATGTTGCTTCCAGGCTCATTTTCCTTTCATGTCACTCTACCTCAGCCTTTCCTTCATGTCAAACCCTAAACTATCTTCCTGTCTGCTTAAGACCTCTCTTTAAACTCCTTACACTCACCTTTATGGCCACCTCCTCATCCACTGCTCCATACCTCTCATCCCTCTTCTTCATGCACACCCCCTGCCACACTCTCCGTTCTGCTAACCACCGCTGTCTGACCTCCCTACTGATCATCACATCTCATGCCCATGTTCAAGACTTCTCCCATGCTGCACCTTTTCACTGGAATGACCTCCCTTCTTCAGTCAGACTCTCCCCCACATTGCAGGTCTTCAAGCGCTCACTATAAACACACCTGTTCAGGCTAGCCTACCCCTCCTACACTTAACATCCTCACTGCATGCTACATCTATCCCTTCTTCTCCATTCTTCTCCCTCCTTCCCCCTCTACTCCGCTCACACCTGCAGTGCACTTCCTTCCCCCTCCTTATGTCATCTGTAAGTTCATTCATTAGTGTGCTTTGCTGTCCATCCCTACCCTGTATGTCTGTATTGTATTTTGTTGTTTTATTTTGTATGGCACTGTGTATAATAATAATAAGCATGGAGGTCTGTAAGTCCTCCCGTGAGAGGGAAATGAACTCTCATGTCACTCCCTTCTCACATACTGAGTTCTAGACACTTACTTGCCCATAATCTTCTCCACATGGATCTGCGTCTGAGCGATTGCAGATCCGTGCGACAGTTCACTCTCCCTTGCTTAAGTCCCCTAACAAGAAACAGCGCATACGCATTTGCAGGTACAATGACACTTACTTGCCCATAATCTTCTCCACATGGATCTGCGTCTGAGCGATTGCAGATCCGTGCGACAGTTCACTCTCCCTTGCTTAAGTCCCCTAACAAGAAACAGCGGCGCATACGTGTTTGCAGGTACAATGAAGGGGCTGACCCTTCATTTACGCCTGCCACAGAAGCAGGAATAGCCATTTAAATGTAGTTGGGGGAGAGGAAGTACAGGCACGCATTGATCCGTGTTTGTAAGGACGCAGATCAATGCTTAACAGTTAAGGAAGGTGTTCTGGACACGTAAGTGTTCATAACTACTAACAATAGAGGGAGTGACGGGGACATGCACTCCCCCTCTACCTTGTGTAAATTTAGAACCCCGCACATACGTAAAGTGTGTGGTGGTCTGGATCTGAACCATAGTCACTAATTTTGCCACCTAATTTTTATCTTCATATCACCATTACCTCTAAACCAAATTGTTTTTAAATTGTAATTTAAGCATTTTTTTTCATTGTTACTACTGTCATTATGCAAAATATTATTAGTGTCAATAAGTTTGATGAAATTAGAAGTATCTATATTTAAGACAGAAAGGGACGATTCAATTAACCGCTAAGACGGGAAAAAGCATGAACTGCGCCTATTCCCAACTAATAGAGTAAGACATTTTGCGGATTTTATGAGGGTCATATTAAAATTTGTGAAGTAAATTCACGTTAAAATCCACCGCGGTCAAATGAACCGGGCCCAAAGAGTGATATCCTGATAATAACAGACATAGGAGTCTTCCCAAGTATAGCTTTTTTAACACTGGTTTACAGGTTAGAAAATCTAGAGGTGAACCTAATCACCATGGGGTAGATTCAGAACTACATTTGCATATATTCTATACACTCCCCTAGGCACACCCCTTGAACGTACGTATTTTGTCAAGATACGCTTTCCAAACCCTACCTTAACTTTTGCCAAAGTAACCGCAGTGATACACACACGTACGTATGGGCAACACGAATTTACGCAGCTAAGCACGCCCATACTGTACACTTTAAATACAAACCCCCGTCTACTTAACGTATTTCAGACGTATTTTGGACTCACGTAAAATTGGCACGCCCACATGTAAGTATTTACGTGACACATACGTACAATGGCCCATACGTTCACAATTACGCAACGTTACTGTGCGTATTTTCTATGGTGCGCATGCGCAGTACTTACCAAAAGGCGATTTTACGTCTCTGCCACGCGTAAATTCGCTCGTTGTTCTGGATCTGGCCCCATGCCTGTTTGAAGATCTCAAAGTAAATTAAAAGAGATTGAGAATAAAAATATTGAGCTTGAGTAGTGAAAGGAAGGAATAGAATTGTCAGTATGTCCTAAAACAGTCTACTCTGAAAATTATCTTATTCAGTCTGCCAGAATAATCCAGCTGCCGCAGTGCTGATCCTATTAGGATAGATGCAGGGTAGCATGGAGATAGCCACAATTATCAGACAGTGTGTGGTTACTATACAATGTCCTTTGCAATTGAAGCCTTTTGTTTGGGTCTGGTGACATTGTATGGTGTGTGGTAAACTTAAGGTAGCAACTAATGATTTACTTCCTGCCAAATTCCAGCAATCTTTCTCCCCATTTTTTACAAGCAGGTTCAGTTCATTAATACAAAATATAATTAGATTGTTTAATTTTTAAATATAATATATTTTAATTTAAAAATATTTCAAGGAATTCTCTTAAGAGACTTGTATTTTGAAATATTTTCCATGTATGCTATACACATTTCACAAACATTAAATACTTTCATGTATATCCACAATGATTATAATCTTTTAATGCAATAAATAATTATATTGGTGTCTCCGGGGTACATTTGTCATATTAGCACTGGGTATTGAGGAAATAAGAGGAATGGCGCATGTTGATGTGACCTGTAGGGTGAATTATTTAAACATCTACATTTTCCCCCCACAAACTGATGGGTTATTACAAAAACATATTACAAATGGAATGGTGTAAGTTTTATAACATTACATTAGTCTTTTAGTGTTATAGTACATTTGTCTTCTAATTTTTAATATACTAATTAATGACTCTTGCATTTTAAAAGTGTAATATTAATAGTATATGGAAGCAATCTGAGTAATAATGTAGACATATTTAAAAGTCACAGTAACAGTAAGACTTGTACTTAGCATCTCTGGTTACTATATAGTGAGATATTAAAGGGTAACTGCTTTTTTCTTCATTGCTCTCATAAATGTGTACTTTTGCAACCTTTTAGGGTATGTATAAACCAGAAAAAATATTGGTTAGTTTATATGTTTGGTGCTTTGGAGGTTTGGAAATAAGAATCAAAATTAGCTTTTAAAATTATAGTTGTAAAAATCTTATTATCCAAATACACAAATACTTATCTAGAAAATAATAATAAAAAAGTATTTGTACAAATTGAAATCATATCTATACCCTTTCATTACAATAGAAGTGAGCCCTTTTATTTAATTTTTCACATTTGGAAAAACTATACATTTTTGTTTACTCTCTTTACTTCCAGGCTTTGCTTTAATATTAACTTCTTTAGCAGTTGTGGATCCCTGATTTCTTTCATGACCCCAATATGGTTTCAAACCGACTTTCCACTGAAATTCTGTTAAGAAACTTCTTTAAGATTTGTGTCATACATCCTTTTACACAGAAAGATTTTATTACAATAATCTGATGAAATATCACTTTGGTGACTGAATAAAAATGTAATTAACATTTCAGGGCAGACACCATTGGGTAGTGAATTCGGTTGATAACATTTTTTATCTACTTAGATAAAATACTCTGTATGTATTGTATACACCATATAATTTTCTCATTATTTCACACAGCTGGGCATATAAATGTGAGCACCACTGAAGGATTTGTATTGTTGGGTTTAGTGAACACACCAGTATTTCAAAAGCCTCTATTTGCAGTTTTTACTCTCATCTACATTATGACGATTGTTGCAAATCTTACAATCATCATCATAACACAAACAGACTCTCATCTCCATAAACCCATGTACTTTTTCCTGGCTAACCTATCTTTCATAGAAATCTTCTATACTACCACCATCACTCCAAGTAGTCTTAGAAATTTTCTTAATCAGGATAAAAGCATTTCCTTAATTGGCTGCTATACTCAGATATTTTTCTTTGTGGCACTTGGAGGTTCTGAGTGTGTCTTCCTCTCTGTTATGGCCTATGACAGATTTGTTGCTATATGTCAACCCTTGTTGTACTCATTGAAAATGAATCCAACTCATTGTTTTCATCTTGCATTGCTCTCTTGGAGTACAGGAAATCTGAACTCTCTTTTACAAACTATTTTTATAGCTTCACTACCATTCTGCAAGGACAGAAATATAAGTCATTTTTTCTGTGATATACCTCCGGTTTTGAAACTAGCTTGTGCTCACAATAAACTTCTAGAGTTTTCTGTACTGTTAATTGGGGAATGCATTGTAGTCAGTAGCCTTGCTTTAACCATAATTTCATACATTTGTATCATCAGAGCTGTCTTAACAATTCCCACAAAGAGTAGATGTAAAACATTTTCTACATGTGGTTCGCATCTTACAGTGGTTTCTCTTTTCTATGTCACATTGCTGTTTCCATTTCTTCATCCAAGCTCCTCCTCTTCCTCTGTACAAGATAAAATACTTGCAGTGATTTATAGTGTTATAACACCACTTATAAACCCATTTATTTACAGCATAAGAAATGCAGACTTCCAGGTGGCCATTAAGAAGCAGATATTGTCATAATAAAGTATAATTTTTTCCACTCTTATTTGGAGGAAGGGATTATTTGTTTATGCATAATAATGGATGCTATAAAAGCTTTTATGTAATATTTTGGTTTCTTTGTGAGATCCTCTCTAGCGGGATAATTATGACTGCATTACAATGATGCATGCAGAAAGATACTACTGTAATGGAATGGAACTGAAGCCCTTTGAGCTCCATTTGTTATTGGATTTTTCCTCTTTATTTAAATCTCTGTGTCCAGTTAATTATAATTGATGTGTTGCATTTTGATAAACATAGTCAAAGACATAAATCATTTTGGATATCTTCCTATTATATTTTAAACTACAAATTTTGCATAATATAGTCATTCCTTTAATTATTCCTTTAATGTAAAGTTTTAAGAGTGCAGACATAGATTGCCCAGAAATTCAGAATGCACTTTACTTTAATAAAAAAAAGAAGTTGTTAAATAATCACTTTGACTTCACACTATTCTTTTTAACTTCTGTAAGACTACTGGTTCAATAATGCTTTTTAGTTATAGCTACATTTCTTATCTAGTCTTTATCACCATCACTGAATCTTCTACATCTATATAATGTCAACTTATTTATTGCTTTAAATTAATTTTTGCAACAGCATATATTATTCCAGGTAGCAATGCTTACCATTCTGTTGGTTTTGATTTCCTTACACTTCATTTCTTTTCATATCATAACACCCTAAAATATATTACACATGGAATTGTGTTAGTTGCAGATTTGTTTTGTCATTTTTAATATACTTGCCAAAAACTTGTGTATTTAACTAATGAAATTTTGTTCAGAGGTTTATTTTATTTATTGTTTTACATTATACTGCATGTTTATTATTTAATTCTAGTACAAACCTTATGAATTACTCTTGCATTTACATAGTTGTATTGATATCTATATTATATGGAAATAATTAATTATTTAAAACACATATTACAGAGGACTTTTACTTAGCATTTCTGGGGACTATACAGGGAGATATCAAAAGTTAACTGTCCTCCTCTTTATTGCTGTCATAACTCCACTTTGCAATGTGTTACTTCTTAGATTTCGAATTATGAATCCAGATCAACTTTTAAATTATAGTTTTAAAAAGAAAAGTGTCCAAATACACAAATACAAATCTAGAAAATACAAAAATCGAATTTATCAACAGTACAATATTAAATACCTTTACAACCCACTATTAATAAAACTTTAAGTGATTTAAAATACATATTTAAAACATTTTCTAATTGTTCACAATTGGCAAGACTATTTATATGACACTTATTTTTTTGGACTCAAAATTTTCTTCATAACATTTTGCTTATTCTTCTTTTAACACACACTTTAGTAACCAATTTGGCTATTGTTATCTATTTTATTCTATGTGTTTTTTCTCTTTTCTCCTTTAGAAAATGTTATTTTTTGATCTTCCACTGAAATGTTAAGTAACTAGTTTAATTACAATTTATTGATTTTATTTATGAACAGTTTTTTATATAGCGCCATCATATTACGTACAGTAGTGCTTTAAAATTTTAACAATTATTTTAACATGACTGGGTATTAAAAGTATGTGGGTAAGAGGACCCTGCTTACAAATCTATTGTCTATAGATCATTGGAGATTGATACATAAGAAAAAGGTTCTATATTTCACATAATTGAAAAGTCAAGTTGTATGGTAAAAGTGATGTGTGCTCTGTATGATCCAGTCACACAGCAGAATTAGTTATTGGACTGAGGGTAAATTTAGTATAGAAATAATTTTGTTCAAGTTTGTTTTAATCACATAAACAAAAAAACTGGATAGCAATGCAGTTGTAAATAGGGTAGACAAATGTTAGGAAGTAGGTTGAGAAAAGTGGTAAGCTTGTCTGATAAGATACATTTTAAGGGAGTGCTTAAGAGTTTGGAAAGTAGAAGATAGTCTTAATGGGCAAGGAAGGTTATTCCAGAGAGTAGGTGCAACTGTAACTGGGAATCAGAGCATTTGTTTAGTGGAGAGGAGAGCTGTATATCCTGTAAAGATCTGAGAGAGCAAGCTGGGATATAACTTGAAATTGTTACAGTCTCCCAATTAGGGTTCTCACCAGGGCACGGAGTCAAAACCAGGGCCAAGTATTCACTAGAGCCCCTGATGGTGGGGTTTGTCTTGGCTGATGGCACCTGATAGGTCCAGGCCCGCAGTGATAGCCTCGAAGGGAAACCTGGACATAGGAACCTTAGACCGGGACCCAAACACACAGAGGTATAGTCTGGAACCCTTATATATTGGCACACAGGCTGGAACACTTGCACACAGATATACAGACTGGAATCCTTTGCAATGACACAGGGCAGATATAAATGACAGGTCTTCTATTTTTTTCCCTGAAAATAAAGGTACATAAAAACGGGGGACAGGTTAGGGGCTGCACGTGCAAGTGTGAATCATGGCCAAAGACCCTGGGGGATCCTTTATGCCTGCTTTAAAACAAAAAAAATGCAGAAAAGGGAACAGTGGAAACAATGGGGTAAATCCAGAACTAAGCACGCTAGCTGGAGACGTAAAAACGCTATTTTGCATGTACTGCCTACGCGCGAGGCAGATGTTACAACACGTAATGATGAACGTATGTACCACACTACTATCAACAGCGTAACTATGAACAAAGTGGCGTGCCAGCCATACGACACCTGTAATTATGCTTCGGAGGCGAGGTGAGGCATTTAAATCGGACAGTATGGGCGTGCAAGTACGTGCAGCCATTACAGCCATCAGGAGTCATGCTTAGAAAAGTTAAGGTAGGGTTTGGAAAGCGTAACACGGCTAACCTACGTACAGCCGAGGGGAGTTCCAAGGGGAGTGCATGGTAAATACGCTACGCTAGGAAACGTAATGAAAATGTAGCTCTGGCAATGTCCATATTTTATATCACAGAAACATAGAATATGATGGAAGATAACAGCCACTTGGCCCTTCCAGGCTGCCCAATTATCTCTTTGTTTTTATCTTAGACCCTATTTAACCCTAGTCTGTTTTGGCTTAAAGTGGCTCTTAGGCAGTAGGAATTATTAGGATTTGCCTGGTTTAGCTGTGTCCATGAAGTGCACTAACGGATTTGGATCCTTGCTATTCTCAAGAAAAGATCATGCTGTTCTCTACACTTATTTGTCTTTACTGAACCGCAGGAGTGATATATCTACTCTCATATGACCGTATTCACACTTAAGAATAAAATTGCGAATTCAGCTAAATATAAGCACGTGAAAAATCAGCAATACAGATTCAGATCAAAGAAAGAAACTTATTAACCACTCCCTCTTGATTAAGTCTATCCTGCGTATAATTAAATATGTGCAGATTTTAAAAGCTGTGAATTGGTCGTGCGTAATGATGCTTAAACTTGCTTATGATTCATAGATACATAACTAAATGCACTGATTATGCTCTGGAAACGTGAAAGAAATGTTATTTCTAAAAACATCAAGTACTGTCATTAATATTTGTAATAAAAAAATAACCATAAAAAATAAAACAAGAAATAAAAATAAACATGTCATACTTTACAAAAAAAAACAAAAAAAAATACTGTATAAAGTTAAAAAAAATAATGTTCAACTACATATAGAAAGTTTCATAAAAAATTTACAAAACTATAGTGGTTGTTTATTTTGGTTTTTATTTATTTTTTATTAAATAAATAAAAACCAAAATATACAACCACTATAGTTATATAGATGTAAATGTAATTGTGTTTGTTTAAAAAAATTTAAGGTCATTAGTTTTAAATAAAACATTCTCAAACTATACACCAAAAATAGCAAATTTACATGGTTAAAGTTTAGCACAAAATGTGAAATCAGCATTAGAGTCTAAAAACGAGCCTTTACACATCGATTGATTAAAAACATGCAACAGGTGTGGGCTGAACTATGTAAGAGAAGAGCCATGACCTTACAGCAAACAGTACGTTTCCTCAACTTACGAGTGTTTGAGGGCTACCTTAACATTTCCCATTGGCATGCCCATACTGTACATTACTAGCCGCTCGTTTGCATTAAGAGTCTTGCCCCTCTAGCCATGCATGCAGGATTTGTTACGTGCCAATGGGTGCATTAGACCTAAATCAGACGTCTGTGTATGTGAATCAGTCATTCAGGGTTTCCGAGCATATATTTGGGTTCTGGGCATGCACAGTTTAACTTAACGTAAAAATACGCACGAAGATGCCACACTTACTGAAGTGTAAATACGGTCCATAGTGTTTGTTCATGTTCATTCAATCGCTCAACTGATCTCTCTATTTTAATTATTGGCTCTGTAATAGTGGGATATTATACTCAGAGCAGAGGTTAGATATATAATTGGTGGAGTCATTAGAACATCTAATCAGACTATTGTGTTCCAAAGCACATAGAAAGAGTGACAGAACAACTTTTTATTTAAAAGTGGTAACAGAAATTACCATTAACAATATATGTGAAAAGATAATTGTCAAGATGTTTATTTCACAAGTTGCTAAGCATGCCTCTTTTCACCAGCTTATAACTATTACAATAGACCACAGATACAGCAGAAAAGATTTGGGGCAGTATCCAGACTCGTCCTGCAATACAGCCTGGAAGAAACAGCTGATTGGAATTTCAATTCTCCCGCCATATGCATCGATCCCCGACAGGACGCCGCAGCATGAAGATTCAAAGGAGACATCGTAAAGTAAATCAGTCCGTAAGCTCCTGCATTATTTCACTTCTATGAACATTTTATAGTGAAAGAAGTACAGTATTTTCGAATTGGTGCAAACAGGAGTGTATTTTAGGAACCTTTGACTCATTTAATTTTAATATATTACTTTATCACTAGCGCCCTTGTCTCCATCTTATTGTTTTCAAGATTTGGGGCCAGTTTCACTAAAGGTGAGTTTGTCAAAATCTCCAGTGTCAAATTTTTTTACTAGCAATTTTGAAATATCAGATTTACTTTAAGTGGATTCACCCATTAAATCGCCGGAGTTGTTTTTTTTTTTTTTAAATCGCCGTTGTTGAGCTATCTCTGGCTATTTTTCCTATTCAGGAGTGACTAATCTCAGATTTACTAAGGGGAAAGTTTTAAACTCGCTGTAGAATGGGTTAAAAATTGCCAGAGATAATAGAGGTGGTTGTGAGTGTCGATTTCCTTGAAATCGTCACTCACTTTATAAAAAAAAACTCCACCTTAACAAAAATCTTAAAAGAAAACCCTTAAGAATAGTAAAAATCCCTGCCGTGGCATGCTATTAACCCTTAGCATGCTGCGGCATATAGTACTAAAAGGCATAGCATGTACATGAATTGCAGGGCATGCATTGCCTTATAGTACCATAAGCGGCAGCATGCCAAGGGTTAAGAGCATGCCGTCGCATACATATTCTGTCCCTTACATTTTACATTAAATATTTAATGTCCCCGTACATAATAAATAATGAAAACAGTCCCTCCGTGCATAATACTTTAATGAACTGCCCCTACATCATTAATAAATTAAATACACGTCCCTCTGTCCATAACAAAGATAACACATGTCCCTCCATGCTTAATAAGTATTATACATGTCCCACCGAGCTTAAAAAATATATTACATGTCCCTCTGTGCTTAATAAGTATTAAACATGTCCCTCCGTGCTTACAGTTGCCTCTCCATGATTAATAAATAATACAATTGCCCCTCCGTGCTTAATAAATAATACAGTTACCGCTCTGGCCCAGATCCACACGACAGGGAACTTACGCAAGTAATTTGCATTAGCCCCCCTATATGGTGGGGATTAAGCCATCGTAAGGGAAGGGTCTGCCCATTACCAATAAGTACTTTCGTACATAACTTAGTTCCGTACAAAAGTAGGGAACATCTGTTGTCCGCACCTCAGGATCTACCCCAATGTGCCCCGATAATCTTTTATAATGTTTCAATAGTGCTGCACAAAACATTGTAAATAATAAAGAAAAAATCCCACATATTTCTGCAGGTTTCTTTCTTCATTGTAGAGTTTGGGTGCTCCAGTCCATCTTCTGTATGCAGGATCCCATGAGAGAGTTCATCTTGTTGAGTCCCTAGGCAAATGACTGCGAGCTACAACTGTAATAGTAAAAAAAAAAAAAAGTATTCGTCCCAGTCATAATTGCAGCATCCTTGTTTGTCCCGGTCTTTACTGCAGCCCTACTTGTATGTCCAAGCCATAATTGTAGCACCCCCTTGTATGTGGCAGTCATTATTGCAGCCCCCTTATTTGTCCCAGTCATAATTGCAGCCCCTCTTGTTGGTCCCAATGATAAGTGTAGCCCTTCCTTGTATGTTTCCAGACATAATTGCATTCCCCCTTGTATGTCCCAGTATTAAAGTCACACTTGTATGTTTCCTCTTATTTACTGCCTACTTGCCTTAGATCTTAGACCTTAGATAAGTGCACTCTCTGCACACTGAATGACGCTGATGCGACCTTGGGTGTAGAAGTTACAAGGGAAATACCTATAATACATGATATTGAGAGGAAAGAATGACTTTTGGCAAGTGGAATAAAGTTATGAAAAAATATAAACACAAAGGACCGGATTGATTCTGCGGGGGTCTTAAAGTCCGCACAGAAGAGGGAAGGGAACTCCCCTGTCACTCTCCTCTCTCGTGTAGAGTTATGAACACTTACATGTCCATAACCCACCCTTAATTTCTCCGCATGGACCTGCATCTGTACTAACGCAACTTGCATAAGTATGAATCCACCCCAAAATGATGTATGATCTAGGTAGACTGGAGGAATGGTCAAGAGCTTAGCTAGGCCAGTTTAGTGGTTAAATTAAAAAGTAATGCAGAATAGGTACCAAAAAAAGGCAAAAATAGAAATATACCCCTTTTACATCACCACCCGGATTGTTGGCCGTAGACCCGGGTTTGGTAGTGATGTGAAAGGTACCAGGGCCCTGGTCCCAGGTCTAATGACCCAGGATACAATGAAATCGACACTCACACCCACCTCTATTATCTCTGGCGATTTTTGAACCCATTCTACAAAGAGTTTACAAATCGCACCTTAGTAAATTTAAGATTTGTATCTCATAAATGGGATAAATCGCCAGAGATAGCTCAGCAACGGCGATTTTCAGGAAAATCGCCTTTAGTAAATCAGGGACTTCAATATCGCCAGTAAAAAAATAGCATACACTGGCGATTTTGACAATCTAGACTTTAGTAAATCCGACCCCTGGAGGTTTGTTCAGCCCTTCACACTGTCAGGGCAGACCCGGGACCCGGAATTTCCCTGGTCAACCTTTAGCCGTCTAAGGTTTTAAAGTGGTTTTTATCCGCTAATTACCCTGCAATAAACCAGGTTGAAGATCCTGGGTTATTCCAGGCTGGTGATGTGAAAGTGGTATAAATTCCATTAAATTAGAAACTAACTTCTCAGAAGAAAATTGATTTAGACGTTAGTAATTCAGGGCCGGATCCACAATTACGCAAGTCACTTAAGTCCCCTGGCAAGAGACACGCAAGTGTCCAAAATCCCGCATGAGAGAGGGGTGTAAGAGGGGCATGCACTCACCTCTTCCATGCATGGTTTAAACCCCCTCACATACGTAAAGTGTGCAGCTGTCTGGATCCGGTCCTCAGTTACTATTTCAGAAGACATAAAGGAAGGTAAATGATATTACTTTACTACACAGTTTGAAAGTCAGATTTGCTTGAGTTTCATATCACATAACTTTTAAGTCTGAAGTTTTGACAGTTAAACTTTTGAAAAAAAAATCTTTACTTTTCTTTGGAATTCTCTAGGCTCTAATTAAAACATGGATGGATTATTTGAATAAACACTGTACTCATAGAAGAAAGTATATATATACTGTGAGCTCTCAATTTAAAAATACATGATATATAACCAAAAATTGGGGCTGTTTTAGAGTTAGGACCAACAAAACAGAGAGATTGTGGCTTATCATATATCTACAGATGTATGTAACTAATTCTCTGACTTTTATTTTAAAGATAGTATGTTATGGTTTGTTGCTGATTAATTGCAAGAGTGCCGGGATGCCTTTTTTTTTTAATCTATCAATCTATCTATATATGTTAAAGGTTTGCATGTGCAAATGAAATACATTAATTTTATTTTATCTATAAATCTGATGGAGTTAAAACTTGTATGTACTGAGTTGTAAATTGCTTCGTATAAACCAGTGATTTTACTGCTTGTCTGTGTTTATGTTACCTCTAGAGTAGTTTGAAGAAATGAAAATTTAGAAGTTGGGTTATAGATATATAAGTTGCAGATTAATATCAGACGATTTTTAATATTATACATTGTAATAAATCATATGATGATAATGACACTAGGCTAGCTGCTCTGTTTCACCCACTTCTCATGTCTTATCTATAGCTCGTGCACTCTGAAATAAACATATGTAGTCATTGTTACCATACCCTCCAACATAACCCCCTCCATTCGGTACAAAATACTCTGCTCCTGCTCTTCCTTCCTAATCTCTGATTGCAGTCACCTGTGTTACACACCTTTCTATTCAAATAAC
>WWET01000916.1:472156-491096 GCA_011038615.1 Limnodynastes dumerilii | reverse complement strand
CTGGGCGAGCGTATGGCCCCTTCCTTACGCCAGCTGAAGTTAGGGTAGCCTTCAGCTGGCGTAAGGAAGAGGCCACACGCCCGCATCACCATAAACCATGAAAACAGTAAGAAGAAAGTGGTCCGTTATACAACCAACAACACCAAAGACTAGAATAGAGAGGCCAGTAATCATTTGCTGGGCACAAATGGAAAACACAAGAAACGAGAGGACTTCAGGTAATTATATATTGTTTTAGGATACTGAACCTGGAGCTGCTGCCACATGCCAGATTACGTCAGTACCACTGATTGGCTACAATACCATAACAAAAAACAATTCCAGACTAAGGGCCGGATCCAGACTTGTGTTACAGAATTTAGTTCCGGATGATAGATATTTCATGGACAAGGGCTGTGCTTTCCTCCGCCCGCCAAGGTGAGCAAGAGGCCATAAAGAACCAATTTAATGCTATCCGAGTTAAATTTAAATTTGCACCAAAAAGTTGTCAATTGACAGCAATTCTTTTCTGCTAAATATCCTTCCTCTAAAAAAGAAAGTTGATTAGTAAAAAACAAAATGACCCCAACAAGCACCAGCAAATAGCAACTTATGTAAATGGAAACATTTTAAGTGAGTTAGGGAATTTGGTTAGCAACAGAGAGAGAGAGAATACCTCTTTATTTTCCCATTCTATTGCAAATGAACTTCAGGCTGGTCATCTTGAGTGATTTATGGTAATAGTGTCTTACCTGTATTAAGCGTTGGTTGACTTTTACATACAAAAGGAAGAGGCTGGATGCAAAATAGTAGTAATATCTATCATCAGTTGTTTCCATGGTTACAGCGGCCCTGCTGATTTCATTGGCTGCACTCGTGTATTTGTGTTTCGCAACAGGTGTTTTTAAGCAGTCCTGTGTTTTGCATTAGGAGTTAGTTTATACTAAACCAAACTTCATGATTATCATAAAATGTTTTAGGGTCATTGTTGGTTGCATGGCTATGATATTTGAACATGTGTATATATAAATGATCCAGTAGATGCCTTGTTTACAGTAGATGTATTATTCATTTGGATTCATACTTAGCATGGAGCATCCTTTACTCCAATTGTATTCTGTTTAGATTAACTTTTAAGCCTCCAAACGCCTGTAGACAGGGAACTGTAAGCAGCCAAATCCATAACTGTTCTAATATTTATTGGTAACTGCCATCAGACAAGTGCTTCTAATTTAATTTTCATTTCCACTTAATTAAGACAGTGCTCCAGCCCCATTAAATAAATGTACCACTGTATATAATTAAAGGTCTGTTCATCTAATATAATATAAACTCAGTTAAGTTTACCCATTGTGAAAGCATTACTGTATAATGAGAACCTTGTACAAGAATTACATTATTTACATTGAAATGACTGTTTCTTATATCTTTTTAAGGGTTTTTTCTAAGTGGAATTTATACAGCTGTCCAGAGACTAATTACCAGCTTGGCAAACTGTCTTCATACATCTAATGCTTCCATTTTGTTCAGTTACACTATAGATAAAAGTACATGAACCTATAATGGGAAGAATTAAAAAGATAAAATAACAAAAAATGTATTTTGCACATGAGCCAAACATTCATTCATTCTAGATACTTGAATGAATAATTTATCTACTCTTTATTTTATTCTCTGCAAAATCATCCTGTTACCAAAGAATTTTACCCACATTTATAAATCAATTTATAGGGTAATATTATAAGGAGCATGAAAGGCAGGGGTAATTTACACTGAAACAAAGAAAAGAAAAGGCCCTAGTCCTAACCTTGTGTGGGTCCCCGCTGAAGCCCTATTTCGAAAGGGCCGTTCTCTCACAGGCAGTTCCGTACTTCCCCGCAGCCTGACCCTAACCCTCCCTTCCCTGCAGCCTGACCCTAACCCTCCCTTCCCTGCAGCCTGACCCAAACCCTCCCTTAGCTGCAGCCTGACCCTAACCCTCCCTTCTCTGCAGCTGAACCCTAAGATTCTTCTCCCCGTAGCCTAACCCTAAGAGTCCCCTCCCCATAGCCTAACCCCAAGACTTCCCTTCCCGCAGCCTGACCCTAAGTCTCCCATCCCTGCATCGAAATCGTAAAGACTGCCTATTCGAAATAGAGACAGCCGAAAATCACTTATAAAAGGCAGTATTCTGCCTGGGGACCCCCACCGGTCCAAACCAGTAGCAAACCTGCTATTTGGTCTGCAAAATATAATGCAGACATATTATTTATACACATTTGCAAATCTATGCAAATAAATGATAAGCCACTAGCCACTTTCAAGGCTTTTCTGCTAGCGTGGTCCTATATTTAAACAGTGAGAATCACTATATTGGGTCATATAACATGTGTTTTTACAGTGAGAGATAACAAACCTATAGCCCCTTATATTGAGAGATAACAAACCAATAGGCTCATTATAAAGCCTCAAAATAATCCTTTGAGGATTAACACCCCTTGGCTGCTGTGGGTTCAACACAGAATTACACAAAATGGTGGTTGTTCAAATAATTTTATGGGTTAAAATAAACATGTTAAAGTGCAAGAAGTACCCAGCGATAATACTAAAAAAGCAAAACAAAATTTAATGAAGTAATGATGACACAACAGTGTCAGTAACAATAAAGTAATATAATATCACCTATCTACTTATCCCCTGGGGAGGGAAGGGTGTAGAAAGGATCAAGGTATTCAATATGCATTCAGTATATAGTCAGCAAAAGAACCAATATCTCTATAGGTGGGGTAGTGTCCAGTATAATAGGATGTGGTACCACAATCCATAGACAAATTCTCCCACTTGTTTAGTCCTCCAAAGCGGTCCAGCAAGAGGAGTTAAATCCATTTAGTGCAAGCTCATATCAAGGCATCCCTGAAGAAGCCCCCAGAGGGGTGAAACGCGTTGGTAAACATAGAGATCTCTGGTAATAGCCTGATACTGAGAGCAACATTTGTGGATCTCCATATTTGCAAGCCGAGTGTGGCAGGTAGCCACAGCAATCTCTATACATAGAGCGGCAGGAAGCTACTGGCACGCACGCACATCGTCCAGCTCCAACACGGAAAGCGGCAGCAGAGCCCGGGACCTATAGAAGCAGCAAACCCAGAAGAAACTCCCTAAAGAGGGTAAGAGGATTGCATTGCGCCTACACCAAGGACACTTACTGGACCGCTCCGGAGGACTAAACAAGTGGGAGGATTTAAGCTATATTATCATCAGTTGTACACAGGATATTCCATATAACACACTAGGACTGAACTATAGTGATCTAGTTTGTGTGCTATTTGTGCATTGCATTCGCATTACTTCAGCACATCTGGATTCTGTTCTCACCGTTGTGTACTTTGGATACTGCATATTTCTATGGATTGTGGTACCACATCCTAATATATCGGACACAACCCCACCTATTGAGATATTGGTTCTTTGGCTGACTATATACTGAATGCATATTGAATACCTTGATCCTTTCTACACCCCCCCCCCCCTTAAATAATTAAAGGATAGGGGATAAGGAGATAGATGATATTATATTATTCTATTGTTTCTAACACTGTTGTGTCGTCATTACTTCATTAAATTTTGTTTTGCATTTTTAGTATTAGCGCTGGATACTTCTTGCACTTTGACATTGTATGTGGACCTGACTAGGTCTATTTTTGAGGGGTCAAGGGGTAGACCTCCCTGTACTTTTAGTAGCATACCGACTTATTCTAGGAAACGCAACATGAAAACCTATATCACGTCCCATTAATATAAACATGTGTATGAAAGGAAGGGGTAATGTACACTGCAACTCTCTATATATAGTCTTACCAAACGTTGTATATTGAGCACTGTATGTCCTATATGTGTGTACATTGCAAAAGCTGCTAGATGTGGAGGGCTGTATCCAGACAGAGGCCAACGTACGGAATTTCTGATTCACATTAGCACACAGAGCACCCCTGCTCTCCTATGTGCAGATAGTGAATCCGTGTCTGAGAGTCAAGCCAAACTTGAGAATCATATGTAATGTCTAAACTCAGCCCTTACTGTTCTATTTAAATGCCTAACACCACCCACCATGCGTAACTCATACACATGGGGGGTGCCCCCCCCCCAACCCTTGCAGAAGCTAATTTCTGCACGGAAGGCAGCATTAGGCGACTGTGCTCCAATGCAATAATATTGGTACTGTTACCAATTTTCAGCTATATTTCGTACCTAGTAAGAGAGCTCAGACGATTAAAGGCAGCAAAAATGTATAATCTTTCCCAGCTACAAGTCTAGTGAGAGCATTTGAGTCTCGATATGTGGCGTAGGGAGGTTTCCTGTTAATTTAGTTGAGGTTTCCATAGAGGCATGAATAGAAAAATAAAGCATCTGGTGAACCTCACAAACATAATTCTTGTCAAAGTAACTTTGGAATGAGATTTTTATGCAAGAATACCGCTGGATGTCTTTCTTCTTTCATATGAGGAACAGGCTACAAGATTATAATGTGAGCATTAGTGATTCTGATCTGCATTAATCTAGCATTTGTACTATTTATCATGGAGTGCCTACAGTTGTTTGAGTCTATCAGATGGAGAGATAACTGTGTTTGCCGGATTCCTCCGGCACCAGGCCTGTAGTGAGGGCTGAATTTAATAAGCCATGTGTTTATGCTTTGCTTTTTTCTTCCTTTGTTTTTCTATTCCTTGGTATAATAAACAATCAAGCATTATTACTTTGGATTTTCATGATCTGCTTATTTTTCCAAAGTGCAGAAAAAGAACTAGAGGGTACATTTAAAAGAGGGAAAAGTGGAGATATTGAACTTAATTCACAATTAAGAATCAGCAACTTTTTAGGTGTGTAAATTAATGAAGGGACAAACGATGCGTAGTAACTTTATTTACACAAGCTATGTAGGACATAAGAACGTGACAGCTCTGAATCACCATTGCAAACCTAGTTCATCTAAGACTTAAGAATGAAGGGGCGTGCCGGGCCAACTTAAGAATGAGGATAAGAAGAGCGGGTGGAGGGAGGCACTTAAATGGGGGATTCTGGGTGCGGTTAGCCCACTACATTCCTAATCTTGGCACTTACGCACACAACTACAAACCTTAAGTTAAGGTAGCCCTATGGCACTTGTAAGTCAGCTAAGAAGCTAAAAAACCGAGGGTGTGTCGGAGAGTTGGCATGATACTTGGGTGCATAAAATTAGGAACCTAAAGCCTTCTTAAGTCTGAATCAGACCCATTGTCCACAGCAGTCAATCAGATTATATAATTCACCAATCACATTATAAAAAATGTAAGAAAGATTCTGATTTCTCACTTTTTACCTACATACAGTATAAGACCAAGGTGGCTCAGTGAGTAACCCTTGTGTCTCAGTGCTGAGGTGGTGAGGTTCAATTACCGGACTAGGTCTTATCTGTATGGAGTTTGTATGTTCTCCCCGTGTCTAAGTGGGTTTCCTCCTGGTGTTCTGGTTTCCTCCTTCACTTTAAAAACATGCTGTGTGTGTATGTCTGTGTTAGGGGCTTTAGTATGTAGCTCCGATGGGTCAGAGACTGATGTGAATGTGAAATATTCTCTATAAAGCGTTACATAATCTGATAGCATTATATAAAAACCTATTAATAAATAAATATAAAATAAGACCATGCAACAGGACCCACTGTTCCTCCCCCTTTCCTGGTCCTAAGCAGTGGAAACAACCAGGTGGTTGCAGGACAGAAACTTTGTCGAAGACTGGTCCTTTCCTAGGCTGTAACAGTCTGAGTGGATATTTTGCACATGGCCGGAACAGCTGCCAGCCCACACATATGCATGGTGGCCAATCTATGCAGTCAGTTGACAAGTGTGCATTGAGGTGGACTGGCTGTCATGTTTTCGGACTGAAAATCGCTTTGCACACTTTTGAATACTGCGCAGTTAATTTATTTATTGAATGTAATCTACATATCTTTTCCATACGTAGATTGCGTATATGTGGTCTTAAAGACGCATACGCAGTAGTCAAAAAGGTTAAACTCCAAACGTATATGTTATATATCCGGGAGTCTGCATACAGCCCGATGGGAGTACTGGGGGTGAGCTGGAGTTTGGAGGCACATGATGTCAGTACTGGCGGGAGGGGCTGAAGTCACATGATGGGAATACTGGGGGAGACTGGAGGCACATGATGGGGATACTAGGGGGGGAGACTGGTGGCATATGATATACTGGGGTGGAGGCACATGATGGGAGTACCGGGGGAGTCTGCTGGAGGCACATGACGGGAGTACTGGAGGCACATGATGGGAATACTGGGGGAGGCTGGAGGCACATGATGATAATACTGGGGTGGTGGCACATGATGGGAGTACCGGGGGAGTCTGCTGGAGGCACATGATGGGAATACCGGGGGGGGCTGCTGGAGGCACATGATGGGAATACTGGGGGGTGCTGGAGGCACATGATGGGAGTACTGGGGGAGGCTGGAGGCATATGATGAGAGTACTGGGGGGAGGTGCTGGAGGCACATGATGGGAGTACTGGGAGTGAATGGGTAATGGGGGGAAGGCACCAGTCCCTTACTTTGCCAGGGGCACTGGACCCATAGATACACCCCTGTTACTACTAATTAGAGGAGTGTGGTCAAACTAGTCTTATGTGCCTTCAGATTTTAAGACTGTCACTTACATTTAAATCTTTGTGTAAATATTATGGACCTGATCCAGAAGTAATAACGTCAGGGGACGTATGCACGTAATTTGCGTAATTCCCCTGACAAGTAACATAAACTCATGCGCACACCAGATGTTACTCTAGCGTACCTGCTGACTTATGAGGGGGGGATAGGCATTTAAATGTAGATTCGGGGGAGGGGAAGGACAGGTATGCATTATTCCACGTTCGTAAAGGACACAGATCAATGTGTAACTTTTAAGGTAGCCTTCTGGACACGTAGGTGTCCAGAACTACTACCAAAAGAGGGGAGTGATGGGGACGTGCACTGCCCTCTACCTTGCATAATTTCAGATCCCCACACGCTTTATGTACGTTGTCTGGATCTGTTGCCTGTTCGACCAAGTCAATAAATGGGTTTAACCGAAAAGATTCCTTTAGGGAGAACAGGGACACATGATATATAGGATTCAGTTTGGGTTACTGACCAAAATATAATAACCCCCATCATTTAAAAACCACTTGTAGAAAACAGCATCCAATATAGGTCTACACACATCTGATATGAGTAGGCCCAGACTGCACTCTAAATAATCTAGACTTTAACCATCAGGGATGTTTATATTAATATAACTGGGACATTCACTACTCACATATGGTAACAATCTATTACTTATTATTTGACCACCTAACCTAGACAAACCACCATAATAAGATACACCCAGGAGGTAGGGGCATCTCTGGAAATATGGATAAAATCCTGGGATTATTTAAGAAAAGGTAAATACAAGTCCTGCTGCCCTCTAATGGTGTCAATCCACTACTGTTACTTTCAACATTGCATGGTGCCAGTAGTTTGTAGGCAATCAAATGTGGTAAACCCAAAATTCAACCATGTCCCATTCGGAATTGTTCTTTAAATGCTATTCTGTCTTTTTCTCTCATTGTAGATTTTCCAAATCTCCACATTTGAATTACATTCCCACCTCTTTAGTCTTTCCTTTGGAACATGTACACACTTCAAGAGTGCTCTGTAACAAGGTTCATGTGGAGGGGCGTGGCCTGGCTGCAGGAGCATGAAGAACATATCCAATTCCTCTGGGGATTCAGATTGACGCCGTCGAGTGAGGAGCTGCAGACGGCCCAGTGTCTTGGTGGCTCGTGGAGACGGTGAACTCACCACTGTTCAGCTGCATATCACAGTTTCATAGCCGCCCGCTTTTTCCATTAACCAGAAGACCCCTGAGGTTGAGAAATTAATACTAGACACTTCTGTGAGATACTGCCGACCCGGTGACCAGCGCAGGGGCAGCTATTACTTTGGAGGCTCAGCAGGGAAGAAGACTCCGGCTGCCATCTTCCACACCACGAGGGCTGAGAGATCGACTGCTGCTGCTGTGTGGGTGCCTTGCTGCTGCTGTTCCTCCCCACGTGAGTGTGTTTTTAACCATTCACTAACAGAAGGAACGGTGAGCAGTTTTAACTATCAGATTTGGGTCTGCCACACTGTTTGAGATATCTGACACTCTGAGAAACGCCCGCCATTTTGTATAACTCCTCTGCTGCGGAGATGCGTGGCCATCTTTATCCCACCTTCATCTCTTACTTATCATCCTCACAGAGGGACAACAGGCAGTAAAGGTGTAGGAAAGTGTTTTGCCAGGAGACTTGTTGGAGGTCAAATAATTGCCTACTATATTAATCTCTCCTCTCCTTAAAAGTGACTTTAATCTTTATCTTACACAAGAGCTGGTATAGATCTTGGGACTTTACTATTATCACATCCACCGACAACCATACTGCTTAAAATAGACTGTGTGATCTAAATTGGCTCTCCCATTCTAATTCTTTTAATTATAAAAATAAATAAATAAACAAACAAACAAAAAACAAACCAAGAATCACTTCTTTGACAAACACATTTGTGTTGCTACTACCACTATGCTAATGTTTCTTACACCCCCTAAGGTGACCGGACGGCCGCCCAGTCAATAGATACTTAAAAAGGACATCTACCTTCTACCTTTTACATCTACCTTTTATCTCTCATTCTGAAGAACCAATTGTTGAAAAGCTGCTTTACACTTTTTGCTTACTTTTTATTCAAACAACTTCAATGTCCTCAATATCCTCAGCTCATAATGGCTGGCAAAAATAATACAAAGAGAAATTTACCTGGGCCTACCCCAACTTATTTAAAGAAAATTGGACCAACTCCAGAATGCCCTGATTCTATAAATATACCACCCATACCTTCTCTGACTCAACCTGGACATGACCCAACAATTCAGGCTGCGATAACTAATCTGGCAAATGACATTAAAATTACATTTCAACAGGAACTCAAAAAAGCGGTTTGTGATTTTAAGAATAAAATTGCATCTTTGGGAAACCGTACTGATACCCTAGAGACCAAAACTGATGAACTTTGCTGTTCCCATAACCAAATGGACATAGAAATAAAAACCCTATGTACTGAAACTGAAACCATTAAAGAAAAGCAAGAAGATCTCAAGAATAGATCACATAGGAATATCGTGCGTCTCCGTAAAATCCCTGAGACGGTCAAATACTCTGATCTTGCGGACTATCTCAAAGATTTTTTTCAACATATATATCTGGAAGCTACTGCCAATGACCTGCTTCTAGACCGAGCTCACAGGGTGCTTAGAGCTCGATCATCATCAGATCAAAGGCCCAAAGATGTTATCATACGTTTCCACTATTATAGCACAAAAGAAAAAAAATGTACTACTCACAAGGAACATGGATACCATCCCCTTCAACGGAGCATCACTACAATTGTTTCAGGACTTAACTCCATCTACCTTGCAGAAACGTAGAGACCTATTGCCAATTACGAAAATTCTCTGTCAACACAATTACAGATACAAATGGTTTCCCTTTTCAACTCCAGATTCCAACGGAGGATACTACTCATATAATTAAATCTGTGGATCAGGGTCAGAAACTTTTGGAAAGACTTAACCTTCTACCTACACCATCAACTCTTACAACAACATCCTCCTCCCCTACTCCACCAAGACCTACCCGCCCTTCTGTAGAATGGACCACGGTGGGCAGACGTAATCGTCCATCTCCTAAACCGGATTGAAAGTTTTGATTGCATGTATAGATGGAATTTTTTTTGATAACTGGACCCTTATGAAGAAGGTTTTGGAACCTATGAACTTCCAGCTGACGTTTGGACATACCACAGTCATTTTGAAACTAAGTACATTTTGTCCTTTTTCTAGCTAATTTTTTGATAATTTTTAATAGTACATAAGAACTGTTCCTGATAAATACTTTGTTTTTATTGCGTTTAATTACAGTGTTTAAATACTTATCATAACAGAGCATACCTACAAAAAATAGATAGGCCACACTTACAGTTCTAAGGCCCTATCTCTGACTGGCATATGATAGTTCCTTTATACTATATAAACTAGACCCTTTAGGTCATCACCGCTTATGGTTTAGTTTCACATTAGGATAAGGTTTCAGATTAAGAATAGCATTTCATAACATACATTAAAGTTAAATGCTTAGATAAGATCTTACTTCACAGTTTACAAGTGAAAAACATATACATTGGTATATTTTGGTTTACATTAATGTATATATACAGGTTTTTAGAAAATTCTTCAAGACTTTTTTCCAGTTTACCTTTATAAGCATTAATATGTTAACATTTCCATTGATCTATTTGGTTCACCTATTAACCATTAATATACATTGTCCTTATAATGTTAAAACAATTATTTGCTGACTGGGATATCTGATGGTACACCACTTCTTACTAATTACTAATTACTACTATTAATTTTATTGACCACCCCCAATCACCCTTACATCTTGTTACCACATCGTCCTCCTTATTCTTATGAGGATAATTATGCTCAAAATGTTCTTTAAGGGTTTAAACTCACCTGGGTTCTTAACTTTTTTCTTCTTTAGTTGCACTCTTTTTTCTCCCCTCTTTCTCCTTTTTCAAGCCCTCAGATCTGTAGAAAATTTACATATTTTCATATATGCTAATTTATTTATATTCAACAGCAGCATAGGTCCACGGTCTTAAAATGGCTTCGCTAAAATGTGTTTCAATTAATGTCAATGGCTTGAATTCTCAGAAGAAACGTGCTCTGGTCTTGGTGGCCCTGAAATGCACCAAAGCAGACATAGTTCTTCTCCAGGAGACTCACCTCACTGGGACTCACTCCAATTTGAAAAGTAAGTAATTTCCATATACCTTTTTTTGCTTCAGCGGACACTAAAAAGCATGGGGTTGCTATTCTGGTAGGAAACCTTATTCCTTTTACACTGAAATCTTCGAATCCAGAAGGCCGTTTTTTAATTCTTATAGGTACTATTCTTACAGAAACAATTACAATAGCGTCATTATATGCTCCTAATCAGTCCCAGACCGCCTTCTTTGCAAAATACTTCCGTACTTTGGGCAGACTCGCCCAGGGATTCATAATTCTAGGTTGAGACTTCAAAATGGTTATTAATCAAGCATTAGATAAGACTTACCAAAGTCAGGGAACATTTTTACAAACAAATTCCAAAGATTCATTAGCACTCCTTAAGAATTTACGTACACATCTTTTATTTGACACCTGGCGCCTTAAAAATCAGGATGCCAGAAATTATACACATTTCTCTGCAACACACAAGTGTTACTCACATATAGATATGCTCTACGTATCACATTCCCTAACTTCTATGACAGACTCAGCAGATATTACTCCTCTAACCTGGACTGACCATGCTGCAGTATCTTTAACTTGTACTTTAATGCAACACTGCCCCAGAACGAGCAGATGGAGATTAGATGACTCAATCTTATTAAATCCGGAATCTAAACTAGAACTATTAGAGGCCATTCAAAATTATTTCGAATTAAATAGTACTGATGATATATCACCAAACATCCTGTGTGAGGCCCATAAGGCCACAATTAGAGGCCATATCATCAGCAAATCTGCAGCCATCAGGAAATCCTCAACCCTTGCCCTCTCCACATTAGAAACCCAGCTGATTTCTTTGACAACACAATGCCAGATCTCCCCTATGCCTACTCTGATAGAACAAATTACAATTCTTAAAGGACAAATAAATGTGATATTATCCTGTAAAGCTGCCACTACCTTGAAGAAGCTCCACCAAAAATTCTATGATAAATCAGACAAAGCAGACTCTCTTTTGGCAAACAAACTCCGCAACAGACAAGCCTTAAATATGATTAATAAATTAAAATCTTCTCTAGATTCTACTCCCATATATGATCCATCCAGAATGGCTCAGATTTTTCGATACTTTTACCAAGATTTATATAACTTGCAAGAATCTAAACCTTATCCTGCTCCACCCGCTAGGGAATTTGACACATATCTCAACTCATTACGCCTTCCTACCCTTTCCACCACTCAACAATTAGATCTGAATAAAGAAATAACAATAGAGGAACTATTGATGGCTACTACCCAATACTATAAAAAATATGCAAATGATCTAGCCCTTGTTTCAACTAAAGTTTTTAACCTGATCTTGGATGGAGCTAAATTTCTTCCAGAATCTACCCTAACATCATCGTCCTACCAAAACCTGGAAGAGACCCGACACTGTGGCAACTATAGGCCAATTTCTCTTTTGAATGTCGACCTGCAAATTTTTGCCAAAATTTTAGCTTTGCGATTAAACCTTATATTACCACAGCTTGTTCACCCAGATCAATCTGGATTTGTGTTAGGTAGACAAGCTTTCTATAACACAAGGCGTTCGGTAGACCTTATTCATTCCATCCATGATCAGAAATTACCAGCCTTAATTATGGCATTAGACACAGAGAAGGCCTTCGAACGGGTCTCCTTTTTTGCGGGGAGTTCTGGGATTGATGGCCTTCTCAGGGTGATTCATGCAGGGTATACTCGCATTATATCACTCTCCAACAGCAATAGCGACGGTAAATGGAGTGGCTTCTACCACGTTTGCTATCTCCAATGGGACGAGGCAGGGTTGCCCCCTGTCTCCTATCATATTTGCACTACTAATTGAACCATTAGCCCTACGTATTAGACCTAACCCTTCCATCTATGGAGTGCCGGTGGGACAGGAAACCCATAAAATAGCTCTTTATGCAGACAAAGTCCTTCTGTCCTTGACCAGTCCTGCGTCCTCCCTACCAGCAGTTCTAGCAGAGATACAAGAGTACGGTAGGCACTCAGGGTACAAAATTAACTCCCAAAAAACAGAAGTCCTTGACTTTTATCTATCCGATGCCTTACGCCATCATCTAGACCAACACTTTTCTTTTAAATGGAATAAAAAAAAGATAAAACATTTAGGAATTCACTTAACAAAAATATATGGACAACTATTTTAATCCAATTATCCTGCACTTTTATCCCAAATTAAAAAAGATTTAGAGAAGTGGAATGCTATGATTATATCTTCGGTGGGTTAAATCACATCGGGTCCCCCCACAAATTTTTAAGTCTCTACAATTTCATATCAACAGATTTATATGGAAGGGAAAACGCCCACGGGTATGTCTAAAAGTCATGTACGGATCAACAGCAGGGGGCGATCTGGAACTGACAGATTTTCGCCGATATTACTTATCAGCTCATTTAGCTCAATGCATAATATGGTGCTCAAAGGCTGCTACCCGAATCTGGTCTATAGTTGAGGCACACTATGTTGATGTTACGTCTATAGTCACATTGATGTGGCAGCCTAGGTCTGTTCGACCTTTGGCTGCTGCATGCCATCCAGTCATCAATCGCTACTCAAGCCTATGGAACGGGATTAAACATAGATACAAATTATCGGAATTTCCAAGCCCAATTATTCCATTATATAATAATCCTACCTTTCCCCCCTGGTTACAACCCCACTGCTTTCTCCGCTTGGACATCAAAAAGTATTTAATCTCGATGATTTAATTACTAACTCTGGATTACCGCCATTCTCTGATTTAAGAGAGACCCTCTCTATCCCACATAATTGTTTTTATCAGTATCTTCAGATAAGACACTTTTATACATCGGTTAATGATGTTATACACAAACGAAAATCCTCTCATTTTGAAGAACTATGCAGAAGACGTACTACTTTTAAAGGCCTGACTTCAGACCTATATCATATGTTAGCTCCAAATACTCCAGATACTTTAGAAACTTGTGAAAGAGCTTGGAATGGAGAGTTAGAGTGTCCTCTGGACTCAGAAGAATGGGAGGAGATAAGAGAATCAATAGCTTCATCTTCAATATGTGTTTGTATAAAGGAGAACAGATGCAAATTATTATTTAGATGGCACCTGGTACCAACTAGATTAGAAAAATTCTCTGTTGATGCAGATGATAGGTGTTGGAGGGGATGTCACGGTAGAGGGTCATACTTACATATATGGGGTCATATATTACATATATAGTGGGGGTGCCCCAAGATCAGAGACCGATTTTCATAGAATCCTAAGCTTAATATTACAATTGAATATTCATTTTGCTCCTCAATATTTTCTCCTTCCTTTGGGAGTCCCTGGGGCGACCAGAAATCAAAACAAATTAATTCTCCATGTGACCTCTGCAGCTACTTGTCTGAGCATCACACTGGCGTCAGCCTCATGTCCCATCGTTTCAGGCCATATTGGCCAAAATATGGTACATATATAGAATGGAATTCATGACCTGCCTCATGCAAGATACATCTAAGTAATTTGGTAAAACCTGGGAACCATGGGCTTCATATTTTGGAACCACTCTTTCCATTTTCAGTGGACAGACCTGACGGATACCCTCCACTTTTTCTCAGCAGACAGACCTGACGGATATCTTTCACTTTTTTCGACCCTTCTCGATATACATCAAATCCTCTCTCTTTCCTCTTTATTCTTTCACTATCTCTCTCTTTTTCTTCTTCTCTACTCTATGGACGGCCTGCCAACCGTCCTCTTGTGTTCTTTCTTATCTCTCTTAATTTTTCGTTTTTACAATGTATCTTTCTTCTATAAAATTGAAAATGAAAGACACTGCTGTATCCTATACTTGATTGTATCTCCTTGTTACAATTGTACAATGTATAACCATACCTCATTTGTTGCCTAATGTAACAGGATGTCTTGTTGTACAGATGTTCTTTCAAATAAAAATTATTTAAAAAAAAACAAAAACAAGGTTCATGTGCTTATGTTTTGCAGCCTCCGGATCTGAAATGCTGTCATTCTCCTTAGTGGGAAGACTGTGCAATGATCCAGGAATGCACATTACTGGTTCTTTTCTGTATGCAGCTAGGGACAACTTTCAGAGTATTTTCCAGGACAATCCATCCCTGCTGATAGAAGGACTACTGCTGACTATATCATAAACAGCCATCATTTAGGTCCTTCCTACAGTGAAATTGGTAAAACTGATAGTTCCCTTTCGCTGGATTTAGGGATTGTTAACCAGATACAGTATACAATGACCAGCATGGCTAAAGCGTAGAATAAAAAAGTACTAAAGAGTTCAAAAGAGACCAAAAAGGTAATTATGCAGCAGTTGAAAAATAGGAGGTTACTAGGTAAGAGTAAATCCAATAAATTTAAAGAACCTGGGTTAGCAAACAATAAAAGTTCTATGAATGATGCCGCTAGTTATATAATGTAGGTTTCCATGCTCTTTTATTGTCACATATGGACAAGACCAGACGTGTCGAACTTGCAGCCCACGGGCCGCATGTGACTCAAATGTTTTTTTTTTTATGTGACTCAAATGTTTTTTTTTTGCGGCCCTGTATGACTATTTGCTCCCAGTGGACCAATGGATTAAATGCAGGGCCGGGGCGATGCTCCACTGCTAGCGATCATGGCTGAAAGGGAGTTCCTGTTATCAGCATCTGCAGCAGTTACACAGAACAGCTGATAGCAAACCACCTTTCGACTGCAGCGGCTGATACCAGGAACCAGATTGCTTTATGCAAATTAAGCTGACGTGATATTAGGTCATGCCAGTGTCACGGTGAAGAAGAGAGGCCATGCCACGCAGGAAAGCAGCAGATGGAAGACATCAAAGGTAAGTAAAGTATATAATGAGGAGGCTGAAGACATATGAATGAGCAATTACTGGAAGGTGAAGACATAGGAATTGTGAATTACTGGGAGGTGAAGACATAAGAATTGTGAATTACTTGGAGGTGAAGACATAAGAATTGTGAATTACTGGGAGATGGAGACACAAGGGGCCTGATCCAGAGCTACGCTTTTACTACGCTGCGTCTTTACGCTCGCGTACCCTCTATGTACTCCCCTAGGCACACCCCTCTCATGTACATACTTTGGTTGCCTTACGCTTTCCAAACCCTACCTTAACTTTACATGGCGTAACCGCTCTCGTACGTATAGCCCTTGCGTAGTTACACTGATAAGCACGCCCATACTGTACGATTTAAAAGCCTAACCCCGCCTTTAAAGCGTAATTAGGGGTGGCATATGGCTGGCACGCCCCTTTGTATGTTGATACGCTAGTGAAATGTGACTGAGTTACATGGCGTAACATCTGCCGAGCGCATGCACAGTAAGTACTAATGAGCGCTTTTACGGTAGCGGCTAGCGTAAATTTACTCGTGTATGTTGTTCTGAATCTACCCCATGATAAGGAATTACTGGGGAGGCTGGAAAGACATGATGGGTCATACTGGGAGCTGCAGAGACATGATGGGTCATACTGGGAGCTGCAGAAACATGATGGGAAATACTGGAAGCTGGAGAGACATGACCAGGGAATACTGGGAGCTGGAGACATAGGAATTGTGAATTACTGGGAGATAAAGACATATGAATAGGGAATTACTGGAAGCTGAAGACACATGATGGGGAATTACTTGGAGGCTGGAAAGACATGATGGGTCATACTGGGAGCTGCAGAGACATGATGGGAAATACTAGAAGCTGGAGACACATGAATAGGGAATAATGAGAGCTGGAGAGACATGAATGGGGAATACTGGGGACTGGAGACACATGAATGCGGAATACTAGGAAGGCTGGAGACACATGAATGAGGAATACTGGGGAGGCTGGAGACACATGATGGGGAATACTATAGAAGCTGGAGACACATGTATGGGGAATACTGGGAAGGCTGAAGACACATGAATGAGGAATACTGGGGAGGCTGGAGACACATTATGGGGAATACTGGGGAAGCTGGAGATACATGTATGGGGAATACTGGGAAGGCTAAAGACACATGAATGAGGAATACTGAGGAGGCTGCAGACACATAGAATGAATGAGGAATACTGGGAAGGCTGGAGACACATGATGGGGAATACTGGGGAGGCTGGTGAAACTTTTTCTTTTTCTTGTGGGCAACACAATTTTAAACTTTGTTTAAGCCAGTTGGGGATTTGAATTTGACGTGCTTAGACTAGACTATAAACAGAGAAGAAATTTTAAGTTAGATAATAAAGGAATTATAAGAACAAGTCTGCTGTGCCCTTCAGGAAACACCTTAACCTTACTGTTTCTAAAGTACAAAACTGTAAATTGCCATTTTCGCTTTTACTTTATAAAACCGAGCTACATTATAAGAATATTCTGTGAGACCTTGTAGAAGACAAAAGCCGCAATTATGAAAATTACATTAAAATAATGTGCTGCCATTATGGAAAAAAATTATGATATTAATCTTAAACTTTCATATAGTCTTAAATGACCCTGACACTATGAGATTGTTTATGGAATACAAAAAAATTCAAAAGCACGCACTAAGAGCAAATCTGCATAGATTACTTTACGTATGTCACAGACTATCAGTGAAGAGGAGAGTTTTGAGAGATTACTTGAAAAACTGAAGGTGAAAGGAAAGTCTAGTTAGATAGCTTAGGGTATGCTATGAGATGTAGGCAGCACAGGAGAAATTCTGGTAGATGGAGCTTTAGATGCTTATCACAAAGCAAGAGAAGTCAGAAAAAGATCACTGAAAGTGACAGGGAGTGTGTCTGATTCGTTTTACGTCATTACAACATGCAAATTCTTGTTTAACTTATACGATTAGAAATGTAAATAGTATTGGACTGGATCCAGATATAATAGTTAATTCCGTGCGTAGCCAATGCGGCAAGGACTAAAGTACGGAATTAACTATTCCAAATACTGCACGTTGGAGAACAAGGCACTCGTGTATGGATCTACCAACTGCATGTACACACTGGTAAGATATCTGGTGAAACAGTCTTTTGATTGTATGATTGGAGATTATCTTTTGAAAAAGCCCCAGTATGTACCAAGCCTTAAGCTGGTCTCACACTACACTTTTTTTCATCCAATAATCGTTCCAATCATACGATTAAAGGACTGATTCACACAATATCGTTTAAGTGTGTATGCATGCACGATCAAACGATATTGTTTAATCGCTAATGGCATCATTTGAACTGATTTTATATACAGCTTAATTTGCCAGATAAACGATGCATCAGAAGAAAATTTGTGGGAGCCGGTCGTTACAAAAACATTAAATCGTTTAAAAAATCGTTAAATAAATTGGATTGTGAGAAACAAAGTGTAGTGTGTACCCAGCTTTACTCTAACTCCTTTGTGTCTTGCAGACAATTCTTTGAAGCCATCACACGCGGGACCGCCGTCATCACACGCGGGACCCGGGGCCCAGCGACGGGGCCCTGTCCCCTATGTGATGTCATTGACGACGTCACATAGGGGTGGGGTCCAGCAGACATTCTTTAGCAGCAGGGCAGCTTCCCTGCGCATTGGCTGGCTACTAAGTAGCTCTGAACAGCAAGTGTCGGCGGAATACCGCCGGCGGATACCGCCAATACCTGCAGCTACAGAGCTAGGTAAGTATCAGCAGGCCCCCATCAGGTCCGGGCCTGGGACAGTATTCCCGGCTGCCCCCCACTGATGGCGGTCATGAAGCCACCTCTTGGATGGCTAACATGTTAGTAAGTAAACTCTCTGCTATCTTAGAAACATAGAAACATAGAAAGTGATGGCACATAAGAGCCACATGGCCCATCTAGTCTGCCCATTTGTTTATTCAAAACTATACTGACCCTAGACCCTATTTACCCTCAATTTGGTTTACAATTTAGGATACCCTTATATTTATCCCAAGCATGTTTAAATTGTTCTACTGTATTGGCCTCAACCACCTCAGATGGGAGAATAGTCCATTTATCTATCACCCTTTCAGTGAAGTAATTTTTCCGCACATTTCCTTTGAATCTACCACCCTCCAGTTTGTATCCATGCCCTCGTGTTCTATTACACCTCTTCCTTTATATAATGTCCC
>WWET01000916.1:457722-471161 GCA_011038615.1 Limnodynastes dumerilii | reverse complement strand
ATCTAAATCCCCCCTCCCCTCCATTTCTTCCTAATCACTCGCCGAGGCGGCATTACACAGCCTCTTTATACTTAACAGGTACCTAACAGGTACGTAGATTGTGTAAATTACCTATTACGCATGTGCAGTAGGTCATTTACTAAGTATCCGCACCTAAGAAGCATCTGCTTCTTAGGTGTGAATACGGTGCATTATATGGACAGCATATAAAAAGGTTTATTGATGGCACAGACATGAAGAATAATTGCTACATTTTAGGTAATAAATGCAGTTCATTTCTCATTGTGGCTTTTACACTTTAAGATGCAGACCCTTAAAACAAATGATTTAACACTGAGAAATACTTTATTTACACCCGTAGAACTTGATGGCTTAAAGACAACTCTGTGCAGAAGCCACAGCTACCCAGCCTCTTTTAAATGCTTCTTCTTCTGATAACAAAAAGAACTTTCTTGCACAGTCTCCACATTTGGCAGTCAATCATCTATTATTCTTCAGAGATGGATTTTAGAGTAATTGCTCCCAACGTACATAGAATGGTTTTATTTTAGATCAGGCTGCTGAGCGAGGGTTGATTGACAAGCGTTCCACAGACGGATCAGCCTTTCTGCATAAGACTTATGAAGTCACTTCTCTATCCTTCATGTATAATTTTAGTAGGGCAATGGGTTTTATATGCCAGTATATCACCAAATAGAAAATGGTGCTGTCACAAAACAGATGAAATGTCATTTGCTCTGTTTGAGAATGTTGTTGTCTTGCATCTCCTTTAGACTAATCTGTAACACATGGGAATATTCAGAGGACAAGATCTCTCTGCAGACTTGCGTTTGTTTAGCCCACAGACCAGTTTTTGGCCCTCAATGGTGACCTCTGTATTAGAAATTCTTATAAGATGTCTCAGAAAAATACAATTCTATAGCTTAGAAATTGTACACTTTGGGGTGATCCAGAGTTTGGATCAGGAAGCCCCCCTGTGTGTTCCAATAAAGGACTACAGTGGCAAACGCAGGATCTTGAAAGGGGGGTTTCCAATGCGTGTAACATGTGGGGTATATTAGCATAGCTGCAAACATTTTGGAGCCCGAAAACGTGGCAAATAAGCTTCACTGCGTCCTGCCCAAATTCTTCTCCTGACCTGCCCACAATGTCATACTGCACGAGGCAAAAATTACTCCTAGCGTGTGTGTGTGAGAGTGTGTGAGAGTGTGTTAGGGAATTAGACTGTAATGCGGCAGAGGTTGATGTGTGTAAAATTGTGAAGAGCTTTTTAACATGATGCTCTGTTAAAAAATGTAAAATGGCAATACTGATAACACGGCCGTGCTATATGACTGCCAAGACTTAAGACATCCAGTAATGTTCTCTGTGAAAGCAGGAAGTTTATGATGTGTAGATTTGAAAATAATAAAAATTCTACATTAAGGAATTGCTTTGGTTATTGGCTGTAACAAGTCCTGTTCTGATTTTCTTTTATAGGTGATTTATAAGCAGGGTCGTACTGGAGTATGAAGGGCCCACCAGGAAATACTGTGATGGGGGCCCACCACATAGTCAATGGGTGTGGTCAAAAAGTCATTGCCGGAGGATGCTTGTATCAATGAAACTTGCAAATAAACTGTTTAATCTGTGTGAAAAGCGTTATATTATAAATTTTCAGTTACAGTGACCCATATAATTACTGTGAGTATCCTACTGAACACAAGGCAGAGAACATACTACTGATCACCATACAATAAGGACAACTTAAGATAATAGCAACTTCATGCTAGTTACCGCCATACAATACAGACTATATCCTAGCTATTCCTCCCCCTTCCTCCGGCTGAAGGCTACCCTAACTTCAGCCGGCGTAAGGGAGAGTTGATACGCTGGGACAGCGGCGTTAGTACGTTAACCCCGCCCTCCCAGCCTCATTACCCTCCTTCCCCCCGCCCCCCTACACTAACTTCAGCGTAGGGACGCTGGGGGACATCCCCTCCAGCGTCCCTACGGCGCTACTATGGACCATAGTGACGCCGGGCAACATCTGCCCGGTGCATGCGCATTACGCTTACGGCCACCGTACTGGCGACGGCGGCCTTGGCTCTGGATCAGGCCCTATCTTCCTTCATGTCAGTCCGGATCACATGGCCGCTAAGCCACGCCCCCCTAACGCCCGCGAAGCCACCCCCCCTTTGCATTTTCTCACTTTTTCACCCCCTGGGTGCGCCCCTGGACTATCCCGGATGGTATTTCTGTGTAGGCATAGAATGGCATATTTGCAGGGTGGATTCTATGTGCAGCATAATCACATCTCCACTCATGCTCAAAGCAGTCTCACATCAAGAGAAGGGAGGAGGTTGTGCTAATTTCTCAGGCCCAGGCATACCAGGGTGCCCAGGCCCAAAGTTGTCACTAGGTAGTGATTCATGAATACATAGGCCCTGATTTACACTTAACAGAACCGCACTTAACTCACTTGTATAGCCCCTAACCCGCCCCCTCTTTTTAGGTACCTTATGCCACTTAAGAGTGTCATAGGGGCTCCCTTATCTTACCGTGCGGAGTCTCCTTCTTAAGAAGGAAACTATGCACAGACAATGCCTCTCCCCGCCCTCCCAGGCTCATCTAAATCCCTCGCCCTCCCACTTTTAACTAAACATTCCCCGAGGTACGTAGATTGCGTAACTGCCCCACTATGCATGCGCAATAGGTCATTTCAGGAAAATACGCACTTAAGAAGCACAAGCTTCTTAAGTGTGAATCAGGGCCATAATGTTTAAGCAAGGGGGTTGGAGGATGGCAGGAGACATACAGGGTATACATACGGAGACTAAGGATTTTGAAAGAGATAAATACATTGTAAAGTGAGCCGCCTGAATTTTATCTTTGTAATTTATATATCCCTTGTTTTTATTTATTTTTATTGTTCTTTCAATAAAATGAATACATTATTTCTATCTTTAATTTAGACTCCAACGTATTACACAGTGCTTTACAATGATTAAACTGTTATTATATACATTACTTTTGTCTTGAATGTTGGGAGATATGCTCCAGGGCTCTGTACATTTCTGCCAATGGTTTACATGGCAATGCAGGTTCTTTCTGTAGCTCTTCAAACCCGCTAGGCATACACCGAATAGTTTGATGATGTAAATATATCTGTAATAATTGACTATGGGAGGAGGGGTAAGCTGTTGCTGAACTGGGGCCCAGAATTCCTCTTGCCATCCTGGCTCAGGGCGAGTTGCACCCCTCACCATCTGGAGTCTGGCTGGCAAACAATAACAACAACAATACATACTGTACATTATCAGTAATTCATGCACCTGTAAGACCTCGGGGTCCTAGGCAGTAACCTATATTGCCTAATGACTGACTTGGCTATGCCTGTTGCTAAACACAATTCAGGATAAGTGACTGTTATGCAATGTTTATAATAGCACTTAATTATTTAAAGCACAAAACTGTGTCAGAAAACCTGAAGGATTACAATTAGATGCTTAATTAACCATACTGGTACAGACATTCTGTGGACTTGAAAATGAGCCACTGGTATAATGACAATATAAAACATAAATGCATGCAGTGATTTCATCGTGTCTAGCATACAAATGTAATCTACCCCATTATTTCCATATGTATGTTTTTTATGATGACATTGATGGGAAATAGTCAGAGATGAAAAGAGCAGCATTCTGCCAAGACAAGACATTATTTAGATCATTTTCTTGCGCAAATGAGTTAAATGAAAATAAAATTACAGTCTCCACTAAATAATTTTGTTTTCTCTGCATTTCAAATGTGTGTTTCTAGTACCATTAAAGAAATAATGAATTGTAATTGTCATCTACCAATCCTGACTATAGAACACATGCACCATTTTTGTGGTTGGATAAAGCTAGGGCATTGTTTTGATGTGGCAGAGTTGCCGACTTTTTACTTCTTCCCTCCAGAAGATCTTGGAGGGAATAAATAGGTTCTGGAATGGAGGCGGGGCCTATGATGCGATTTATGCAACTCAAATCACGTTATCAAGTCCCGCTAAATCTCTAGTAACACTAGGGATTGCAGTAATGAAAGGGACTTGCGGGAAAATTGCCTGCTCTGACGGGATGCCGGGAGAACTGCCTGAATTTGGTAGTCTCACGGACATGCCGAGAGAGTCGGCAGCCATGGGTGGGGGTGAATAGAATACACCAACATGAGCATCCCTGCCAACTCAGAGAGATCCCAGAGGAGAAGAGCAGCTGATAGTCTTCAGCAGGGCCGCCATCAGGGGGGGACAGCTGGGACTACTATCCTGGGCCCCGAAGCTGATGGAGCCCACAAAAAACTTACCTTGGTTATACAGCAACAAGTATCGGCGGTTACTACCCCCGATACTTGCTACGTAGAGCTGTACACTAGTGGGCCAATGTGCAGGGAAATCCTTCCCTTAGCATCGGCCCACTGGTAATATGGTTTTCGTGGCACCCCGCCTCCTATGTGATGTCACAGATGATGTTGTGTAGGAGCGGGGCGATGAGGATGTGCACCAAGCCCCAAAATATCTGGCGGCAGCCCAGGTCTCCAGTGTTCAGGCAATTTTAGCCATTAAGCCCCACTCGCTAATTCTTCTGGATCACAGCATTTTGCAAATGGTAAAGCCACAATGTATACATTTGTATTAACAGGTTTCCTCAAGTTCAGCCCACTGCTTTACATTGCTGTTTATCACAATACTAGGAATTGGGTTTGATGACATGATATGCACCATCATCCTGCATTGTGAATGCAGGAGTGCTGCCCAAATGTCGGGAGACTCCCGAACATTCCAAGAGAGTTAGTAAGTATAGAATGAGATTGATGCAGGTTACTGTATCAAAAATCTACCTTGTATAGGTAATTCTGTCAATGCACTATAACACTTTAAATAAATTGAAAACAAAAGTCTTCAAGATATAAGAAGATAATATTGTATCTGCACTAAATGATGCTCTTTCTGAACACCTTTGTGCAAAGAAATTACCATAATCATCATTAAAGCCTAAATGGAGCTAATTAGTACAATGCACACAATGCTATTTTTTTTCCCACAGTGAGCATTTACTAAGATTAATTTTCCTGAGCAAATTAGCTGCAACACAATGATGCCTCTGTCAGCACCTCCACAGCTAGAGGGACAGATACATACTGACATTCAATAGTCTCATCGTACTGGGCATGATATAAGATTCTGAAAAATTATGTTTTATGTTTACCTTAAAAAGTTAGAGAATATTTGTAGTTTGAGGTTATCAGTTATAATAGGGTTTTGAGTTTAAATCACAATATTAATAAAGCAACTTTAGATAACTTAAAAATATGTATTTGTTTATTTTTAGATTCTTCTTTTGTCATTGTGGGCAGCCTTTGGCCCAGTGCCATTGTCATCAGATCGATGGATGTCACTGCCCTACCCGTTTGCACCTTCTGTGTTATCCCTATGTTTATTTGTGCTACTTCCAGGCACAATGGGTCCTCTCGCACATTAAACAAATGCTGGGAGATTAATTAGCTGCTGATAGCACTGAGCATTTTCTGACACCTAATGACCATCTTGCATAAATGATTGGCTTGTTTGTTTATTGCTTTGATACATAGCTATTTAGAGTTAGGTTTACTAAACTGTAGGAAAAAAAGTAGGGATGTTGCCCATAGCATTCAATCAGATTCTAGTCTACATTCTCTAGTATGTAATAGGAAAGTGAGAGCTAGAATCTGATTGGTTGCTACCTCCACTTTTTCTTTTCTGCGGTTTAGTAAATCTGACCCTTAGTCTCTGATAGTTAGCATTTTTTTGTTTTTGCAAAATATCAGGGAAAATATTTTATGTTTCTACATAGATGTTTCAGTAAAAATATGTGAGCTGGTAACCTTGGGCAGGATCTAGACTTATGATATTAATGCATTTGGATCCCAGAGCAAAATATTTAGTTGGATCTATTAGCGCTCAATAACCCCACTCCCAGCCAAGCAGATAGAATTTGAATGGCCAAAGGCTGCCTTAAGTTTTCATCTTTAGTGCATGGAATTCAGTGGCGCACCCAGGGGGGGTTTCTGGTTGCCCAGAACACCCCCCCCCCCCCCCCCCCCATCAAAAAAAAAAAAAAAAAAAAAAAAAAAAAAAAAAAAAAAAAAAAAAAAAAAAGGATGCATGCCACAGGGCCCCCTGTTCTGAGGGGCCCATGTGCACTGCACACCCTGCACCCATTACAGATACGCCTATGACTTTTACCATACAACCTGGCTGGCAGAAATTGACCATTGCAGGCCCCCATAGCACGGAGGTGGGGGTCACGATTCTGGATGGGACGGGGGGAGGGTGTTTCGCCAGTAAAATGTGTCAATGGGCCTGATCCAGAGCTACGGCCGCCGTCGCTAGTAAGGCGGCCGTAAGCGTAATGCGCATGCGCCGGGCAGATGTTGCCCGGCGTCACTATGGAAACGCCGTCCCAGCGTATCAACTCTCCCTTACACCGGCTGAATTTAGGGTAGCCTTCAGCCGGCGTAAGGGAGAGTTAATACCCTCCTACAAGGGGGAGTGTCGGGCCAGAGCAGCGATGTTACGCTGAACGCTACAGCGCTCAGCGTAACATCGTAGCTCTGGATCAGGCCCAACGTTACTGAATGTCTTACATGTCCTGGCAGTCAGATAGTACGACTATATTATCAGTATTGTCATGTTACATATGTTTTATTTTTTAACAGTGCATCATAGTAAGTAGCTCTTCACAATTTTACATACATCAACCTCTGCCACATTACAGTCTAATTCCCTAACAAACAAACACACACATATATACACACACACACACACACATACACACACACACACATACACACGCTAGGGGTAATTTTTGCCTCATGCGGTATGACATTGTGAGCGGGTCAGGAGAAGAGCTTGGCAAGGACGTGGTGGGGCTTATTTGCCGCGTTTCGGGCTCCAAAACGTTTGCAGCTATGATAATATACCTCACATGTATTACACGCATTGGAAACCCCCCCTTTCAAAATCCTGCGTTTGCCACTGGAATTAGATGTTTAGGTCTGGATTTGTACATATTAAAAAGGAATGTGCATAATGTAAGAGGGAATGCAAATAATGTAATAATGTAGGAGAAGAAAGAGGGAACGCCCACTTGTGTAGTATCTTTCCTCTTAAGTCAGGATAAGGTTCATTGTGCAGATATGACAGAAACTGCCAAATACATCAAGGGTTTTAATAAGGTACAGGAGGGAAACCTTTTTCAAAGGAAGGGAAGTATTAGAACACAAGAGCATGCACTGGACCGGATTCACACGTTATTCCCTGCTCCCCTCCCCCGCCCCACCCCTATTTTTAAATGCCTAAAGGCACTTACGAGTAGGGCAACCTTAACTACCCATGTGTATTTTCCCTCTTAAGAAGGGAAAATACGCCTGTAGGGCCGTTTTCACGTGGTGTTGTGTGCATATTTTTAGGATGGGATAAACCGTGCGGGCGTGGTAACTTTATTTACGCTGTTCACGTTGAATTTACGCACGGAAGTCCATTGGGCACGTACTTGGGAATCGCACGTGCAGGGACATATACGTGCAGAGGGGCGTGGTTGAAATCCATATGTTCAAAGTTACGTGAGACAGGGCGGGGGGATGCATGTAAATGGGCATTTGAGGGCACGGTTAGATAGATACGCACGTTCGTACCTTGATGTATCTTGACTACACACGTAGACATAAGGGTGCCCTATGGCACTCTTAACTCCACGACAACCCGTCAGTGTGAGGGGAGTGTCATGGTTGTTGCCTGGCTACGTGCGTGCGTATAATTGCGTATTTTTAAAAAAAATGGAACTCTGAATGCGGTCCGTAGATTCATCAGCCCTCCCTCCCAGCCTAATTTAAATCCCTTCCCCCACCCACTTTATGTAACTAACCCCTGTCTCGCCCTCTCTTACCTCACCTCTATATGGAGTAATACACACATAAGAAGCATCAGGTTCTTAGGTGTGAATACAGTCCACTGACTGGAGGTAATATGAGGTAACATTTCTTCACAGAAAGGGTAGTAGCTTACTGGAATAACCATCCATCAGAGGTGGTAGAGGCTTGTACAGTAGAGCTATGTAAACATGCTTGGGATAGACATAAGGGTTTCCTTACAAAGAAATATATTTTGTGGTTACCAGAGGTTAAAAACTAGGCAGACTAGATGGGCCAAGTGATTGTTATCTGTCACCAAATTCTATCAAAAGCCAGCTCATAAACACAGTAGCTCCCATATGAATGAACTCCCTTCTCATGTTATATAAGCCACACCCTTCTTCTAAAGGTTCTACAAGAGAGGTAGCCCAGCACTGGATGGAAACATATTTGAAGGGATACTTATACCAGGAAATCTTTTCACTTGTTATTGTGCAGGAAAAGTGATATAGCCCAAAGTAACTAACCAGATGCTAGTTGCATATTTTCTTCTGCAGTTTATAAAACAATACAAGTGTTTAATTGGTTTTCCATGGGCAATAGCACCTTTTGTGAATTGTTACATTAGAACTATTTCCCATTATGTTTTGTATTATCACTTTACTAAGCTATAACCCAGGCTTTTTATAGCTTGTCAACAACGTACATTTTTGCCATTTTGTGAGTGAGTCAATATCATTTTTCAGAAATATAGAAATAAAAAAGAGATGTCGACTCAAGTTTGAAGCAACATCAAGCTGTCAGAAGTGAAAAGTGACTTTCTTCTATTACATGAAAATAAAAATGTATAACAGTATGTGAATTATCTCTCCTTAGGTCAGATAATATTACAGTCTCACAGCATCCATGATGAATAGTAAAGGGAGCCCTTTGACAATCAATGATTTTGAACTGAACACAAAACTTCTCTTTCTAGTTTAGACTACATGTGGCTATTGGTGACTGTTCCCAGCATGCTTTGACACTAATATTCAAAGGTAACGTAATCTGGAAGTTCACAGGCAGTCAAAGGTTACTAACATCTTCTCTAATATGAAGAAAGGAAAGAAAATGCCCCAGCACATTGCCATTAACAAGTAGCTAACCTGCCATTCTATCTGTAACATAAAATGTAGATATATTAGTTATACACATTTGCAAATATAAGCCACCTGCCACTTTTATGGCTTTAATGCTATAGGTGGTCCTAATTCCAAGTATTGAGGACCCTATGTAGCATTTCTTTTCTTTGTTCCTGTGCAGATCACCAAGGCCTTCCTTGCCTGTGGCAGTCACTGCCACGAATGGGGTCTTTTAGAAGTAGAGACAACCAAAAGCTTATTTTTCAGCTGTCTCTATTTTGAAAAGGCTGCCATATACATTTTTTTAGAATGGGCAAATATGCTGATCAGCATCCTTACCCATTTATTTTTGGTAAACACTGCCGCAGTCCTAGCGCACAAAAATAATCGGCTGCTGTGGGCTCATTGTCCACACAAGTACAGACACAAAAAAATAGTTAGGTTTTTGACAGCATGATACTGAACTGTATCCAGACTTAATCCTCAGCCTTCCATGCAGACAAGGGGACGCCGCCCTGTCGACAGACACATTGCGTAAACCTAAACTGTACAGAAGTCTGTATTCAGATCTGTACTGGAAGCGTGACGTGTCCAATGTGTTCATTTTCCATAAATCTGGATCAGGTCCATTGACTTTAGTAGGATAACATTATTTTAGTACTGCAAATGTGTTCAAAGCTTCACACAGTCAGACTGCCAGGAATTGATCCTGACAATCTTTGCCAGGGAAGTGAATTTTAATCACTTACATGTTGTTGAAAACTTTGATTCTATTATCTTTTATTTAACTATCACAGAAATAATAAATCACACTAAATGTGCATATACAGCTCTACATACATGGTGCCATCCTGTCATTCCATCAAGCATCAGCGTCACAAAGTATGGGTAACACCATTTTGTGGATTTTGGGGAATGATAGGTTGCGTTTATATTAGATTGTCCTATTTCATATTAATTTTGGGGGGCATAGGATGCATTGTGCCCTCTCCCCCCACCAAATCTTTTCATTAATAGATATCTTTAAAAAAAAAAAAGGGATATAAAGTTATCTGCAAAAGCATAGGCATATGAAAGAGCAACAAGGTTGGTAGGGGTATATTCTCAGCTGGCAGTTGGATCTGGCATGCGAGTCCCTTGGTATTTCTGTTCAGGGAGTAGTGGGAGTAGATACACGCATCAGTTGTGCCTCAGACACAGGTGGAAAACAGACCTCTCCCTTCAGTTCAGCTCCATCTATATGTGAGTACGCTTCAGGATCCTTAAAAAAAGAACAGGTTGTGCGTCCCCTGTGAGGATCTAACTTTACAGTTTACATCCACATGCCATGACCGCTGACCAGTTCTCACTTTTAGACAAACTTGATATTAGGGCTGTGATCATTTTGTTGATTACTTTAATATAAGGAACAAAAGAGACAAACATTATATAACACTATGTGTCAGCACATACATAAAAGGGGAGGTTTAGTTCACATTCTAGCTATATTGGGTTAAGCTCACCTGCCCAGTTTTAAGGCACCTCCTGTAGGTGAGTCCCTAGGCTAAATCTAGACTTAAGTAAGTGCTTGAAATGAGTGACTCCTGTGCTAAACCATGTTGATTGCAGGGGAGTCATATTTCATCTGTTGCAAACAGTATTAGAGTTGAGAAGTGATGTTTCCTATCCCAAGTCTATATAACAGTGTGATAGTAAAGCTGGTCACTATCTGTTTGCAATAAGCAACTTAAAGATACATCCCTGTATGCAAAGAATACAATTAACTTGACTCCCCGTGCAATCAACATGGTTTAGCCCAGGAGTAACTAATTTCTAGCACTTACTTAAGTCTGAATCCAGCCCACTATCCTTTTGCTATATGTGTACTCAGGAGGTCTGTATTAAGACACTCCTGCCATTTAAACAGTGTGCAACGGCCATATTGGGGAGGGGTCAGGCTCCCAAAGTAAACAAAACAACATACAAGGGCGTGCTTCTAATCAAATATATGAAATGTGTGCACGTGTATATATAAATGGAGGACCAAGGACCAAAGTGACCATTGTGTAACTACAAGGAACAAAAGAGAGGTCCGGCGCTCCAAACAAACATTATATAATATTATGTATCAGCACATATATAAAAAAAGAGGTTTATTTCACAATATAGCTATATTGGGTTAAGCTCACTTGCCCTGCTCAGGTCATATGTGCATTATGCCTTTTAAAATATATATACAACCTTGCAGCAGTACAAGTATGTGTTACTTAAATGTTGTTTTTTTTAAACATTTGACATTTTTGAAATTGCTATTACATTTGAGGAATATAAAATATCTGGCTTCCTCTTATGAAATGGGAACTACACAGGAACTTGCATTTTACATGAATTGTTCTTGAACCAGAGTAACCCATACTGAACAGGTGCTTCTTGAATACCATGAGTTATTAAAACAGTTAATGTACTTGCCAAGAAATACCTTTTAGGTAGCGTGTTCTGATTGTCTAAACACTGGAAATAAAACACAGTACAATTAAAGACTTCTTTCCTGGCCAAGTATTAAGTCTTATAATCAGCTGCAGCTAAAAAACACCTTTTCTGAGATCAGTGGGTTCTAAGCAGTCTTTAACATCTATATAACAAAAATAACAGGAACACTTTTTCTCCAGGACCAAACTACTGAAATTTCTGCGCTCCTTCTGACATTATAAAGTGTTTCCCCTCTCAGCAGTGTGCAAGCAAGGGGCATCTGAAATCACCCCAGTGCTAAATAAAATGCTTAATAATCTTTAAAGCTGCCAACCGCCCCATTTCCTGCCAGCTTGCAGGATGTAGTAAAATGTTACAATGCCTAATTAGAGTTGTCCTGACACCTCAGCAGCACATAAAAGAGAACTTTTACCAGAGGCCCATGTAATTGAAGTTGCCTGAAGAAGCTTGGAATTCTGCTATAACTGTATTTTTCTAATCAATCAGTGTTGCCAACTGCAAACACAAAAAATATCATTTTTGTTATATAGTGGTAACAGAAATATTTACAAAAGAATTCACAAGTTAAAAGAAAAAGTACTGGTACCTAGGAAACCTATATTATTCCTAAAACCCCAAGTATCACAGTTTTGCCTCTGGTGTTTCAAAATATTTTAGTTCAGAATATGTCAGATTGCTATCATTCAAATAAACGGATCAAGGAATCATAGATAAAGGAATCATACTTAAATAAAAAGTGGGAAAGCATAGACTGAGAACTATACCATAATATGGACCAATGTATAAAAAAATGTTTTCTGTATAATTATGCTGTTTACCTAAGATGGCTGCCGTTCTCCATTTTTAATGTGCTTTTATGCAACATGTTATTAATTTTGTGTAGAAACAGACGTTCAAGGTCAAGACATGCCGATAAGGCAGCTTGGTGGGAGCAGAGAGTACGGGATGCTTACATTATACAATGCTAGCCTATACTGCGCATATGTGGAATGTAGAAATTAGTTAGATAAGAAGTAGCAATTAACTTGCTTAAAACATGATCATAACCTAATGAGGTATGGAGTTCTGGCTCCTATATGTGGTATATAGGACTTAGCACAAGGTGAGCTCCCCAGCTGCATATGGGACTGAGTGCAGAAGTGCCCTCTGACCTTTCCAGCTCGACAACACTCGGCTCCTGGAAACCTGTTGATCATTATCAAGCAATACCTTCCAATACCTTCCAGCTGAAGATAAGTATTATTCATGTATTTTGCTTAATTCTTTATTAAATATTATAGTTGAATAAGAATTGTGCTGTAAAACAAATGGATGGTTGTATCAGGGAAAGCGCTGTGTATTGTGTATTAATAATTAAAATGATAAATAAATGGTCCCTAGGCAAATAGAAAAATAATCACAATAATGGAAAGCGACATACAGGTAGTGAGCCTGAGAGTTCAAAGTCCAAAGTCTTTTGAGAAAGGGTTTTTTTCTCCCCAAAACGCGTCAAGTGACCGGATCGTTAGGTGCCAGGCTGAGACTCCTTCCCATCGGTGATTGCTGTGTTGTCCTCGGGCAGTATTTCCATCTTCCCTCCACATCGGACGTCCCGGCAGGGTTCCCATCGGACCACATTATTCACTGGATTATGATGTGGATCCACCCTGAGTGGATTTTCCCACGTTATATCTTTTTGATGTTTTTCTGTATTGTTTTATATTGTTTGATGTTCATATATCTTTTTATAGTAAATATTAATTTATTTGATTGGAGCTTCTAACCCTTACTTCATTAATATCGGTACATAGGCAATTCGAATCACATTAATCAAAGGACTGGCCCATAGATCCTCTCCCTGCATCTTTTACTGCAATAAACTCAGTGATTGAAGTCAGCTAACACATACTGTACCAACACCTCTGTCAATGCAGCTCCACTGTGATGGTGCTATGTGTA
>WWET01000916.1:420310-452256 GCA_011038615.1 Limnodynastes dumerilii | reverse complement strand
TTTGTTCACATTCCTGCATGTTGAATGGAGGATAGCGAGTTCCGCAATGTACGTAGCCTTTAGGCATGTAGCTTCACTGTGTGCGGTCTTTAAAGATTTGAAGTCTTTAAAGTTTTGAAAGTAAAAGAAGGCGTGCCAGTGTAGCCTCTGTGGGAACTTAGAAGAAGTGGGTGGGGGGAGGCATTTAGATTAGGCAGGGAGGGAGGGCCTAGCAATGTTTATTTCTTCTAGGAGGGAGAATAAGCACGGGAAGTTAAAGTAGCCTATTGCTAAGTGCCATTAAACACGGGGGGTGTGGACCAGACAAGTAGGTGTGAATACAGATACTTAAGTGTGAATCTGCTCCTATAGGACAGTGGGTTTGATACATGTGCTATATATCACACAATGGACCAGCCACATTGTATAGTAAAAGTGCTCTATACGATCCAGCCACACAGCAGTGTTAGTAACAGTTTTGTTTATGGCTTTATACATTAGCAAGAGGATTTTGTATTTGATCCTGTAGTAAATACACAACCAGCATAGAGACTAATAGAGTGGACTAGCTGTATTTGAACATTTTGCAAGGAAAATCAGTCTTGCAGGTGTATGCAATTTAGACTATAGAGGGGTAACTGTATATTGTTTGAGTTCAATAAGGAGAGCATAATTTGAGGGAGAGATTAGGTCTGAGTTTTGTTTTTTCAGAATTGGAGTAATCAGTTCATGCTTGAATAAAGAAGGGATGATACCAGTCTTAAGAGAAAGATTGGAGATTGTAGTTAGGGTTGGAATAAGCACAGAAGATAGATATCGACTGACTTGTGTGGGTACTGGATCAAGAGGGGAGGTAGAAGAGTAGAAAGAGAAGAAAAGAACAGATACTTCCTCTTAATCTGTGAGATGGAATGAGGACATGGTGCCACAGGGTGAAGTTAGGGTGTTGGAAAGTATGTTTGTATATGAGGAGTAGGAGGATAATTCCTGTCTTATCTTGTCAATCCTGTCCTTAAAGTAAAGTGCAAGATCTTGGGCATTGACGGAGGTTGGTGGATTGTGCACAGGAGGTTTCAGTAGGGAATTAAGTGTATGAAAGAGGCGTTTGGGGTTAGAAGCCTGAGTAAAAATGAGAGATTGAAAGTAGAATTGTTTGGCATTGTCCAGTGTAGTTCTATAAGTGTGATAAGTGTTTGTATAAGGTAAAAAGTCATCAGGAGAATTATATTTGCGCCACCGATATTCTGCTTTGCGGGAGAGTTTTATAAAGGTTTCAACTACAGTCCTTGGGGTAAAAAGTTACCATGGAAGTTCTCTGTATTGACCCTTGATGTTTTTTTATATAGTAATAATATCTCCTCTTAGACACCTCTGTTTTAAAGTAAACATGCCTAAACTGGCTAGCTTTTTCTCCATACCCTTTATCAATTTTGTCACCCTTCTCTGAACTCTTTCTAGTCCCAAAATGCATTTTTTATGGATTCGTAACAAGAACTGGACTCCAAGATGAGGCCTTACCAATGATTTATATAGTGGCAAAATTACACAGTCTTCCCTTGCATCTATGCCCTTTTTATGCATGCTAATACTTTATTGGCCCTTGCAGCTGCTGCTTGACATTGAGCACAATTGCTAAGTCTATTGTCCACAAGCACTCTCAAATCCTTCTCCATTAAAGATTCCCCTAAATTTACCCCCATTTCATTTATACATTGCCTGTTTGTTTTTGATGCCTAAATGCATAATCTTACATTTATCTATGTTAAACCTCATCCTGCATTTGGCCGCCCAATCCTCCAGTTTATTTTAAGTCCCTCTGTAGAGAAGCTACAGTACATCTTGCTCAGATTCTATTACCTTACATAGTTTAGTGTCATCTGCAAAACTGAAAACTTTGCTCTCTAAACCATCACCAAGGTCATTAATAAATATATTAAAAAGGAGTGGTTCCAACCAGTTTTTGACCCAAGTGTAAATGTTGGTTCCTAGACCCAGTTCCCTTATTTTGTGGACCAACCTCTTGTGTGGCACTATATCAAAGGCTTTTGCCAAATCTAATTAGACAACATCTACTACCCTGGTCTAAGTTCAAACTAACTTTATCATAGAAGCTAATTAGGTTAGTTTGGCATGGCCTATCCCTCAGAAATCCATGTTGATTCGCACTAATATTTTTTTTGCACACTAAGTAAGCTTGAATATTATCCCTTAATATACCTTCCAGCATCTTCCCAACCATTGATGGGTGTGAGAAGGTGTTGCAGAATTATCCAGCATAGAATTTAAATGAGTGCGAGAGAGTTTGCAGGTGATAAGGTGATGGTCAGAGAGAGGGTGAGGAATGTTATTAAGATCAGCGACTGAGCATAGTTTAGAGAATACAAGAACAGTGCAATTATCATCCTTATGTGTAGAAGAATCAATACATTGGCAGAGGCCAAGAGATGAGGTTAGAAAGAAAAGCTTTGATGCTTAAGGAGAATAAGTATTGTTAATAGGAATGTTAAAATCACCTAGGATAACGGTTGGTAAGTCAGCATGCATACAGCATGTTTTTCAAAGGATGTAAAAGAAAGTCAAGGAACATTGGGTAGGACTCTGAATGTGCAATTTTGGGAAAGAAGTAGTCCAACTCCAGGCCTGAAGACATGAGTAAGGTGGAGTCCACCATGTGAAAGTGCAGCAGATGAGGCAATGTTTGATTCAGTGAGCCAAGTTTCTGTTATTGCAAGGAGGTTAAGGTTGTTAGAAGGGAAGAGGTCATGAATGGAAGTTACAATAACACACCTCCTAACATACCATAAAAATCATCTACTGGATCATCTCTGTGGATTTCTTTTCAAGTTATTCAATGTTCATGCTGCAATGTTCATTTCTTGTGTATCCCCCAAAAATATTTAGCTATAAACAAAATACTCAGAAATAAAAATCAATTGCTTCTGCCTCACAAAGGAGAAGCTATCCATCCTCCAAAGCAAGGAAATGGAGCTTCAAATGATGAATAGTAATGTAACCCCAACCCTTACCCTAATCATTAACCTTACCCTACCCTTCCATTACCCTAACCCTCCCTTCCCCGCAGCCTGACCCTAAGACTCCCTTTCCTGTAACCTGACCCTAAGAGTCCCCTACCCATACCCTGACCCTAAGACTCCTCTCCCTGCAGCCTAACCAAGTCTCCCCTCCCCACAGCCTGACCCTAAGTCTCCCCTCCTCGCAGCCTATCCCTAAAATTCCCATATACTCCAAACCTTAAAACTCCCCATAGACTTCCCTGTAATACTCACTTGTACGGTGGGTCTGCAGTGTTACGTCAGGTCTGCAGTGGTGGTTTGCGAATAAATGAATGATGGCATACTAGTATGCGATTGGCATACTTAACCATTCATTAATAAAATCTTTTGGCTATCTTTATTTCGGAAACAGCATTTTCTCAGCGGTGACTGCATCCCACTAACATTATTTCCATTGGTCTTAACAAGTTTGCAGATTTTAATATGTCCTTAAATTACAGGTAACAGAGAATATTACCATTGACAGTACTAAATAGCCGCTCCTCAGCTTACACCATTTCTCAAAATGATTACTTGTGTCCTGGCAAATTCAATATTTTTTCAACAAAGAAATCTCTTACACTTGTGACAGGGGAACGCCTCTGAATGTTTACCTTAGGCTGAATTTGCTGATGGATATGTGATCTAGACAGAGAAGAAGTAGGCAAGTCAAAATTTGTAAAGGAAGAAATATGAAGAAAAAATATGACAATGATAGATGTGCACACATTAATCAATGTTTCTAAAAATCCGCATGCACTTAAAGTAAGACGCCAGAGAAAATCATATTCTTTAAAGACGATAATATTTCCATTGGACAGAGTTCTCTCTCATTGCTGCAGTGCTGGAGAAGCAAGATTTCAGATCAGTTTTTAATTAACATGAATATCATCTTGGCCTATTGTGTGTTTGTCTGCATTGTGGCCAGTGCAGTTTTAAGACACAGTTCTGATTCCTAAAGGGAGCAGTTACAAAAAAAATGCTTTTGCCTCGACCTTAAATATTTCAGTTCACCAGCACTTGTCTGAAATTTGTCATTTCCAATGTTTTGTACTGTATTATGTATTGTATAAAAATGATCTCCATCTCAAGAAAACATTACAATTTTAAATCCCCATTCTTACTGTTTTTCCTGGCAGGACTCCCTAAAACCCCTCTCATCCAGAGCATGCACAGCAGTTCATTGGTTTGCGCATGTGCAGAATGGTGATTACCTTGTACAAAGCCATTATGTTGGCACAGAGCAACCACATGTTCCGATAGGCAACAGCATGTGCATGTGCAGGTTCCCAGGCTGTTTCAGTGTTAGAACAGACCACTTTTCTAGGGAGTGTCTCTTCCGCAGCCTCACATTTTTAGGAACCAGGGGTGGGAACAGTGGTCTTTCTGCCCCTTTCCACCAGTGGCTTTTCTTTCAGGCGGGGCATGATGTTATACGCGTCTTTGCCTCTTCTTCCAATTGCCACCCTTTATAACAAGGCATCCCCAACTACAGGGGATAACAGGAGTTTGGATAAGAGGTTATGGACTGCCTCCCAGCACTGTGCTGTAATAAAACACTCCCATCAAATGTGTATGGATGAGTTCCTCTGTCCACAATTTCTCCAAAAACCTAAGGATGTTCAATGAACATTTATTAATACAACATTAGAGTTTAGAAGAAGTTTCTTTTACTCTCTAGAACTCTTGGTCAGACACAGCATCATGTCACATGCAAAGAGATGAGGAGAGGGATTATGCTTATATGTTGATCACTGTTCAGAATATTGATAAATTAGTTATCTGTAAATATTAAGAAACCTGTATGTTTTATTTACATTTTAATCTATTTAGTAAATATTTCCTTTTTCTATTACTCTATATTCCACCAATTTTTTTTCACCATTACATTAAAATCTTTTATCATTTTATAATTATAAAGCAATTTCCTTTTGACTAAGATCGATAAAGAAGCAAGTTACACATAAGTCACTCAAATAATGGTAATGGCACAGGGAGAGAGCCATTAGGCATATATCTAGAATAATGATAAGTAACAGAATTACATGGCAGTATTAATAACACCGAGTGGTTCAGGTGACAGTGCCATAAACCACAAGAGCCAAGCTCCAGTGTTTTATGTCACCACAAGTAAGAGATGTTATTACCACCTAGTAAATTCACACTTGCCTAGCCTTTATTTTGTGAAAGGGTCTACCTGGACCTCCAATGTAATTAACAGGGGAACTAAAATGAGAAATTCATGATTCATGACTGCACTAACTCACGCTGGCCTTGTAAATTATTAGATGATTAAACTAAAGACGGAAACAATGGCCTCATTGTTCCTAGTTTGCATTACTATTTGTAAAGCATTTTAAAAAACAGAACCGTGAGAGCCATGGCTTGATGCACGTTTCGCTTCTTCAGACTTCGGCTTAGGTGCCAGAGTTTATGAGCTGCTAAAAAGCAACCAAACTTCCATCACAAATATACTGCTTCCAGGTTTATTCTGTCTGCATTGCAGATGACAAATTACAAAAGAGTATATACATAGGGTAGCGCTGATAGGGAAATAAGAGAGAATAATGTGCTAGTATAAAAAAAAAATATATATATATATATTTCTCTTTAAAATTAAATTAGAATTACCCTTGCTGTAGGCTGTTCAGATGGATATAAGAATTAAGTAATATGGTATTTTATAAATGTATTAATTAATGCTGAATAGCCACAATGCTAATGGTGTCTTCAAACGATCCAAAGAAGATTATGCCAGAGTCATCTTCATCGCACAAATTTCTACCTGGCACAAATAGATCCAAAGAGATTGGAAAACACTTCATTATGGAAGTATGGATCTGGTGCATCATTATTATTATTTATGAAATAAAATAAGATAGAAAGGGGAAAGCGCTGTGTGTGTGTGATAAAACCTGAATACAGAGATAATAACAAGATTGCACAATCTATATAAACTTATATTATAAGTTCATGTAAGCGGCATACAGGTCAACAGATAATACATATTTTTAACTTCCCAGTGATATTACAAGGAGGAAAGTCCAACAAGGTAAGGTCCCCTGGTTTTCAAGTTCACCCTTTATTCAATGTGATTCAATTAAAAAAAAAATTATTTGATCCAACTCATACCATCGAATCCATATGTAAAGGAAAGAAAAAAATACTCAATTAATCACCATTGTTATGGACATAACAAAGCTTAGACCACTTTTTAAAGATAATAAATAGCTTTCCTGGGATACATTAACGCAACAGTAATAAAAACAGTAATTGTAGGAAAAAATCAAAAAGGTTATATATGCAAGTAAGAGGGTTCGCTCAGGAACCGAAGGTCCGTACCCTGAGAAGGGGGAGGAAACAACAGATGTCCTCTCTGCTCTGCGCTGCCAGTATGTCACTTATCAGAAGGAGAGGACGCCTGGACCGCAACTTTGTTTTTCCCTGGGCACCGCTTGCACTGAGACTGCCGTTTATTAAGAGCTGGACGTCCCGGCCTGTTGACCTGTATGCCGCTTACATGAACTTAAAATATAAATTTATATAGATTGTGCAATCTTGTTATTATCTCTATATTCAGGTTTTATCACACACACACACACACACACACACACACACACACACACACACACACACACACACACACACACACACAGCGCTTTCCCCTTTCTATCTTATTTTATTTCATATTGTACTTCCACTTTGAGGTGGAATAAGGACTGCTGCAATGTCCTAGGCGCTTTTAAAGTGATATACTCCCATTTTATTGCCATTATTGTTATTTATTATTATTGTTATCATCATTATTATTATCATCATTATCTTTATTATCATCCTGATTTTCTGCTAGTTCACTTCAGAGGGGCAATGGGAGAATGACTGGTATTACCCCTCTTTCAGTGCCACTCCACAGAAGCCATAACATTTGAGAAGGTTCCTTTTGAGTGCTGAATACAGTAAAAGTATAATCTGACATCTATTCCCAGTGTTTACCAATCTGTACAAGATTTAATGTGGCACAATAATGGCTTTCCTTAGGCGTATCAGTTATTACCTGTAGCATGTGAGTCACCCTTCCACACGTGTCAATATACTTTAAATGCAATATAATTAATGTGTTTACAATAGATGAAAAAAAAATATTTGTGAACAATTACAGACAACTTCAGTACAACACACCATCATCATTGTCAATAACAGAGGAAGGCTTGAAGTTTAAGTTCTTTTACTTTAATAAACTTTACTAAACCATTTCTTTTCGGATAGTGTTGAATCAGATTCCAGATGTTGGCAGGTCTGGATTGTTTAAAATATAATAGTTTATATTTCAAGTTATGCAATCACTTTCATCCTGGTCACAGCTGAGTAAACAGTTTAAACTAAATAAATAATCTCCATAAATATTTGTCTAATAAATATCTGTAATTCGCTGACCCCTGCGCTATGCATTCCCAAGCTGGAGGAATATACATCCATACAAGTCAATATCATAAATGGGCAAATATACAAAGAACAAGACTGGAATAACGCCATAGCAACACTTTTAATTGCACAGATAATAATTTAGTAATTAAGGTTTTTGCCATCTAATCTATATGGTAGTGTTGGCAATCTGTCACCCACACACAGTTGGGTCTGGCATAACTTTACTTTGGAGTTTCACAGAGTCATTGAATCCAGAGACCACAGTGCTAATGATATGGTGATATGATAAATTTTACATTCATTTATTATTTTCAAATGTTCATTTTCTTATGTTCTATAACACAGGTGGAAGTTATCAAGTCAGAGCTCTAACCAGAAATGTCTGAGCTGTAGACTAAAAATGTATAAGCTGTAGACTGCTTTATCAGAGACATCCTTTCCAAAAGAATTGGGCATAGGAGTAATGATGTCCTAGTCCCATAGCAGACACCACTATTCCCCCATTTTCCAAGCATACACTGTAGTTACACCGCTGCCTGTATGTAATTTATTCAGCAGCTAATTAATCTACCAGTATGTTTTTGCCATTTGGGAGGAAATCCGAGCACCCAGAGGAAACCCACACAGACACAGGGAGAACATTCAAACTCCACACAGATTAGGCCTAGTCTGGGAATCAAACTCATGACCTCAGCGCTGTGAGGCACAAGTGCTACTCACTGAGCCACCTTGCTGGCCATCGTTTACTAATGTCTAATATAAAGGTTCCATTAAATTTCTTTCAAAAATATTTACACAATCCAACCTAGGAACAGGAGGACGTCTTCCTGGTTATTAAGAGCTTTGTTTATGCACCACGGGCCGGATCCAGACCTAAGTGTTTGTTACATTTCATCGTGTAGCATATTTTAAATGACCCTTCCCTAGGCACTCCCCTCGCTTGTACGTACTTTGGCCATTTTACGCTACCCAAACCCTACCTTAACTTTTCAAAGCGTAAGTGCTGACGTACGTAATGGATTAACGTACATAACGGCCTAACCCGGCCCATACTGTACGATTTAAATGTCTCCCTCCACCTACCAAACGTTACTACGGGTGTTACAATGGATGAACCCGCCCCTTCATTCGTAGTTACATTGATGGTATGTATGTTCAGAGTCACATGGTGCAACATCTGCAGTGCGCATGCGCTGTAAATACTAATGGGTGATTTTACGCCAGTGGCTAGCGTAAAATCGCCAGCATACGTAGGTCTGGAGGGTCCCACATCCTTTATCTGTCTGAACATATTAAACATACCACTATAGTACTACATAGCTTTGCCAAGATGCCAAATGTAAATCAGGGTTGCCGACTCTTTGGAGCTTCCCTCCGGGAGGACCCAGAGGGAAGCCACGGATTTCTGCAAAGGGGCGGGGCTTAATGACACCATTTATGCAAATCACATCATTAAGCCCCGCACCCTGTCAATCACTCCTGTAATCTCTAGCGTTTCAGGGGACCTTTGTTGCTCTGACATACACCTGGCCCAAATGCCTCCGTTTTACAGCTGGACCTATTTGGGGATGCGTCGGGCTTAATGCATTTTCTATTGTGCCTTGTATGTTCAGAACACAAATGCAACCTTCTCTAAGTGACCTCCATAATGTGTTAATCAAAAGTTACAAGTAACTACAAAAATAAAGGTGCTGCCCCCCTGTGGTGGGGGGAACATATTACATACATTTTTTTTTTGCATGCAGTGAAAACATATAGCTTTCCCCTATAGCATATACATTGTGATCAGCTTTATTTCTGAACTATAATTACAATTTGAGCTAGTAAATGCTACCTCGAAATCTGCAATCTATAAATTAGCAACTCCCTAAATGTTAAAATGGTTGTACCAATGTGCAGACTTGCTGCTTGTTTGCTTTTATGTCCCAGCTGTGGATCAGCCCTAGTGACCTAACCTGGCCAGATTGTGTCTCTTTAGGTGTTATGAAACTTCAAGTATCAGTATGTGCTAACAGCACTGACATAGTGGACACCTCGGACACCTGGGACGGTCTTTTACACACATGGGGGAAAATCCAGACCTACGGGCTAGTTACCCTAGAACGCGTAGCGTATTTACACTAGCGTAAGTTCTAGGCGTTCCCCTCGCTCGTACGTACTTTGGCCATTTTACGCTACCCAAACCCTACCTTAACTTTTCAAAGCGTAAGTACTGACGTACGTAATGGATTCACGTACGTAACGGCCTAACCCGGCCCATACTGTACGATTTAAATGCCTCCCTCCGCCTACCAAACGTAACTACAGGTGTCATATGGATGAACCCGCCCCTTCATTCGTAGTTACGCTGATGGTATGTATGTTCAGAGTCACATGGTGTATGCGCAGTAAATACTAATGGGTGATTTTACGCCAGTGGCTAGCGTAAAATTGCCAGCATACGTAGGTCTGGAGGGTCCCACACCCTTAATCTGTCTGAACATATTAAACATACCACTATAGTACTACATAGCTTTGCCAAGATGCCAAATGTAAATCAGGGTTGCCGACTCTTTGGAGCTTCCCTCCGGGAGGACCCAGAGGGAAGCCACGGATTTCTGCAAAGGGGCGGGGCTTAATGACACCATTTATGCAAATCACATCATTAAGCCCCGCACCCTGTCAATCACTCCTGTAATCTCTAGCGTTTCAGGGGTGGATGGGGCTTGATGACATCATCAAGCCCCGCACATCCCTAGTAACCCTAGGGATTAGTATAGTAATTGATGGCTTGTGGGGCTTGCAGGAGCTTTGCCGGCTCTCCCGGATACCTGCCCAAGTTTGGGGAGTCTCCTGGATATTCCGGAAGAGTCGGCAACCATGATGTAAATCTCGATTAATATATCAATTTTTTGATTTACTAATTAGACCATTTTCACAATCTAAATTTAACTTAATGTCAAATGTACTTGTGCTGACATAAAAAAAATAATAAATATCTATAATTTAAATAGTTATTTCTCTAAATCTACAAATGCATATTATTGTTTATTATGATCAATTATTTGTTTAATTGTTTATTATTATCAAAGGGAATATAAAATGTGTAGGTTTTCTGTATTCCTATCATGGCATGTTGCTATGTTCAGCTTCCTTTGATTGTACAGCTCAGCTAATTGTTTTACCACTATCAAAATAAACTATAACAAAACAAAATAAGAGCCTTATTTTACTCACAAGTCTGCATAACTATAAACTAAAACTTAGTCATTGAAATGTTGGTGAATATTGGTATATTATTATGTTATTTTAGTAATAATTATATGTTTTTAGGTCAGTTTGCAGAGATCTAACAAGTACTAAAATTACTGGGGATAATAAGTAAAAAAAAAGTAAAAAAAAAAAACATGTTCACAAATGAATTCTGTGATGGTAAATAAAGTAGATTTCCATAGCAATAATTATTTAAATAGAAAACAAACATTTCAAAGTGAAAAAGCACTTACACCTTATTTGATTTCATTAATCATGTATTGTAGTGTTGAAATTTCTTCCGTATGAATTATTTTCCTTCAAAAACATAATTAAACAGGTGTCTTTATATAAAAAAAAAGTTGTTGTTTTATTTTTACTAAGCATTGAAGTATTTTCACTCAATGAACTGTTTGTTAACTAAATGCAGTTTCTACAGTGGGGCTTATATACAGCTTTCTCATCTAAAGCAGGTACACACTGGAGGATAATCATTAGATAGCTCTTAAATCTGTTGAGCCTGTGCTGTCAAACGATGCAGGGAATCGTCAGATTCTGTCCTGCATGGTTAGGTCTTGATTTTTAGCAGCTCCTAAAAATTACAGATCAACGATCAACAATTATGATCTGTGGTTTTGTATGTGTGTGTACTTACCAGATAGGACTTCTGGGAAGGATTCAGTGTGAAATCGTTCCAGTGTGTAGAGCTGCAGGATCACCATATAATCGTAAGTTCATCTTTTTATTATTGAAACATCGTTTTCTCTTTTTCAGTGTGTACCCAGCTGAAGATGCATCTTTCATGAAATGATGGGAAAGCTAGATTATCTTTTCACATTTTGGTTTGAGTTAAGCAAACAAACGATCATGTGATATTTATGTTTTGGGTTTTGAAAGACAAGTATAATAATATAAATTAAATAAATGTATTCTATTTATTCGAATTTTTAAATATTGCCATCAGATTATGTAACCCTTTACAATTTTAATAGTTATAATAATGACTGAATAGTCATGTCCTGCTTGCAAGCTTGCACTCTATAGGATATATAAATAGTTATTTAAAAAGATCTTAACTCCTCCCCCCTGCTTTTTCGAGGTCTGAATCAGTCTATAGATATTACAGTTAAGCAGTGAATGTTCTCTTTGAAACATCCATATACTGTATACAGGATCAAACTGAATATTTAATATTATCCTCCAGGGAAAATTTGCATGACCAAAACAAACGGTAGAACAAGTGTGCCAGACCTAATGAGTGCCAGTGATACCAATAAAGAAGTAGGTAAGTCATCTAATTATCCTTTTGTGGTAATGTTGGCATTATATCAATTGTCATAATATACAGAATACATGTTAAAAATGGTGGGCCTGATTCACATTTAAGATTCTGTGTGGTTTTGAGTGCATAGATTTAAGGATGGATATACTGTGCATGCGTAGTAACTTTTGTATGCAATTTACATTGGACTTAGGAACGCAAATGGTTCGTAGTAACTTACGCAGGAAAGGGCGAATAATTAACTCTGGGTGGAGGGGGCATTTAAATGAGCAAAAAAAGGGGCTGTTATGTAGTCACATTCGTAATTAGACGCCCTATGCACTCAAATGCAAAACTAAAGTTAAGGGAGCCCTATGGCACTCGTAAGTCTCTTAAGAAAACCGGAAGTGTGCCAAGGGAGCCGCTTTGCTACTAGTTGCGTATATTTAAGAACCTAACACGTTCTTAAGTGTGCATCAGACCCACAGGCGTATCTATAATGGGAGCAGGGTGTTCAGTGCACACGGGCCCCTCAGAACAGGGGGGCCTTGTGGCATTCATCCTGCACCCAAGTCCACAATTCAGGGTTGGTAGGGGAAGGGGGCCCGTTCAGCATCTATTTCGTTCCTCCAAATAGAGGTCCGGAAAAGGGGCGGGTCTTAAATCAGCATGTTAGGCCCCACCCCTTTTGAGGTCCACGTTGCGAATCGGACTTGTTTCACGGTAAGGGGGAGGGGCATGTACAAATCCTGCACAAGGGCCCCCTCACTTCTTAAAACACCCCTGACCAGACCCGGTGTCTTTAAATATGCGTGCAATATAGTGACATGACTTCTGAAAGCACTTCTGATTTAGCTTAAAACTCTAGTTGTTTGGTCATGTCACTTGTAACTCTGTAGTCTATTACCATATTAGTAACTGTGGGACTTCATTAATTATTTTTTTACTAAAAGGTTTATATATCAAAAGCTTTAAGGGGTCTAATAGCTATCTGTGAAGTGACTTCTGCCTATTTACTGCATTATCCACTGGAAGTAATCACATTAGTCTGTTGCTTGTATATGTCTTTATTCAGGGACCACTTGCAAAGTCTACCCATGCAAACCCCATTTATCAAGATATGCAGGATTTGACGCTGCATATTGAAGCAATATACAGTATGGAAACAATAAATAACTTCTTACATCTTACTATAATTATATGTTTTGTCTATAGTTCCTGAGCAGAATGTGGGAACCAATAATCAGCTCCAGGAGTCATCTAACATATTGCCTGAAATGAAAACGACAACAGATGCAGATATTCCAAATGCTAAACATGTAACAGAACCTGCTAATGCCTCCAGCCAATCGTCAAGTGAGGAGTCCAAGGAACCTACAGTAGAGAGTGACAGAGAAGAGCACTATCATAACAATGAAAATCACCCATGTCCAATCATGGGGAAGGGCTTAGCAGATATAACTACAGAGCTGCATCTGTTGGCCAAAACTGTGTATAAGTTAGCTGACAGCATTAAGGAATCTTCTGACAACATGAATTTCTATGTATCTAGAATGCTGGCATTTGAAAAAGAGAAATTGAACACATTCTATGAAATAAACACATCGCTCCAAACTGGACTTGTGTTACTACAGGAAATCATTGTTACCCAAAGAGCGTCTTTTCCTGGTGCTTATAATGCTCCCTCTGGCTGTGATCTAAACACGAAATCAGACAGGTCCAATAAAGTGTCCGCAAAGTGTCATCAAAGAGATTACAAACTAACCCAACAGTATTCTGACGATAATCACATCAGACCATATAAAAGACACAGAGAGCATTAAATAAGAATATATATTAGATTAGCTGTATTATTTAATAAATAGAGTAGGAATGATTTAGAAAACTGTGTTTGTGTCATTTTTTTTATACATACCCAGTGATGGAAGTGATTGTATCTCTCAGTATGCAGCAGGTGAGGGTGTAACACTGAGGGGCCGATTCAATTAGCTTTGCACCGTCGTTATTTGTGGTGCGAAGCTTATTCCACTTATTTTTTGGGGGCTATTTTTATGTGCACCCCATAGAGGTGGGTATAAAAATTTGCTTAGTTTTCATATCATATATGATGGGAAAACGACTTGTTTGTATTTGTTGATTTCCCCATACCTTTCTAGCACATGTTTTAGATTAACGTATAAAACAATATAGCGGGGGGGAATCTGATGGTGTTTGACAATCTCTCTAAAGCTGATTCAGTTCAAGTAGTCAGTGTGGTATGATGACAGAATTTTAAAATTGTGTCCAATTTTCCTGCATTGATGCCTATAGAGATGGTGAAATACTAACAGTTAGCTAAGACAATATCATTTCTGTAATGGAGACATAAATGAAAAATACACTTTGGTCTCTTGTTAATCAGCTGCAGTGTCACCTACTTTTTGGTTTTATATAACAGTCTTCACAATATGTATTAAAAGTATTTCTTCAGTGACAATTTAACAATCAACCACAGCCTCAAGTCCCCTGCGGGAGAATTGCTGGTTCTAATACCTGCCAGATTTTCGGAAGCCCCCAGATATTCCGGGAAAGTTGGCCACCCTGAGATAGATAGATAGATAGATAGATAGATAGATAGATAGATAGATAGATAGATAGATAGATAGATAGGTAGATCATGGTTGTGATCATGAGTGAAAGCTTAAAAACAAACACACTACTCTTATGGGGTTGCACAGACACCACCAGGCTTTCTAATTGAGGGTGTTCTAATAGGAGGAATTTGGGACCTGATTCAGAGATTGAAAATAAGATAGGAAAGTTACTCCTGGGCAAAACCATGATTTCAGGGAAGTCAATTTTTCTCTGTTGCAAACAGTTTTGAGAGGTGGCAATTCTCAGCTCAAGTCTAAATAGCAGTGTAAAAGTAAAAGCTGGTCAGTATCTGTGTGCAGTAAGCAAAAGCAAAGATGTATCTCTGCATGCAAAAAATCCAATTAACTTGAGTCCCCCTGAAATCAACATGGTTTTGCCCAGGAGTAACTTTCCTCTCTTATTTTCATTCTCTGAATAAGGTCCTTTAATTTTCATGAAAGAGTGGTTCAGTGGCTTAAAATGATATTATGTCTTTGTTCAGCATTAGAGAATATTAAAGTTTATGCCCAGGTGTCCGTTAGAATGTTTTTGAGGTTATTTTATCATGTTGGTTATTTAATTGTCTTCTGTTTATTTGCTTTAGATTCATCTCTAGCTCGGGGAGGTAACTCTGCAGCTTCAATAAGAAAGGTCCACTGCTGTTTGCTTGACATTGCATTCCACTAAATGCAGATTAGATTAGCTATTTACAGAGGAAGCACGGCATGCCAAAAAATAATCTGGGAAATCAGTATTCCAAATGGCAGCTAGCCATCTAATGTAATGTGTAAGATTATCTCACAACTACCTTCAAAGGTCTTCCGATTGTACTAATATACAGTCGCCTTTGATCGTGAAATGTCTCCAGAGTTTGACATCTGGCCTAACCTGAGATGGAACCTGAGTCATCTGCAATGACTTCATAGGGGGAAAAAAAAGAAAACAATACAAAATATGCTCAGGCTTCTCTATTAACCACCTCCTGTTCTATGATTTACAGCAGCCAATTCTCAAAATATCTGGTTTTTATTTCAATATCATATGGTTAAGTTATAGTTATGTTACTGTTTGTATATACTTTTACTTTGTTTCAGGAAATAGTTGTAAAGGCTGAATTATCTTTATAACTAAGGTATCATGTGACAAGACCAGTTTATGAATATAATATATATATATATGCCACAGTACACCTTACACACCTGTTTATATATATATATATATATATATATATATATATGCCACACACACACACACACACACACACACAAATCCAATTTCATTATTAATCAGATAGTTTTTCTGCAGATTCTGTTTATTAGTAAATCGCCCTCTAGTGGAACACATAAGTAGTGCATTCTCCCAGGATTTTCTTTTTTATTACAAAACTTTATGATCTACTATTTAATCTAATTGTTATTTGTTTATTTATTTTTATTCAATTATTTATTTATTTATTTAGAACAAAACTCCTATCATTTTATGAATTTGTTTTATTACATTGATATAATGCCAATTAATAGTTTTGCCAGAGACATGAAGAGTAATGACAAGAATAGATTAAGTATGAGAGACATTTAAAATATCTGAAGTTTAACATATGCATCATGAGGCTCTGTGAGGCATTGTTGGTGCAGTAATTAGTGTAAATTTCAGGGCCATTATTCATGAAGCCGAAAGTATAAACAATATCTGGAGTGATTGAATACTGTCTACTTTATGTTGAATTTCAAACATATGGCTTACAAATACCATTCTGATGCAGTGATGATTTTTTAATTCTAGACACTCTGTCTAAATGGCTTTGCTGCATCTAAAATTTTTAAATCCCCATCAGAAAAATCCACCACAAAAACTACAGCTATGAAATTTTGTTAACATCATTAAGTCATTTTAATATCAGAACCAGACTACTCAGACAGCATTATAGTGGCCACCACACATTACTAAATCTTTCAAAGAAAAGAGGGACTACTTGAGGGTGTGGGTCCCCGCAAAGAATGGCCCTATTTTGATTGGGCCGTTCTCTCCCAATCAGTTTAGAACTTGCTGGGATATTGATTGCTTATGCCTCGAAGAGGCATAGCAATTGTTCCCCGGAGCACCGAATACAGTGCTCTGAAAGGTGAGTGGCTAAACTAACCCCAACCATTCCCCTAATTATAACTCTAACCCCCCCTTCCATTACCCTAACCCTAACCCTCCCTTCCCCGCAGCCTGAACCTATACCTCCCTTCTCCCTAGCCTGACCCTAATACTCCCTTCTGTATAGCTTAACCCTAAGGACCCCCTGCAGCCTGACCCTAACCCTCCCCTTCTATGGTCCTAACCCTAATCCTCCCTTCCTAAGCTCCTAAACCTAACCCCCCTAATATTAAAATGCCCCGGAGAGGTTACTCTCCTCTCTGTAGCTGTCATTTAGCGGGTCGGTGGAAATGAATGGGTGAGTATGCCTATTGGCCCACTCACCTATTCATAAAAAGAATTCTAAAATGGCCCCCTTTTCGAAATAGAGACAGACAAAAAGTAACTTTCGGCTGTCTCTATTTCGGAAAGTGGGCCATTGGACCGGAGACTGCAACTGGATGCAAGGCCATCTGGCACATTGTGATCTAGGGAAGAAACTGCAAATAAACCCCATTTAATACAAACAGCTTTTTTTAAAAAGTCACCTCCTTCAGCCTTTTAATGGCTCACCTACTCTATGGCTATCTTTAGGAGAGCCCCCATTGGAATGAATAGTAAATGTAACTACTGATTTATTCATAGTAGAACATTTTCCAATGACTCTGGTTTAGTTGAGGAGCAATTTCAATTTCAGACTTTTACAAAAGATTTATTACCTTTGATTCAAACCTATTTTTGGTTTCCATCACCACTAAAATCTGAATTGAATCACAGATAATTGGTGCCCTCCATCAAGAGAAAACTGATGAATTTTTTTTGCCAGCAGGGATTTGTTGGACTCTATAAAATTCCGGCTAGTAATTGCTGTGCTTGTGAATATTTCAGCTCTGTACAGTACGCACAGTACTACATGAAGACCATTTTTGCTCCTTTTATTCAACTTTATCAAAAACCCTAAATAACCCCAGCCACCCTTTTCAGGAGAACTGTAAGACATGAAAATTACTTGTTTAACTTGCTGTATAGTATTACAGTTTAAGTAAACTCTCAGATCAAAGCTTTGCCTGATAAGGAATTACTACAGTGTAGCAGTGGAAGTGGAAGTTTTAGAAGTGGCAACAAAGACATTTAGAAGTGTGAGTACAAACATTTAGAAGTGTGAATACAGACATTTATAAGTGGCAGTAAAGACATTTAGAAGTGGCAGTACAGACATTTAGAAGTGGCAGTACAGACTTTTGGAAGTGGCAGCATAGACATTTAGAAGTGGCAGTACAGACATTTAGAAGTGGCAGTACAGACATTTATTAGAAGTGGCAGTACAGACATTTAGAAGTGGCAGTACAGACATTTAGAAGTGGCAGTACAGACTTTTGGAAGTGGCAGTATAGACATTTAGAAGTGGCAGTACAGACATTCAGAAGTGGCAGTACAGACATTTAGAAGTGGCAGCATAAACATTTAGAAGTGGCAGTATAGACATTTAGAAGTGGCAGTATAGACTTTTGGAAGTGGCAGCATAAACATTTAGAAGTGGCAGTATAGACATTTAGAAGTGGCAGTATAGACATTTAGAAGTGGCAGTACAGACATTTAGAAGTGGCAGTACAGACATTTAGAAGTAGAAGTACAGACATTTAGAAGTGGCAGTATAGACATTTAGAAGTGGCAGTACAGACATTTAGAAGTAGAAGTACAGACATTTAGAAGTGGCAGCACAGATATTTAGAAGTGCCAGTACAGACATTTAGAAATGGCAGTATAGACATTTAGAAGTGGCAGTACAGACATTTAGAAGTAGAAGTACAGACATTTAGAAGTGGTAGCACAGACATTTAGAAGTGTCAGCACAGACATTTAGAAGTGGCAGTACAGACATTTAGAATTGGCAGCATAGACATTATGAAGTGGCAGAATAAACATTTAGAAGTGACAGTACAGACATTTAGAAGTGGCAGCATAGACATTTAGAAGTGGCAGCATAGACATTTAGAAGTGGCAGAATAGACATTTAGAAGTGGCAGTATAAACATTTAGAAGTGGCAATATAGACATTTAGAAGTGGCAGCATAAACATTTAGAAGTGGCAGTTTAGACATTTAGAAGTGGCAATATAGACATTTAGAAGTGGCAATATAGACATTTAGAAGTGACAATATAGACATTTAGAAGTGGCAGTATAGACATTTAGAAGAGACAGTATAGACATTTAGAAGAGGCAGTACAGACATTTAGAAGTGGCAGTATAGACATTTAGAAGTGGCAATATAGACATTTAGAAGTGGCAGTATAGACATTTAGAAGTGGCAATATAGACATTTAGAAGTGGCAATATAGACATTTAGAAGTGGCAGTATAGACATTTAGAAGAGACAGTATAGACATTAAGAAATGGAGGTATGGAGGCATAGAAATATTATAAATGAATGGAATTTATAGCTTTCCTAAGCCTAAACCTAAGGCTAAACCTAAGACTTTCCTTTCTGTAGCCGAACCCTAAAATTCCCCTCCCACAGCCTAACCCTAAGACTCCCCTCCCTTCTGCTTGACCCTAAGACTCCCCTTCCTGCAGCCTGACCCTAAGACTCCCTTCCCCACAGTCTAACCCTGATATCCCTCCCGGCAGCCTAACCCTAAAACCCCCCTCCCACATCCTAACTCTAAGACTCCCCTCCCCACAGCCTAACCGTATGACTCCCCTCTCTGCTGCCTGACCCTAAGACTCCCCTCCCTGCCTAACCCTAAGACTCTCCTCACCGATGCCACTAAAGTTGTAACAAACACTAGTTGTAAAACAAACCCCGATCATGGAATAATTTGTGGTGGGGTATTTTATTTGGCGCATAGATGATAGGTGAGGTGATCCCCATCTAAAGGGTTTCTACAGAGTGCCTAAAAGCTAAGAGGTCCCCATTAAAGATTGTAAATTTGATGCAAGCAGCTGCTACCCTGCTTTGTAGCTTGTGTGGTTTACTGCAGACTGTACATGGAAATAGCTCTTATATATTTATCTATTAATACTTATTTTTCACTTTACAAGCTTCAAATGTCAATTTATCAACAACAGTAGACTGTGGTGATGTTTTGTACCTTTATGTAATAACACACAATGACAATTACACATTGTAATTTTATAATATTATGAAGTATACTGCTTTGTCACAGAGTAATGTTACAGACACAACAACAACAACAACAATAATAATAATAATAATAATAATAATAATAATAATAATAATACAGTACAGAAGTGGAAAGTGGAAATGGCAAGGCATTTATAATGTCATACCACAATGGATAGGCTCAGCAGTACTAAGAAATTATATAATGGAAGCACATTTGTTATTTGCCTATGAGTGTATATTTCTGTTCAGGGGCTAATCTAAACACAGCCAGGCCCTATAGCAAAGGTGCTAGCAGACCTCTGAATTGTAAACGGCCAACTCATGGTATGGTCACTGACCATGAAGGTCCAGAACTCTATCACACTGTCCCACTACTAAGATACTAGCTCCTTACCTTGTTTGTGTATCCTCCGTGGGTGCAATGTTCCCCAGGGTCCCTCCATCCCCCTGCCCTCTGGATCCTGTAGCTACCACACTCAATGAAGTACACCAGCATTCAAATGAACAGTTAAAAGTTATGATCTACAATACCATATGGAAAGCCTTGATAGCCTAAACTTTTTTTTACATGGCATAGAAGCCACCATACTTAAGTAAGGAGTTTTAAAACTTGCAGCATGCACACGCTTTTCATCCATAGTAACGCACCTGTAGCAGGGAGTCCACGACTCCTGCACACTCTGCTGTCGGTAGTAAATCTGGACACTTAACTTTTCCGACTATTTGGAACGGGGCTTCCCCACCCCCGACCCCTTATTTACATGGCTATCCCCTCCTGTATGGCGAGGATATGGCCATCGTAAATGAAGAGTAAGTCCCTTCTGCATAAGTACTAACGTACGTAACTTAATTACTTATGCAAATGACTTGCGTAAATCCCATCAGCCTAGGTCTGGATCTGGGCCATTACAGGTAAAACTTGACAAATTAAAATATTGTGCAAAAATTCATTTATTTCAGTAATTCAGCTTAAAGGTGAAACTAATGTATTATATAGAATCATTACATGCAAAGTGAGATATTTCAAGACTTTATTTGTTTTCATTTTGATGATTATGGCTTACAGCTTATGAAAACCCCAAAATCAAAATCTCACAAAATTAAAATAATGTGAAAAGGTTCAATATTGTAGGCTCAAAGTGTCACACTCTAATCAGCAAATTATTCCAAAACACCTGCAAAGGGTTCCTGAGCCTTTAAATTGTCTCTCAGTCTGGATCAGTAGAATTCACAATCATGGGGAAGACTGCTGTCCTGACAGTTGTGCAGAAAACCATCATTGACACCCTCCACAAGGGGAGAAAGCCTCAAAAGGAAATTGCAAAAGAAGTTGGCTGTTCTCAAAGTGCTGTATCAAAGCACATTAATAGAAAGTTACGTGGAAGGGGAAAGTGTGGAGGAAAAAGGTGCACAAGCAGCAAGGATGACCGCAGCCTGGAGAGGATTGTCAGGAAAAGGTCATTCAAGAGTGTGGGGGATCTGCACACACACAGACGGATCCTGGACATGGGCTTCAAATGTCATATTCCTCTTGTTAAGCCACTCCTGAACAACAACAAACGTCAGAAGCATCTTACCTGGGCTAAAGAAAGAAAGAACTGGTCTGTTGTTCAGAGGTCCAAAGTTCTTTTCTGATGAGAGCAAATTTTGCATCTCATTTGGAAACCAAGATCTCAGAGTCTGAAAGGAAGAATGGAGAGGCACAATCCAAGATGCTTGAAGTCCAGTGTGAAGTTTCCACAGTCTGTGTTGATTTAGGGAGCCATGTCATCTGCTGGTGTTGGTCCACTGTGCTTTATTAAGTCCAGAGTCAATGCAGCCGTCTACCAGGACATTTTAGAGCACTTCAGCAGACAATCTTTATGGAGATGGTGACTTAATTTTCCAGCAGGACTTGGCACCTGCACACACTGCCAAAGGAACCAAAATCTGGTTCAATGACCATGGGATTACTGTGCTGGATTGGCCAGCAAACTCGCTGGACCTGAACCCCATACAGAATATATGGGGCATTGCCAAGAGAAAGATGAGAGACATGAGACCGAACAATGCAGAAGAGCTGAAGGCCACTATTGAAGCAACCTGGTCTTCAATAACACCTAAGCAGTGCCACAGGCTGATAGCATCCATGCCACGCCACACTGAGGCAGTAATTTGTGCAAAAGGGGCCCAAACCAAGTGCTGAGTACATATGCATGATTATACTTTTCAGAGGGCTGACATTTCTGTATTTGAAAACCTTTTTTTATTGATTTCATGTAATATTCTAATTTTGTGAGATTTTGATTTTGGGGTCTTCATAAGCTGTAAGCCATAATCAACAAAAATAAAACAAATAAAGGCTTGAAATATCTCACTTTGCATGCAATGAGTCTATATAGTATATTAGTTTCACCTTTTAAGGTGAATTACTGAAATAAATGAACTTTTGCATGATATTCTAATTTTTCGAGTTTCACCTGTATCTTTTAACATTTACTTATTGTCCATTAAGTAATCAATCATAGCCTCTTTCTTCTTAAATAACTACTTGTACGTAATTAAACTCCGTTCGAGGTCTTAGTACTTAGTTTCTTAAAAATCTGCACCTAAGAAGCAGCAGCTTTTTAGGTGTGAATCTGGTCTAAAGTCCACATGTTCAGCTACTGGCACATTCACCGTCCATCCGCTAAATCGATGACGTGATCTACAATAAATTGATATTAAAGTCAAATGTTACATAACTGGAAAACATTTAATATAAAACCTCTTTTGGCCAGATCCACATTTAAGAAATCCAGCTAATCCAGACACGGAAGTCAGCTGAACAATGGGTACTGCGTATGCGCAATATTACCGCGTCGGAGAGCAGTCGCCTGATGCTGTGTTCAGTGTGGAAATTAGCTTCTACAAGGGGGAGGACCACCCACCACGCATATGAGATATGCAAGGTGCATGGCATTAGGCATTTAACCAGTACAATGAGTGCTGGGTTTAGCCCTTACATATAATTCTCTATGCCGCATGGAATAGAGTATGGATACAGAGTAGTTAAGGTTGTGGGAGAGTAGGGGGAGTGTCCTGCCCTCCTATTTGCAGTAATGTGAATCAGAGATTCCATACATTAGCCTCTGTTATGGAAAGTAAATCTGGATCATGCCCTGTATTGTTATCATTGTATAGGTGTCGCCACGCACACGACCAGGTTGAAAGAAATGTGTGATTTTCACCATACCTTAAATAAACTTTATTTCTATAGCAAAAACATGATTTGGTATTTCAGCTGATGGGAACTATAGACTTTCATTGTGAAACTTTCGATGCTGGGAAACCAGAAACTTAAACCTAAGCATCTTGCAATAATTCTCTTTATCAAAATATATGGAGCTGGTTTTACCTTTCCAAGTGTATTGCAGGCATCCCACCCATCTCTGACAAGGCACCTTCTGTAACACAGCAGTGCATAATAAAACCATTCTCACGCTGGCCAAGTTTACACAATGTATATAATCTTGCTAACCCTTCAGTGATCACATCATCTCCTCTTCAACAACAAACAGTGATGGGCTTCAAAGGGAGAAACACACAGGCATTGTGAACAATCTTGCATGTGAAAAGTGGAGCAGATAACACCATTGCCATTTTATTTGAAAAAAAGAACAGATTTCCTGGACTTGGCAGACTACACATTTTCCTGTTTATTTTAGTGGGTTTCTTTTGTTAGGTTAAGATTTTCCCTCTAACACTCTAGGTACAGCAGTTCTGACATTTGAAAGGAACAGCACCCCACTGGCCCAGAGCCACTGATTGGATTAACGTGCTTCAGCTCTAGACGATTCTCTAACATTATAGCTCTTGTGTAAAAAAAAAATAAGAGAAGAGATTGATGTCATGATAATTAACACTTGGCACGGGGGATGGCCTCATGAGCCATCTCAGGTTCCAACTTATTAATTCAAAATAATGTCGTTTTGCTTTTAAATGTTTAATATTACATAAAATGTAGCATATGTACTTAATTTAGAGTAAAATACAAACCAAAGAAAGCATTGGAGAATCGTTTCTGATGTAGGAAATTCAGCATGCTGCATATTAATGCCTGTAGGAATATAATATAACATATTAAATGCAAAAACACATTACTGTGTGATTCTGAAGTTTCACACAGATTCCACAACATAATCCCAAATCCATGGGTGTGTGGATTATCGGGGTGTGCAAATCTGCACCCAGCAGGCTACAATGGGAGGGATACATTAAACAATATTAAAAGGGAAAGTGCTGTATCTTAAAAAAAAATAAAAAAAAATATAAATCAATAAAAGAGGGTTAAAAACTGTATTCTTCTTATACTTATTGTATATAGAGAAATGTCCATAAAAACCTAGGACCAGATCTAGAGTTTGAAAATAAGAGAGGAAAGTTACTCCTGGTAAAACCATGTTGATTTCAGGGGGAGTCAAATTAATTTTATTCTATGTATGCAGAGAAAATACTTTGCACCCCCTATAGTTACGCCCTTGCTCACAACTCATCGTGTTTGCACATTTACTATTTTCTTCTCCTTGTAAACATGGTTTTGCATTGGTCAACATTTTCTACTTTTATTTTTGCTTCTGCTTTTAAACTGAGATCGCAGCCTATGTTCTTATCAGGAGTAAGGCGAGGTGAAGTTCTTACTGACCTCTATTATTTTCAGAAGTACATTTGGCAATTACACTACATTTTCTACCATATTCTCAAAGCAAATTTCCCTGAATTGTGGGGACTGTTGAAATGAATGTGTTAGAAGCTTAATCTAATTAGTAAACCACCCTCAAGCTTTCAATGACAAGTAGCTAAAAACGACAATTATTCATGTTAGAAAAAACAGGCACTGAAATCATAGAGTTTTATATAAATGGCTGTCATATAAAAAAACGATCAGAAACTGTACATTAAACCAGGAGGGATAAATAATATAGGGGACTAATAACCTATAATTATGTATGTATATAAGGGAAACATACTACCAGGTATCTCAAATGATCTCAAATGCCCTGTGAAATAATTTATTCTAATATTCAAATTAGACACTTATAACTATGGGCCGGATCCAGACCCAACACGCTCTCCGAAAGTGCAGGGGTCTGTCCACCCGAGAGAGAGGGGAGTGCAAACTCTCTGTCACTCCCCTCTCGTGCAGGCTTTATGGCAGCTTATGCTGCCATAAGGCAACCTTAATGCAATCGTGTGGATCAGTGGTCCGTACGGGCGCTTATCCGTATAAGTTTGGGAGCTCCCTCCTACACTGTACAATTACCATGCTTCTCCCCGCCCACTTTAGCAAGCGGAGGGGAAGCACAGCCCATTTGTGAGCAAATGGGTCATACGGTACAATAGTTCCGTCCGAATTTTGCAACGCTAGGTTTACTATCGTAACCTAGCGTAACATCTGGAGGGCACACCTTGCGTGCGTAAGTGACCTGTCTGGCGCAGGTCTGGATACGACCATATGCCCTGAATTTTTAGGATCTAAAAACTAAAATTCGTTTTTTCAATCAATGTTTTAGGATTTTATAGGTTTTAAAAATTTCAATTTAGGAATTTATATGTTGTATGAAACAAACCACTCAACATATCATTATACTTGAAACTCTGTGCCTTATTATATATGAATTACATATGAAAACTACTCTTTTGAATCTCCTATCATGAGACTTAACCATTGGATACAATATACCATCATGTGTGAAACACTGCACTGTATATGAAAAGGACTAAGTTAGAACATTTCTATTCCTATCTCCTATGACACTGAACCATGCAATACATTGACAGGATTTCAGGAGTAAAACCTCTACTGTCATTGATTAAAATGTGCTTGAATGCACTAAAACTGCGCTCCATGGACCAGATTCAAGATATTTCCCTGCATTCAAAGAATACAATTAACTTGACTCCCCCTGAAATCAGCATGGCTTTGGCCGGGAGTAACTTTCCTCTGTAATACTGCTTTCACATCACCCCCTGCAATAACCCAGGTAATTGCAGGATGAATTGCAGTGTAAAACAAATACAGACCTGTTGTAAGTCTATCTCTTACATGGGAAAAAAGGGGGGGACCAGAAAGGAGACACACAACTACAACCGGTCTAGTGGCATATGCGTAGTAGTTGTGTGTCTCCTTTCTGGTCTGCCTGCGTTCCCACTAATCGACTTGTGTGTCTCCTTTCTGGTCCACAGGAACGCAGGCGGACCAAAAAGGAGACACACAACTACTAAATTCACATAGGGGATACACAGGTGGACCAGAAAGGAGACATACAAATACTATGAAAATACTGCTTGCTCCGGTTGCTGCGTGCCATAAGTAAGTAGTAAACAAATCTCTCCAATTAGGTGTTTTTGTGAGAGACCCATGTTGAAAAAAAGGTTGACCTGTGGACACGTAAGTCACCAAAAAACTGTCTGTGCAAGGGGAGTGTCATAGGTGTTGCCTTGCCACGTACGTGCATATATTTGCGTACTTTATACACATGCATCTGTTAATACAGCCCAGTGTTATTAGGGATCGGGCACTAGGATTTACAGGATTGCTAGGCTTGTGGGCAATTTGATTTTTGCATTAAATCACAGCCTCACACTCATTGCGGGAGATTTGCCGGCTTTCCCGGGCTACCTGTCTCCTGGATTCCAAGGCAGTATTTCTTGCACTTTCTCTCCACAGAGAAAAAGATGACCTAATTTCCACCTGATTTACAATATATAACTTCTCCATCGGATGGAAAGTTTTTGTCATCTCCAATTCACTGTTGTGGTAGAGCACTCTGAGGATTTACATATAGGCAGGGGCATAAATAGCCCAAATGGCGCCCGGGGCAAATTCCCAAAATGCAACCCCCCCCATGTTCCCACCCCCCTCCAGGAAAAGAAAGAATAAAACCCTCTTACCTTACTCTATGAGTCTGAGAGCAAATGCGGCGCCGGACAACGCCGGTCACATGACACACTGCGAGAGTGAACTAATCTTGTAGTGTGTCCTATAGGCTGGCGTTGTCCGGCTGAACACTGATTGATGGATGCCCTGCCCAGCGGCGCCACAGTTGCTCTCAGACTCACAGAGTAAGTTAAGAGGGGTTTATTCTTTCTTTTTATGCACTGGTGGTGGCGGGCTTTGTCGGGTATCTGACCTGATTGCACCGATGGCGCCTCCAAAGCCATCGGCGCCTAAGGAACATGCCCTACAAAACCATACTAGTTACACCACTGCATTTAGGCATGATCCCTTCTGTACTGTAAGCAACAAGCAAGCATACAGGAACATACATAACATACATATGTGACAGCACAGTATGTTCAGTATGCCCAAATCACAAATCTAATCACACTGGGTGATGCTGGAGCCGCCCGACTTAACAGAATTAGGTCTTATTAGGTACTAACAGTCAGAATTGGCCATTTTTGGTCCTAACACCCAGATTAGGTCATTTTAGATCCTGTAGAATTAAATATGTTATTCCCTGGTACATAAAACATTAAATGGAACTGAAATTGTTGGTGTAATTGTAAAGGATTAGAATAGGTCAGAACCTAAAAATCCTGTGCTTACTCATAACATATAACATATAACATATAACATATAGAAGTAAAATCACATAAAAAAAAACGTATTTATGTATCTTAAAGATCTATAGTAAATTAAACTGGACAAAAGAATAATATTGAAGATATATGATAATCTCATCGGCAGGAACTCAGTACTAACATCTTCGGAGGTGTAGACTTAAGCTGGGTACACACAGCACTTTTTTCACATGATAATTGTTACAATCAAACTATTACTAAACCGATTCACATGATATCATTGAAGTGTGTACGCATGAACGATCAAATGATATCTTGTAATCGCTTATATGATTGCTTAAAGAGATTTTATAGAGGGTTTAATTTGACCGATGTACGATCTAACTATATTGTATGAAAAATGTAGTGTGAATGATCTCATAACCAACTCTTCGACATTACTTTACATTCTTGTAACAAATCTTGTAGAAATGTTGTAAAAAAAAAACTACACTCTGTTTGGATCAAGCGATCGTTTTAAACAATTTTTTACAAGCGTTAATGCAGAAATCTGACTATTATAGTTATGTGTATAGTTCAATCGTTATAAAAATCGTTAGTGCATGTTGTTTAAAAAATCCAGCGGCGGGCACAATTGGCACTCATCCTGCATGCTGCAAGTGCATTTGAAAGAGTGGGACTAGGTGTGTGCCATCCAAAAGTGCACACAAGGGTGCCACTGGTGTACAAACAATTATGGCATGCAGCATACACATCAGCTACGTGCCCAAATACCCTGCCCATCGGTTACACTGTCCGGTACAAGAGTCTAATTGCCGAAAATGGGACTTCCGAAAGTTTCTTTTCAAAAGTCCCATTTTCGAATACTTACCTCTTTCTACTTTTTTTTAGTGAATGGGTGAGTATGCAGTTAGGCATACTTTACCCATTCACTTTCGCAATTACCGTTATCCTTCCGCCATCTGCGATATCCCTCTGCCGCACCTCCGTAGGGTCAGGCTGCCAGGAAAGGAGGGTTAGTGTTAGGGTAGTAAGAGGGGAGGGTTAGGGTTAGAATTAGGGAATGGACTATTTTTACTTACCATTTAGCTGAACGGAGCTTTCGGAGCTCCGTGGATCGAGGCATAGCAATCGAAATCCCAGCCAGTTCGTAACTGACTGGTCAGACTAAGAGCGGGGTCAGACTAAGAGCGGGGACCCACACCTCCTGCGCATGATTAGAGCAGCACAATGTAATGGTCACTGTAAATGGTGGTTTTGATTAATGATTAATGTGAGTGTTGGTATACAATATTTAAAAATTATATATATATATATATATATATATATATATATATAATATAATATAACATAAAAAACGATATATCTTTCTTACTATGTGTAGAATTGATTTAACACTCACGTGCACAATAAGTGACGGTCAGTTTTGTTGGGGAGCAAATTCTCTACGTCTGTGCCCTGTGTGCACATAGAAACAGTTAATCACATGAGAGAAATATCATTCTTGAGACATACACCTGTCTTATACTTCCTCAAAGCTATAATGTAGTCCCTATATATTGTGAACTCTAGCTTGTAGTACACAGGTTTAAGAATGGCATTACGGTAATGGATGCTAACTTCTCCTTCCGAGTGGAGTAGTTTGAGCTTGGTTATCCAGAATGATAGGTACTTCAATGTTGCCCACTGAGCTAGCTGCTGTCACATAGATGAGTGGGGAACTAACTACACGAATACCCAGAGTCAGTTAGCTGATGTACAGCTATTTAAGGGGAGAGAACAGAGAGTTAATTGAAACTCAAGCAGTACAAATAAAGAAGTGCTTCAATATCCCAGTAAACCTACACCACAGGTATTCCTGTTTTCTTCACCCTCAGGAACCAGGTAATAGAGAATACAAGTAAATGTCAGGCCTAAATGAACTCTAGAGGTAGACATTGCTGAAGAAATGCAGTCACAGCATCAAGAAACTATAGGTTATACATTTGCTGCTTTGATCTGTTTTGTGTTTCAAAAAGAGTCATTATTCCACAGTCCCACCTGCTAGACAATATATTGTACTTTCCTCAAAGTATTTGAATTACCAGATTCTTGGCGTGTCTTAAAAATTCCAGTGGAACGTTTATTCTGAATACAAAAACATATTTTTATATTGCAGCAATGTTTAAAACAGTTGTTTTCCAATACCCAAAGTTATTGCTTAACCTCTCATCGCACAGATGTCTAGTTGTTAGAGTCCAAAATGATATCAACCTTATGAAACACTCATAGGCAAGATATTATTCAGTACAGAATAGGCATAAAAAAACTGCGTTTGTGATCACATAAAATGCTAAAATTTCTCATTCTATACTACCCATTCCCTATGCTAGTATGTTGCTTTTAAATATGATTTAAATGTCATTTTTTTATTTATCTTGAATGAATAAAAAAAGATCTATTTGTCATCTATTGCAATCATATAGGTTGCGACCTTTTTGCATATTTGTAATTATTTGCTACTGCGTATGCATAGTGACTGTGCAATCTACGTAGCATATAGGCACATAGATTGAATATGTGCGGTCTTTAAAGACCACACATTGGGCCTGATCCAGACCTACGCTGTTGTGTGGTTTTATGCCGATCGTAAGCGTAAAAACGGCTTTTTGTACTAACTGCGCATGCGCGGGACACATTTTACGCTGAGAAATTCTGAGTGCATGAGCCGTGGGCATATTAGCTTCGTATTAATGCTGGAGGGGGCGTGCCTGCCTTACAAAATCCATAACTATGCGCCGTGGGCGGGGTGAGGCATTTAAATCATACAGTATGAGCTTGCTAAGCGTCGTACCTACGCAATGACCATACGGACGCACTATGAACAGAACCGAAAAGTTAGGGTAGGGTTTGCCGAACGTATGAAAGCAAAACTTAGTACGACCAAGGGGAGTGCCTATTGCCGTGCATCGAAGGTATGCCAGCGTATCCAGACCTACGCACACCAGTGTAGGTCTGGATCAGGCCCATTATCACTATATCTACCATTTGCGCCCAACCACTCCTCTCTATTTATTCTTTGTATCTAAAGACATTACTTCCATGTAAGCCAGAATATCTCAAAGTTTCTTCAGACTTGGCGTATGATTGGAGAGAAGCATACTGTCCCTACTTAAGAGGGAAAATATGCATGGGAAGATAAGATAGGCTATGGCACTCGTAAGTGGCACCTAAAGAGGGGGCAGGATGATGGAGTGCACTGTTAAATTAGGTGCGGATTTCACACTTAAGTGAGAATCCAGTTCATAGTTTCCAACATTTTATTTAAAGGACAAATATTATATGTAAGTGGATAATGGTGTTTATGTACAATTTAATTTAAAGGGACATAAAGCCTTCAGTATATACTGAAAAACTGGGTTGGTAGTGCAGGGAAGCTACATATAGGAGGTTGCAGAGAGGGACAAGAGGGCACGGAGTGAGGGGGGAGTGGAGGCAGAGGGGATCAACACTCAGATGGAGGGCCCTGCTCACTTGAGCTAACACACTAAGTGGGAGGGATGAAAGGAAATGGACTGCTGGTGTGAGCGGAGGAAGGAGAAGAAAGGATAGATGTAGGATGCAGTGAGGATGTTAAGTGGAAGAGGGGAAGGCTAGCCTGAACAGGTGCGTTTTGAGAGAGCGCTTGAAGACCTGCAATGTGTGGGAGAACCTGACTGAGAAATGGAGGTCATTCCATTGCAGAGATGCAACACAGGAGAAGTCCTGGACATGGGCTGTGATGATCAGTTGGAAGGTCAGACAGCTGTGGTTAGCAGAAGGGGTGTGCAAGGAGATGAGGGAGGAGAGGTAGGGTGAAGTGAATGAGGAGATGGCCTTGAAGGTGAGGGTAAGGAGTTTAAAGAGAGGTCTGAAGCGGACAGGAAGCCAGTGGAGGGTTTTTTGAAAAAGAATATAGGCAAATGCATGGCTTTTTTTGCTTTTTCCCCCTCCCCCACAATTATCGAGTGCTCCACAATTATGGTGCCTCTCTGCTAATGTACCATATCAGGGATTTCAAAATCTCCATAAAATTATAATTTTTAAAAAATGTCAAATATTGCAGAGACCTGTAATTTATGATGACCATTTTCTAACATAGAAAAATTTTGTATCCCAGAAAACGGGCACCCTAAGATGTAGCAAATGGTTTTAAATTTATATGAAGTAACATACCGGTGTTTATGCCCAGTTTATTCCCAGCCAATACAATTTAAAATGCCTGCGCTGTTTAAAATAACATATACCGTATTTCCCTGTATGTATAAGACACAGCTTTTTTTAGACAAAAAATAGGTCTAAAAATCAGGTGTGTCTTATACAGGGGATGTAACACTGAACTTACCTTTTCTGTCCCTCCGGCGGTCCCTCCAGCATTTTCAGGCTCTCTCCTCCGCAGCTCTGACTCCTGCGGTGAAGAGAGCCTGAAACTGCCAGAAACTGCCAGAGGGACCGCCGGAGGGACAGAAAAGGTAAGTTCAGTGTTACATCCCCTGATCCCTTGTATAAGATGCACCCAATTTTTTATTAAATAATGCTAAAAATAATAGTTAAAAAAATACATTTAAAAAT
>WWET01000916.1:392638-403398 GCA_011038615.1 Limnodynastes dumerilii | reverse complement strand
GTTCGTGTGATATACGCAATCAGCTATGCTCTCCTTCTGCACTTTTTTGATAAAAGTATTCATGAAATGACCTCGACAGTATTATGCAAAAGGTGACTTTCTCCAGTCACATGGACGGTGATAGAGGGCAGATTAGTCATGCACAAGATAAGATAACGTAAAAAGATTGAAAAGAGCGATGTTGCTTAAAGATGTGGGGATTTTTAAATAAGAATAATGCGAGGCTGCTTACACAGATATGTAAGAAAAGTTTTAATTGCATTGTTAACTATAGAATGACATTTAAAACATTATTGTATTCTGAAAAACACAAGTTTTGCCGGCTACACGCTATACGATCAATGGGTGGCAGGTTTTTTGGACCGTTTGGTCAGTGTTAAGACAAATACATGCCATACAATAATTGCCAGATTATTGTATAGTGTGTGACCAGCTTAAGACAATTACACAAATAACAAAGGCCCAGATCCTAACTTAAGAATGACAGGGGACTTACGCAAGTCATTTGCGTAAGTCCACTGTGTGGGAACATCTCACATGCGTGCGGCAGATGTCCCGCGTGCGTGCTTACTGTCTACGTAATTAAGATACATACAAAAGTAAGTACGCACAAGGGGCAGACCGTTAATTTACGATGGTCGTATCCCTGCCATACAGGCGGGGGTAGCTATGTAACTTAGGTCATGCAGCCACAGACCTAGTCGTAAGAGGGCTTCCCTGCCCCTGACCTACTTAAGTTCGGAATCTGGACACATACATGTCCAGGTTTACTACTGTCAGTGGGGAGTGCAGAGGATGTGCACTTCCCGCTACGTGCGTGTACCCACGGACCCCTGCACGCAGGTAAAGCGTTCGGGGGTCTGGAGCTGGGCCAAAGTCACAAAACTGAAGGCCGCTTGGTTAGTAGTGGTGCTATTTCTTGGAAGCATGGATATATCAGACTTGCTGTTATGGATCCATACTCAACCATTACTTGGGGATCTGATCCCATTAAAATTGTAACTTAGGCCCTTTATTACTGGTACTATCTGTGTCATCTATTTCCCTGAACCAACAATTATTATTAATTCCATCTGGCACCCTAAATACAAAAAAATTTGTTAGACATGTTATAAAATTGCATTTAGCTTGATATATGTGTTTTAGCATAACAGCATTTCTCGGAGGTAAATAGCGCTGTGTATATGCTAATTATTGTATATAATTTTTTTATTTTAGCTTTGCCACTGGTCAAGGAATATTTATGAAGAAAAGGTTTTCAGTTTCCCTGGAAATAACAGGAAAGTTGTTGAGAGAATGTGTAAAAAAAAAAAAATGTTAAGAAGGGACAAAAGAGAAGGTGCTTTGGAAGTGATAGTGACGTTATACCACATGAGTAAATGGGGTTGGATTAAGAAATAGGCACAGGCGCTGGTGGGATTGATTGTTGCTGCAATATTTCATATGTCCTGGCTCCATCAGTGTTGGGAGAATACAGTGAGTGGGCCGGATCCAGACTCGGTAAGACAAACGACTTACTTACACTAGGTGCATAGTACACTAGGCGCATAGTACACTAGGTGCATAGTACGCTAGGTGCATAATACATTAGGTGCATAGTACACTAGGGGTCTGATCCAGAGCTACGATGGTACACTGAGCGTTCTAGCACTCAGCGTACCATCGCTGCACTCCCCCGACACTCCCCCTTGCCCCATCGTATTAAAACTCGCTTACGCCGGCTGAAATTAGGGTAGCCTGCAGCCGGCGTAAGCGAGTGTTAATACGCTGGGGCAAGGGGGAGTGTCGGGGGAGTGAAGCGATGGTACGCTGAGCGATAGCACGCTCAGTGTACAATTGTAGCTCTGGATCAGGCTCTATGTATATAAAGTATGAAGAGCCCGGCCGCCCCACGTACGAAACTGCAGGATGTATGGAATCAACTTCCGTACATCCAGTGTCCCACAGCATAGCCCCGTGTTCTTGGCATGCGCAGTGCTTGCGGAAATCAGCTGTTGTATGAAAATCTGGATCCGGTCCATGGGTTGTAAATAGTACCCCATGCACAGACTTTGTAAAGGATTAAGAGGGTTTATCTAAAACTGGATCACTTCATCCAATGCCCAAAATTACCTTAGACAATACCCAAAATTGACCAAAACATTCTGCTTTGAACCCTCCCGGCAGGGACCATTACAGCAAGAATTACTATAAACACCAAACAATGGGGTAGATCCAGAATTACGTTTGCCGTACGTTTATTCGCGGAGCGTATTTTCGTGCCCGTAAATTCGCTACACTCCCCTCGGCACACCCCTTGCACGGACGTATTTTGTCAAGATCCGCTTTCCAAACCCTACCTTAACTTTTTCCAACGTAACCGCAGTCATACGCACACGTACGTATGGGCTGAACGAATTTACGCAGCTAAGCACGCCCATACTGTACACTTTAAATACAACCCCCCGCCTACTTCACGTATTTCACACGTAATTTGGAGTAACGTAAAATTGGCACGCCCACACATAAGTATTTACGTGACACATACGTGAATGGCCCATATGTTCACAATTACGCTACGTCAATGTGCATATTTTCCATGGTGCGCATGCGCAGTGCATACAAAACAGCGAATTTACGTCTCTGCCATGCATAAATTCGCTCCAAGGCGTAGTTCTGGATCAGGTCCAGTATCACAAAACACATTGCTATGTCCAATGACTTATGTAGAAATGTAGAAATCAGGAGGTAAATTGTAACTTCATGAACAATAACAACAGGATTAAATAAACAGAGCAATGTAAGAAAGTGGCATCTTCATACTATACATGTGCATAGCCTTGATGTCCCTGACTTCTATTTGTAATGCAAATGTTTACCTGATAAACTTCAAGATCGATTGGTAAACAAAGCACATAGTAATCAATGGGCTCTTACTGATGTGCTTGAGGCTCCTGATGAAACATTGATTAATGTGTTATTTAATTAGAGCCTCTGTCAATATGGATATTCTGTGAATTCCCTCTGAAATCTTTATCAGGTGGAGAATGGTCAAACAGATACAGCCAAAAAAGAACTTTCGTGCCGGAGACTTACAACGTCAAAAACCGATGTGTCTATTTTAGACAACAAGCCACACCCAAATAAGGGGTAAGAATTGGAATTAAACACCCGCTACTCTTTCCTCGATGTGCCAGATTGAGCATTTCCACATGCAGGTTCTTTAGTACTGGCAATACCAACGTGTCTGCATTTCTAAATGCCTGCTCATGTCATGTAGACACATCAGTACAGGTCACAGCTCCCCTCACTGTCAGAGTGATGTTATTATTTCAGCATTGCTGTCAGTGAGCGGTGTTGGCAATACTGATGTGTCTGTGTGACAGAGAGCAAACAGTTCAAGAGATAGAAGAGGAAGCAAAGAAACATTAAAGAAACACCCAACAGAGAGGAGAAGAAAGCTAAGAAGATAGATCACTACTAATAACATAACAAGGTATGGTAGTGTGTGTGTAGGGGGGCAGTGACGCACACTGGACAGAGGTTCTGTTGCCCAGAGTCCCCCCCCCACAATGAACATTAAAGGGGGGGGGACAAAATAACAAAAACCCCAAAAATGAGCATGGGTTTGTGGGTACCAGTATAAAAATGGACAAGACTTTGCAAGGCATGTTGCAGGCTGACATAGCAGAGAGTCCCTTTGCCCACCACACAGGAGGAATTCCACCACAGAACAGGAAACACTGTGACACACACAATACAAGGTATTACCAATCATAATTCTATACTGGTTAAGAATGCTACATTATGTTAAACTGCAGTGTTTATGATGTTTTGGGATTCTGATGTAACTAAGGATGATTTAAAAGAACCAGAGGGAGTCAGCCATATGACCAATATGGAGAAAATGTACACCCAAAAAAGGGGGGCGCTCGGAATAGAGAGTAAAAGTGCTAGAAGGACAATGAGCTATATAGGTACTATGACAATTAGCTTCCACTTTAAATATTAATGATATAACTACCAACCGCTGCTCTGTGAGGAGATAGTCAAACCTCCCAATACACAGGAATAAAAATACAAAAGAACAAAGCGCTGGTATGTAGTTTCTATCCTATAATACATTTATTTCTACAAATGAATTAAAAGCATAAAAAGTCTACAATGAGATCATCAAAATTAAAAAACAGAAAATACCTTAAAAAGGATATTATTAGGATTAATATAAATCAAAATATTTTGATTTATTTTGATGGTCTCATTGTAGACTTTTTACGCTTTTAATTCATTATAGGATACCGGTATATACTACATACCAGCGCTTTGTTCTTTTGTATTATATGACCAATGTGTTTATGTTAAACATTTTTAAGGAGGATTATTGGAAATTGCCTGCTTAGAATTGTACAGACACTGAAGATGGCATATGCCTATGTAACACCCGGGTGGAAAGGGCTACAGGTACTATGATGGTATGGTGGATGGTTTGCAGAGAGGTGTAGGCAATGTAAGAAAACTCAGAATCAATGCACACCAGCGTTTTATAAAAATTATTTTACTTTTAAAATTTAGTGTAGGAATCCTGCCGTTCAGGCCACTCTATTCAGATCCCTGAGTGGTTCCCTGTGGGCTGTGCTCCCCCATTATTTACATCCAGCTCTATTTGTGTCACAGTGTTCAATATATACAGATAGATTTCATTTATTTTATCTGCTATTTTAGTGTGGATTCTTTGTTTGCCAATTATTTATTATCTTTGGTTATTTATTTTATATAACATGGAATACATATATTGGTTTATATTTGGTTTTATGTTTGAACTATTTGCATCAGTTTTTTTGTTTTGTAGCTTATCCACTAACCTTCCCAGCGTGGTTTTCTTTACTTCTATTTGTTTATTAGTGGTATTGCACAACCACATTACCTGCGCAGGGTCCTCTGTGGGTATTTGCTACTCAATACTGTTTATCACTTATTTATTATCTATTTTATATATTTTTTTATTTTTAATCAATTAATTAATTTATTTGTTATTCATATTGTTCTTTCATATTGTCTGCATATTTCCCATCTAACAGTTGCGAGGTTAGCACTCATCAATTTTGTATATATGCCTATATAAAAAGCTAGCTTGGTGAACACATAACTGAAAAAGTGCCTCAAAATTATTATATTGTGACCAAAATTTCCTACCTATGGATGTGCTGTCATATATTAACATTAGGCATATGCCTATATAAAAAGCTAGTTTGGTGAACACATAACTGAAAAAGTGCCTCAAAATTGCTATATTGTGACCAAAATGTCCTACCTGATTTACAGGTGATATACTATGTACATAGACTATGTCCCATAAAAGCAGCTTTAAGTTCCAAAAAAGTATTACATTTCCCAGATGTAAAAATAACTGAGCAGCTGCTAAGAGATTAGAGAAAAGACTAGAATTTATTGCGGAGTCTTGTGGCACCAATGACGGTCTCTCTTACTGTAATGCTACAGTGATTGCAAACTGCATCTAGATGTGATTAAGAAAAAGATGGAGAACAAAGATGGAGGCAGTGTATCTGTCTCTTTATTGCTGCCTAGTGCGCTGCAGGCTTTTTAGACTTGTATTCTAACTGTTGTGTGGTTAGGGAATAGTTGAATGCCTAGGAGAGAGCACCATGTTTTACTGGTGCCTGTGCAGATAGTTCTAAAGCCAGTTGGGCTGTATGGACAACTGCATAAGTTGTCATACCCTAGTGCTGGTTTTGACATTCTTCGTTCACAGAGGGGCCAGTCCAGAGGTGAACATATGCCCAATAGTGGAGTTTATAGTGGCGTGATTTTACACTACGCATGCTCAGAAACTATGCAGATGCAGCTGCGGGCGATCCAGACTCTAACGCAACTGATGCTGCCCCTGTTTGTATTCTATAGGGCATTTTGTGGGAGGGAGGGTGTAGAGGCAGGTAGTCAAAAGACATTAGTACACAAAACATTTGCACAAGACGCAGGTCTAAGTCAAGAGGTTGACGCTCAACAGCCTATTCTGTACCTTGCATTAGCATTTCAAATGCAATATAACAGTTATGGAATCACTGCTTGAGCATTGTGTAGGTATAAAATAACAAAAAAAAATTAATATTGTTAAAAAAAATTATAATCTTTTTAGCTAAATTAATTGACTTTTTTCATTCTTGGATGTAGTTTTAGTGCCTTGTGACTGAAATGCTTGCAGAAATTATAGCCACCATTTCCAGTGTACATTGCAGTGTACTACCCTGCAGATACACAACCTATAATTATGTAACTGCATTAACCTTGGCTGCTTGTGCTGTATTCGCAGTGGCATCCTGAGTTACCTTTGGATAACACACAGGCCGACTAAGAGTTGTTGTCATTTGTACGGCATGCTCAATGTGTTCTGATGTCCATGTGCCTCTGGATCAGGCCCAGAGTATATAGAGCTGCAACCTAAACATCTGACATTGCAGTGTATTTGTGTAGCATTCTATAATTTGAGTTTGATTTAAGTTAGTCATACACTATAACAATCACTGACCCGATCTTACAATTATTGAGAGTTCAGTCAAACAATCGCTGTAGTGAGTGACCAGGATGGCAATTGGCCAATTATCGTACCAGAAACGCTCAATACGATTATTTGATTGTATGGCATGAATAAAATATATCAGGCTCAAGCTCCCAATATTAGTGCCATGCCATCAGCTGCAAGGGCCTCATGTCAGTCTTAGCAGCCCCTCCCTCTTCAGATTATCGGTACTGACATGAGCCCTTTAATGGTCGTAATAAAGAAAAGTGCAATGTTTTGGGCTTCTGTCTGCTTTGTTTTCCATTTCTTTCTCTGTAATATTTCAGGCATATTATTATAGTGCACATATGTTTTTCTATATATAACCAGAAATGGAGACACATTAAAGAAAGCTGGGGGAATTCAAAACATGGGAAGTAGCATACTGTAAGCACACAAGCATAGAAAGAATGAACACAAGGTAGAAAAAGCACTAATTATAATGCTGTTCAAACGTCCCTTTATTTGTCATTAACATCCAGAGGAATCTCACAGAATTGCTCTAAAATTAAAACATGAGCCATCTGTTCAGATTCATAATCAAAATGTCAATTGTACAGCCCCCATTTTCTTTCTTACAGAAACTTCGCTAATATCTGTGCAGCCTGAAAGAATCAGGATTTATCCCCATCTCCTTATACTCGCACATTAACTGGTATTGTTGCCCCCACTTCAGCAGATGGCATCCATCAGCTTTGACCACAAAGAATAAAAAGCTGAATTGGAATGTTGTAACTCAACCAATCAGCAGGTTCTGAATTGTGTTTTATGTGCCAATTAATTATAGAAGCACATGCAACTTTTTTGGTTTAAAACTCCCTTTGTGATTCCAATAAGCAGATGAATAGGTCCTATGGCCTGGATCATTACTAGGCAGCGCTCATTTGCGGCAAGCAGTAAAATTCATGGGAATAATAAAGTTCCTCCGTCTTTGGACTTGTCTACTCCCTTTACGCAGTCATGAAATGTAAGACCTCTGCAGTTAGCAGGATTTACGTTCCCCAGGTGATCTACCAGTTTTGCAAGCTGCTTCAACAAAAAGGATTTGGGTACAGAACAAAAGGTGAACAGGTACACATGCTGGAATACAGTATATTGAGCATATCATGTATTCGCACACCTTTGCAACATATGGGTCATTTAAAAATAAAACAGAACGTTTTGCAAGTGAACCGGATCCATAGTTGGAGAATGTAAAATGACGGATTTGGAGGTCTGAATCGGTACACAATCCGATGGCACACGCTGTAAGTTGTAATACCAAGTCATGCCCATGGAGTTAGTATTTAAGTTTGACGTATATAGCAGGTCTATGTTCACTGATAATTAATACACCTAGACTTGAATGAATTATGAAGAAATTTTATTTAAAGAATATATGTCTTCTTTACAAAATATATAAGGCATGAAATGAACCACAATACCTGAGATGGATTGACACAATTCCCATAAGTGTTGTAATAAATCCCTTTAGAATACTACAACAGTATTCATGGCACATGTCTGGGCTGAATGCAGCAATACAGAGGGAAGAACACTGTTGGGTCCCTTCATAAAAGCAGAATCTAGCTCAATGCCATGACAGTCTTGGTTAGCACTATATAGACACTCAGAATCATAGGGCTATTGATATGGTCAATGCTAATGTTCAGGTGAATTTAGGGACTCAACCGGAAAATGTCTGTGCTATCCACATTATAAGTCTGATAGCATGAAGGGCACTTACACCTCACCGTACTATTTATATACCTCCCCCTCCCACATAGCGGAAGCACTTTCTACTTCACACCATGAATAACGTACCACCCCAAAGTACTCACCATTGTAAATGGTTTCAGGATGGAACTCAGGATCAAGAGAATCAAGGTCCACTTTGGTGACTGATCATTTGCGCATGCAACAAAAAAGGGCATTTCCAGTCCTGGTGATCAAAATCTAAATTTTTTTGTCAGTCTGGATTTGGCCCAAATAATATAGGACAGATCCAGATCTCCGATGTTGTTGTGGTCAGAGTTCTCACTAGAGTGGCGTTGAAGTTCCAATGCCAAACTCCTGCCACATCCTACTACTGCATGAGGACACTGCCCTTGCTTGCTCATCCCTACCTTAAAATGTCCCCATCATCCATGCGGAAAATGAGGGTGAAGCGGAAATGTGGATTGTACAGTTAGCTTCTCCGTCCCACAAAGTGAAAGAACTTCAGCTTCCTGCTCTGTATGACCTCACTGCTGAATTTAGTACCAGGACAGATCTGTATCCTCTGGATCTAGAATTCTGTCTGAGTAAATTCTCTGCAGTTCAGAAAAAAACCTTCTTAGCATAAATTAGGATCCAGCCATTTCTACTTACTCATGCTGGACTGGATTGAAAAGACCAAATTATTTTACATACGTGCCTAGTTATCCGTTTATAGCTACTATGCATGCGTGGTAACTTTTTTCATTTTTTTTTTGTTAAGTAGATTGCCTACAAGCGGTCTTTAAAGACCTAAGTAAGATATAAGTAGGCACGTAAGTAAAAAAAATTGTTGTTGTGAATCTGGTCCACTCTCTTTTATTGGTTATTAGTTTTTACATTACACATTGCAGCTATGTACAGATCAGAATCATTTCTTATTTATTGGTATGTGAAATAAGTTCGAACATTGTATAAATGAGAGGGACAATAAATGACTGATTGGGCCTGCAGTCACAATATTTAACATTGTTAATATGGTTCTAGAATCATCTTTGAAGGGTTGTATGTTATTGGTTGTGTTGGTAGTGAAGGGGAGTGGTTTGGTCAGGTGACAGAGGTTATATAATGTTTATGTAGGGGTGTGTCTGTCTCTCTTTGAAGTGTTGCTTCCCTCCCTCCCCAATTGTTAGATGGGGCATAGGTTGGCGGTAGAGGTGGTGTTACTTTTATGTTGGTGCAAGAAAATTGGGGGAGAAATATCTGTGAGCAGAGGCGCACCCTTCTAAAAATCACCAAGGCCCCCGTGACCTAAATTTTATAGTTAATATTTCAGTTTCATAAATTTATTCAAATTAATTACAATTATTTCAAATCAATAAATCTATGCCCCCTTTTAAATCCAATAAAGTCGTTATTGTGTGAATGTTGGGTGTTGTGAGTGGGGGCATCAATCATGGTTCGTTTATGAAAATGATATAATTAACTTAACACCAGCAATAAAACTGTTCATTTGTATTTTTGCTATAAGGGTGTAATTCTTTAGTTAGATGATGGTAACAGCTAATTAGCAGAACAAAAGCAAAATAGAAACAGTAAGAAGTTGCTGTATGGGACACCCATGGAGAATTGACAGGAGAACAAATGTACCAACACGCCTTACAGGTCATAAAACCCATTGGAGCTCTGGCTGCTTCCAGTGAAAGTGGTAGTGTATGGGCCCTTTTCAGCAAGCAGTCCGTCATTTGGTCAGATAGGAACGCCCTGTATGATGGTAACAATACTCAGGCAGTGAGAGTGGATGGAAGAGTCACATTGTTATAGAGTCTTTCACACAATCTCTGTGAGAGTTTTACCTCAGACCAGACCAACAGAAATAGTCATTTCCTTTGTCAGTGACAAGAGTTACGATTCTCTTTGGCAAGCAGAGGTCTAATCACTATTCCTTTTAATGATTCTCATTCATTTCTGCATTTAGATAGAAGTCCTGTACCAACCTAGTACAAAGAAGCAGATTCATGTTTATGGCATTGCTCTTTTTGACAGTAAACAGGGTAAGATAAAGACCTATAATGAGCTGTAGAAGTACCAGCTTGCATTCAGTCCCAATTTAGGGTGACTGTCCCGCTCAGCTCCCAGTTTGTCCCAATAAGTGGACTAGCCTGGAGGCAGGGTTTTTCATCACAATGTTTATTTTTTACCATGCCTTCATGCCAAAAGGGACATGGTTTGGGAGAAAATGGGTGCGGCTTGGGCAGGACCTAGGAGTTTGGACGGGATTGGGTGGGGCTATTTGTCACATTTTCGGGATTGTAAAGGTTGGGAGGTAAGTTGTAGTCTTGCTGTGTGTGATTCTGTTGTGGGTATGCACAGGGCAAAACAAATATATATAAGCTAGGCTATTAGGCAAGCATCTGAAGCAGGCCCGATATGCCCACGGTAAGTGACTATGGGCACTGGTAGGGGGGCTGAAAAGCAGCTGATATGCGCATGCACAGTTCAGTTGCTGTTCTGCTAATGCATATATATATAT
>WWET01000916.1:353226-367524 GCA_011038615.1 Limnodynastes dumerilii | reverse complement strand
TGTGTCCTCTCTCCCTCTGTCTGGGCATACAGCGGAGAGAGGACACAGCGCTGCAGCCTGTCAGCGTGAGGGGTTCTGCAGCGCTCTGCCCTCTCTCCATGGAAATCTTTAATGATTATCGAAAATGCCCACACACTGCACCATTTTTCTAATAAAAAAAACGATAATCATTCAAGATTCCCATGAGATGACATAATCGGGGCCGAGCGTTTTTGTAACGTTTTATCGCTAGTTAGGAAAAAAATCTTTACCACACACTAGAGCAATATTTGGCCCAATCCACGATAATCGTGCGTTTGGGCTGCCAATCGCTCTAGTGTGTGGCCAGCTTAAGTAGAGATCTATAGTTTCTAGTAGTTAAAAAAAGATTTCATTTTGTAACAATAGGAAGGTTAGAAAAAACATTGCCCATGGCTAACCCTAAGAATTACATTTTTTATTTTATTGTGAAAACCAACAATACAGAATATTACAGACCACCATATCTGGAAAAATACCCTTTACAAACCTCTTTATCATAGGACATGTGCTTGTACAGCACCTGAAAGTCCAACGTAGGTAAGGATAGTATGAACAAAAATATGGTACCACCAAAAAAGCGCTCAAGTTCTGCAGCAGCCTCAAAACATTAAAGGGTCCATTAAACTAAACTACCTCCCTGAAAAAAGAGTGAAATGCTGGAGGACAGCGCTGAACTAATGGGTAAATAATTTTAGGAGAAGGTACCCCCTATATCATAAACTACCTCCCTGAAAAAAGAGTGAAATGCTGGAGGACAGCGCTGAACTAATGGGTAAATAATTTTAGGAGAAGGTACAATAACCCCTATATCTAAGGTATAACATGTACATAAATATATAACGAGAAATATAACAACAAATAATTTTAGTAAGAATAAATAAATACTATGGATAGAATGTCCCAGAAGATAACCAACAGTCCATGTGCACTAAAACAGTGGCATACAGGAAGGTTTAAGTGGAATGGTTGTGGTGGTTCTCATATTACTAAGAACTCCGGGGCATCATGAAAATAATGAGAAATACCCGTTAAAAACACAAGTTTAAAAAACACACATATATAACTAAGGATTAAACTTCGGCTGATCATATATCTATAAAAACAACAATGATGGACTAAAAACCTCTCTTATTTGATTTAATTGAATTTAATACCCCGGAGTCACAAATTTAATATGCTCTTTTTAATACCTGCGGCGCTGCTACGGACGCCCAATCCACGATCGGGTGTTGCCGTAGCAACGCCAGGCAACATCTACCCGGCGCCTAGCGACGGCGGGCGGGCGTAGGTCTGGATCAGGCCCATTGTCTCTGCTATGTAAATATTATTTAAAGGTAATCCTCTTTCACTCTTCACATGCAATGAGGTCATGAGTTTGATTCCAGGCAGGGCCTTATCTGTGTGGAGTTTGTATGTTCTCCCTGTGTGCGTGGGTTTCCTTCGGGTGCTCCCGTGTCCGTGGGTTTCATCCCCCCACACTCTTAAAAAAACATGCCGGAAGGCTAATTGGCTGCTGAATAAATGAACCCTAATGTCTGTGTGTGTGTATGTCTGTGTTAGGGACCTTAGTATGTAGCTCAAATGGGGCATGGACTGATGTGATTGTGAAATATTCTCTGATAACGCTATGAAGTCTGATAGCGTTATATAAAAACCTGTTAATAAATATTTGACATATTTTGACAATATATTAGGTTCATTTCATAATTATAATATGATGTTTGTGTAAGACAAAAAGTTAAATTATTTATTAGTCTCCTAATAATATAGTAATAATGAACTAGATACATAGTTTGAAAATAAGAGGAAAACAGGTGGGATTTTTACACCTGGGCTAAACCATATCGACTTGCAGGGGAGGCAAACAGTATTAGAATTGAGAGGGGAAGTTTCCTAGCTCAAGTCCAAGCCGGACAGTATCTGTGTGCAATAAGCAAAATCACAAAGTTCACCCTGCATCCATAGAATAAGCATAGAATTTACCTCCTACTGAAATTCAATTTGGATTTACCTGTCTATTTCCACCTGTTTTCCTATTATTTTCTAACTCTGGATCTGGCCTCTCAGGCTTTAGTATTGTACACCCATTTCCACATTTTTACCACATTTACAGCAAAGCTTTTCAGGAAAAATGGTGAACACCAAGAAATGTTTCGGTCAGGTATGTTATGTATAGTGCTACTTCCAATACCTGAGACGTACCACCAGTCTTTTAAGCAGAGACAGATAGTTTTCCTAAAACCAGATACAGGGTGCTACCAGGGTCCAACATAGTAATTTGTCATAAAAAATGAGAGAGAGAAAAAGACAAGAAGGACCTCTGGAAGGTTTATACCCAGGTTCCCCTATAGAAATTGCAAACATAAAACATGACTGCAGCAAAGATTATTAGTAAACAGCAAACAGCATAGTGCCCAGACATCCATCCAGCAACCAGGTACATCTGAATAAAATAAAGAGACGGACACCGATAGCTTGGTTTAAAAAGGGAACATGGTATTTATTTAATTGGGCTGAATTTGAATTGTAATAAAGAGATTAATCTAACTGATTGACTCTAAGTGAGTCACTATTAAAGCAATTAGATGGCCCAGAAGCAGGTGGAGGGTTCAGCAAATTTCTAACTCCTAAAGAGGTCATCTACCTTGACCTCGGTGCCCCCTCCCCCTGTCTGATCCTCCAGAAAGACACTCTACCCATTCCTAATAGGGCCCGACCGCTAGGGTCTGGTGCCCTGGCCCAATGGTTGTGTTGCTATGAGATCAGAGCTACCCCCGCTCCCCCCAAGAAAATTTCCCCTTGTGCCAAACCTTATCCTTATCCACCGCAACCGCCCCACCATGCTCTAGTCCATTTATGAGGAACTAGGTACTTTTTACTGGCAACAAAAACATGTTTACAATAGCACTTTCCACCCCCGACATTATATGAACTTTAATACCGAGAAATGGCTTAACCGCACTTGCCCCATTTAGCACTTTTTCTTGCAAATACAACCTACTTTTATAATTATAGAACCATAGCCTTCCTGTTGCCTGCCACTTCCCTATAGCCTTCACCCTAGATATGATATTTAGCAAAAGCTATATCAAAGCAGTACTTCAGCTATAAAGAAAATGAATAAAAGTTTGACATTAGTTTTATCTTAAAGGAACACGCGCCTCTTTCAGAAGAGACTAGATGGATCTTTGAACTAGAGACCCTCACCCCTAAGGGCCTCAATGTGGACTTCGACCTTGCTTCCTTCTTATGAAGTCCCTAATACAATCCCCTAGTTTCCATTTCAATTCCATATTCCGTATTCCATATTAATATTGTCATAATATACAAAATCATTTTTTGCCTCTAATCTGTATAAAACATTACATGTTATTATTGTTACTAATTAAATAATAGTATGATGTATTAAACATGAAGATTATTGTAACTGCATTATAATTATAATTGCAATTTTATTAAGATCACTATTCATACAAGGAGTAAAAATGTTCCTATCTAGGATTTTATACTTATCCTTAATTATGAGGATAACTCATTCCCAGAAACTAAAGGACAACACTGTGGACCTATTTGCATATTCATGACCCCGGGTCACTTATTCCCGCCAGCATGCGCACCATCCCCCTCCTTGCCAGTCATTCGGTACCCTCTCCATTTTTTCCCTGAGGAAGCCCAGAAGGGTGAAACATGTTGGAGCTTTCCACGTTCTTCTAAAGTACTCCGCTTCAATAGGACTTCTCTCTGCTCACCTCTCCATCTTCAAGGACCGAATTCCAGATCCAGCGCCAGCACTGCGGCCAGGAACGGCATCCAGGAGACACAAGCAGCCGAGGACTCCAGCGAGGTACACGCAGACTGACAGGCACAGATGAGCTCCCCGTAGCCTCTATAAAATCCCTTACCAGTAAGGTGTACACAGTGTATAATGGAGAGTCGGACCATTGGCACTTTATAACGGGGGAAGCACATAACAACAGGAAACATTTCAGTGCCCTACTGTAACGCGCATCTGCATCTGTATAACAGCTATCGCTTGTAGCAGCATTTTAAATACACTGACAGAGCCGTTGATTTAGTGTTCCCAAGAATATTTGCATATAATTGACTGCCTATCTACTGGCTGATTACCTTTGACACATTGGGGTAGATCCAGAACTACGTGTGCCGTACGTTTATTCGCGTAGCGTATTTGCGTGCACGTAAGTTCGCTACACTCCCCTCGGCACACCCCTTGCACGGACGTATTTTGTCAAGATACGCTTCCCAAACCCTACCTTAACTTTTTCTCACGTAACAGCGTACGTCCGCTAACGGACGTATAGTCTACGTGAACGTACGCCACTTAGCACGCCCATACTGTACACTTTACATACAAACCTCCACTTACTTCACGTAAATCGCACGTATTGTTGGCTCACGTAAAATTGGCACGCCCACACGTAAGTATTTACGTGACACATACGTGAATCTCCCATACGTTCACAATTACGCTACGTGAATGTGCGTATTTTCTATGGTGCGCATGCACAGTGCGTTCGAAACTGTGATTATACGTCTCCGCCACGCGTAAAATCGCAGGGAAGCGTAGTTCTGGATCAGGCCCATTGTTGCGGATATCGTGTCTATGGTAGTTGATCCCTATGTAGTGAACATTTGTTACTTTGTGTTCATAATCTACATCATACAGTTACATATCCCTGCTACCACTGAAGGATTAATTTTCGGACTCCTTTACAGCTGATAATGCATGAGCTAGAATAAGTGTTACAGATTAGTATATTATTTGTTTATAGGGACCTGTTTTCTTGTTTGTTTGATTTATTCACACAAATTATTTGTTTGGTATATAATAAATATATTTTATTTTATTACAATATATCCCCTCCACTCCCTTCTCTCTAACATCTGGCGCTCCTAGGGCATTTTACCCTCTATTGTTACATTTCTGGAGGAAAGTAAAACATTCCTCCCACCATCTGCCCATACAGGTGGCCGACAGCCCTGGAATCCCCAACCATCCCTCTATTTTCACTATTTTTCCACCTTCAGCGCTGGATATAAATCCTTGCTAAATAAAATTAACTTAAACTTTAAGGGAGAGAGGGTGAATCCCCTGTGACGAGTTCCCCACTCCCCCTCATCTTCATTTATAACCTACCTAACTTCCCCCATCCCAATCCTATCTACACCACCCAACCCAACAGATTAACCTCCTGCCTGCCAGATGTGTGCCCAGGTCACCTGCCTGCTGTTTATGGCCCTGCGGTCCTATGGGGTCCTTGTTTTTTCCCCTAAGTTACCCATAGGCATAAGCTTCTGTCAGCTTCTGTCCAGATCATCTTCAAAGGTTATAAAGTCCCCACAAACAGCATCAGGAGTGTTCCAAAGTAGCAGCACCTATCATAGAGACAACACAAGGTGTAGGGTGCATGAAAACTACCTACATTTGAAAGGTGCTTTGCTTGAGAAAAACCTAATTTTGAAAGTACACAGCACCAATAACTTGGCAGCCCATGTAGGGGAATAGGAACCCCGTTTAATGATGGCATAGAAACATAGAAAGTGATGGCAGATAATGTTGGAGAGGAGAGCGCTCAGTAACCTGTCTCCTTCTCTATACTTATGACTGCTCCCCTGCTCTATTGTCTGCCTCTAGTGGAGGCTTGTGCAGTAGGAGGTGTCAGATGACATCACCTTCCTGTTTGTCTGTTACACTGCCTGGGCGGGACCAGCTCCCTCTGTCTTGTTGGAGTCAGTCACAGAACCCTACAGACATGCAGATCACAGCCTCCTCACACAGTTAACCCTTTGCATACAGCCTGACCCTGCAAACCAGACAAGCTGCTGCTTTACCACATCCCTGCTGTACTGTGAGTTTCTTACTGTTGCAGAACCACCATCTATACTGCTAAATGCTTTAACTCCTTGTGTACCAGCACTGCATATCCTGTTATTACTTGCTGTCTCTACAAATAAACCTAATCTGGTAAAGTGGGCATACTTGCAGTATCGGGGTCCCGACCCGTGCATGCGCGACCACAGCAGCAGCAAGCACGGCGGAGGGATCTCCGTCTCCTAGTTCAAATTCATAGAGAATAGAGAATATACAATGCGGCCTGTATAGAGAATATACAGTGTATTGCCAATTGAATAGACAAGTTCATATTCATACTGAATAGACAATAAAGAATAAAGAGTTGAGAGAAAGTTCATATTCATTGTCTATTCAGTATGAACATTAACTTTCTCTGAACTCTATGAACATTAACTTTCTCTGAACTCTTTATTCTTTATTGTCTATTTAATTGGCAATACACTGTTGATTTCTTATACGACCCGCATTGTATATTCACTGTATATTCTCTATTGTCTATTTTTCCATTCTGTATTCATATTCTATGAATTTGAACTAGCCGCGCTTTAACCGAATCCGGTATTTGAAAGCTGCAGCGAGGCAGAAGACGGAGATCCCTTCGAAAACATCAGAATTATATGTATTGTATATATTTTGTTCACTAGAATTCATATCAAAACAGGACTTAAAAAACTTGCTGGGATGTTGTAAATGCAGAAGACGGAAATCCCTCCGTGGTGCTTGCTGCGGTCGCGCATGCGCGGGTCGGAACCCCGATACTGCAAGTATGCCGTTAAGTGCATATGTGTGGACTACAATCCCTATCCAACATCTGCTGTTAGCTATCTTGCATCACAAGACTCTGCCAATAGATAAGAGTCACATGGCCCATCCAGTCTGCCCAGTTGTTTATTTAGGATATCCTTATATTTATCCCAAGCATGTTTAAACCATTCTACTGTGTTAGCCTCAACCACCTCAGATGGGAGGCTATTCCACTTATCTATCAGCCTTTCAGTGAAGTAATTTTTCTGCACATTTCCTTTGAATCTACCACCCTCCAGTTTATATTCATGCCCTCGTGTTACACTTCTTACACCTCTTCCTTTGAAAAATGCCACTCTCCTCTAGCCGGTCACAACAGTTGAAATATTTGAAAGCTGCTATCATATCCTCCCTTTCCCTTCTCTGCTCCAAGCTATACATGCTTAGTTACTCTAGCCTTTCTTGGAATGTTTTGTGACACAGGCCATGGACCATTTTAGTTGCTCTTCTTTGCACAGATCTGCCCAGTTGTTTATTTAAAACTATACTGACCCTAGACCCTATTTACCTTCAATTTAGTTTGAGATTTAGGATATCCTTATATTTATCCCAAGCATGTTACACTGTTCTGCTGTGTTACCTTCTACCCCCTCAGATGGGAGTCTATTCCACTTATCTATCACCCTTTCAGTGAAGTCATTATCCGCACCATTCCTCTGAATCTACCACCCTCCAGTGTATATTCATGCCCTCTTGTTCTATTACACTTCTTCTAGCCGGTCACAACCCTTGATATATTTGAAAGCTGCCATCATATCTCCCCTCTCTATTCTCTGCTTCAAGCTATACATGATTAGTTCCTCTAGCCTTTCTTGGTATGATTTGTGACACAGGCCATGGACCATTTATTTGCTCTTCTTTGCACTGTCTCTAATGTATTTATGTCTTTCTGGAGATATGGCCTCCAGAACTGAACACAATATTCTAGGTGAGGTCGTACCAACAACCTATAAAGGGGCATCACTACTTCTCTCTTTCTGCTACTAATTCCTCTCCCTATGCAGCCAATCATCTGACTTGCCTTTCTCATTGCTTTGTTACATTGCTTGGCTACCTTTAAGCCACATGAAATAATGACTCCTAAATCCATTTCCTCCTCAGTAGTTTCAAATGTAGTGCCATTAATGATATATTGAGCTTTTGGGTTTTTGTGCCCCAAGGGCATGATTTTGCATTTTTTGCCATTAAACTGCAGTTGCCACACTCTCAACTATTCCTCCGGTCTACCTAGATCATCCCTCATTTTCTGTACCCCTCCTGGCGTGTCTACCCTGTTACATATCTTTGTGTCAAATGCAAAAAGGCATATTTTCCCCTCAATACCACAGGCAATATCACCTATAAAGATATTAAATACATTTATTTTATTTATGGCCTCACTGACATAATTCGAAAAATCAAAAGAATGCTCATAGGGTCAGGATCGCCTTCAGAATTTGTAGGGCTCAGGACACACCAGTTGGGCCCCACCCCCTATGTGACTTCAACAGTGACGTCACATGGGCGGGGCCTCACAGACCTGCGTTACCATCTAGCCGGTGCGCAAGGAAAAATTGGCCCTGTAATGATGGCGGGCCCCTGTCAGCTTCGGGTCCGGGGCAGTAGTCCCAGCTGTTTACCTCTGATGGCAGCCCTACATAGGGTTACACCATAAGAAGAGGCATCAGAGTGGCAGATGAGCCTGTCACACTATCAGTGCTATATTTTTATTATATACAATACTACTGTACAATAATGCACTGGAGAAGAGTTGTAATAATACAGTTTGATCAATTATTTGTATTGTGAGGAGACTAAGAATCCTATTACTTTACTGCCCTCTACTGATTCAACACACATTACCCTTAACACTATACACCAGGGTATTCCATCATACATATGCCCCCTTATAGCTATAGCCAAGCCAAAGCAGAGATGAAGGATTGTGCCCCTTTACATATAGCAGCTAGTTTTACACAAGTAGCAGTGCCATAATGTAAAGAGCAAGAAAAGAAATTTCATTGCTCCCCAATTAGCAGACAGTGAAGTAAGCCTATAGGCTTTGTAGGATTTCACAGCCCATCAGTTAATAATTACAAGCAGGTGTTTTTTCATTGAAGTATCAGAATAAGAAGTGTAAATGGGGCAGACCTTTCTATGCACCTGCAGGTATATGAGGTAATCACTTTAGCACACTGTTGTTTAAGAGGAAAATAGGATTGTATTTAGAGGTGAAACACACATGTCGTGGCTTCGGAGGGGGTTCGCCTTTCTAGCTTGTGTGGCTAGTTTGAAGTTAGGATTGTACAGAGTCAGAAATCTGGAGAAACATGCTAAAAATGATGAAAATAACCTTCAAATAATTCTATACATATTTATTTATTTAGGTTAGTTGCAAATTTTACTGCAAACTCTATGGCAATGTATTATTGTATTCTGAAATATTCTGTCTGGCTTTGTTTGTATCAGATAACTATTATATATAACCACTGAATGGCAGAGAGCTCACCATACACCACTAAGTCAAACCCTCCATGAGAAATAAATACACAGACTCCATAGCTGCGGTTTTAAAACGGTACATGGTCTTTACTGAAATTAAATTGACCGAATTTATTGAGCAAGGTAGTGTTTGTGTTCCCCCTTCAAAGATCAAAGGTCTATTGACCATGGCGCCCCCTAGAGACCAGTCTTCCAGCAAGAACACTTTTTTAATGCCTGTTCACAGCTACCGCCAGCTCCTATAGGACCCCACTGCTAGGGTATGATGCCCTTGCAATGATCCAGGGTTGTGTTTGTTGCCAGACTGGTCCCCCCACCCTTCCCCCAACATCATCCATGTGCCAAACACCCCCATTTTTTTGATGACCCCCACGGCTGAAAAGCAAATGTTAGACCAACAACAATAAAAACTAAGCATACAATTAAGAATACTAAGGGAGGGATAAAACCCTCACCCACTCACCTTTAAATAACCCCTCTAAAACCACCCCCAGCACTCTAAACTACCAACCCCTACCTCTAACTACTCTAAATAATACACTTATCCTATTAACCCTAAACTGCCTGGTGCCTTGTGACCTGGTGACCCCTGACTACCGTTTATTTGTTTTCTTTATTTGAATACTGTAAACAGGGTCTGAGTTGGGAGTTGAATAAAACACTGAAACAGATCAAGCACCTCTAGAACAGATACTCTGGAACTGGAACTGTCACCTGTTTGCACGAGTTGCTCTCTTTGGGCCTGATCCAGACTTACGATGTTGCGCTGAGCGTACTCAGTGTAACATTTATGCACTCCCCTTGACGCCCCCCCCTGTCCCAGCGTATTTACCCTCGCTTACGTTGGCTAACTTCATCCGGTGTAAGTGAGGGTAAATATGCTGGGACAGCAGCGTAGTTCCTAAATCCCCTCCCTCCCTCCCTCCCTCATTAAACTACTTCCCCCCGCCTACCACACTAACCTTAGCGTAGTAACAGCGAGGAACGCCCCCTCTGCCATTACTACGAGGCTACTACGAACATCTGCCCGGCGCATGTGCAGATCGGCCTTAGACTTACGCCTGGCGTATTAACATCGAGCAGTGTTAGTCTGGATCAGGCCCTTTGACCCTCAGCTGGTTTGTGCATGTCCAGGACAACCGCATGCATATACAGAGAGGTCATTGTTCCGTGCATGTGCAGGCCTGTAATTGTGTCGCACATGTGCTAGATGGATGAGCACAGGTTTCTCCCCTTATCTGGATACCAGTTAATGCCCTTGACTGTGAGTTACAATTGAGCTAAGGCCCACCTCTTTGCAACTAGAAATCTGTCTTTACTCCATGCAGTGGAGCATAATTTAGTTTAGGTGAAGAATTACCACTAACAGTGGGTTCACCAGATCACATCAAGACTGATCTGAAGTGTAGCAGCTCATGGTGGGAGTCCATAGAACCAGACAATGGAAGTCATGTAGCTTAAGTACACATAGACATTGGTATAGGTGCTGGGTTGGTTTAAGCTGTTAGCGGATCACAGCTTAGACTTGTCTTATGAGTGTTGAGCGCTATTTATTAATAGTGGGTCAGCAACAATCAGCTTAGTGCTGTCCTCTACTATTATTTTCCCTTAGGCGATTTTCCCTTTATTCTCCCTGCCAGTATGATTTTCTGGCCGATATTTACTAAACAAGAACAACTCACTGGTTATCTCTCATGTTAATTATCCCAGTGACCGGTCATGTTCATTTAGACACCTTTGTAAAATGACTGTCAGAAGAAAGTGTCAAATGACAGAAAACAAAACTTGATTCCACCTTCTATGATTCCAATCTATGATTCTTAAGCTGATACTTTATATTCAAGAACACCTCATTGGTTATCATTAATGTCATTCCGGCTATTGACCAATCACGTTACTTATCATGGAACACTACTATAGAGATTGCAGAAGTTACTGCCTTATACTCCTCCATCCAAGTCCAACCTCCATGAGGCCTGAGTTTTTTTGGGATTATTTTGCGTATTCGGATGATTTTTAGCACAGTAAATACCCAGAAAACAGATGCACACAAATGTGTACAATTATGAGTTGTACACAATCTAGACAAAGGGTGATATAGTGTGTTCTGGTATAGTGTGTGTGTTCTGGTGTCAGGTTTGCCATGTGTATACAATATACATACAATTTAAGTTGTGAATACACAACTGAAGATTGCATGTAAAATATGCGCTCTCAAACCCTGCTGCTTATATCGGGAAAAATAATTAATACTAATCTTCACAGTTACATAGACATACACATAACATTACAGTGATATTAGCGCTGAACTTGCAGTAACAACGAGACAACTCGCTTTGGGAACCCTTTGGATTCAGAAGAATGGGAGGAGATAAGGGGGGCAATTGCTTCTACCTCTATTTGTACCCGAATAAAAGAAAATAGATACAAGCTACTACTCAGATGGCACCTGGTCCCTGCCCGGTTGGATAAGTTTTCTTTTCCAGTTTCAGACACTTGTTGGAGATGTGGCGTGGACACCGGGACATATATTCATGTCTGGTGGACGTGCCCCAAGATCAGAGCACTCTGTATTAAAATACATGAGTTTATATCTACATTACTCCAAATTAATGTTCCCTTTCTTCCACAATATTTCTTACTCCCGCTGGGGGTTACGGGAGCGACGAAATGTCAGAACAAGTTAATTTTTCATGTTACGTCTGCAGTCACTTGTTTGATAGCATCATTATGGCGCCAATCAAGGGTGCCTACATTGCAGACTGTGATTGATAAAATTTGGTACGTATACAAAATGGAGTTTATGACGTGTATCCTGCATGACAATGCAAAATCCTTTAATAAAGTATGGGAACCTTGGGCATCTCATTTTGGAGCTTCTCTTCCTATTTTTTACAGTTAAACCTGAGAGAGTCTAACCCGGTTTTTCCTCTCTCTCTCTCTTTTCTTTAACTGCCCTTTTCCTTCTTGATGGTTAGCCACCTGTCCTATTTCTCCTTTTACTCTCCTTGTTTTATCACATTTATCGGTGTAATAATTTTCAAAAATGATGGAAGTTATTAGATGTCTATTTGCAACATATTTTGGACATACTCATTTAATGACTTAACATTGTGTTACAGAATGTTATGCAAATTGTCTACTGTATGTGATTTTGACTCTTCCAATAAAATTTATTTGGAAAAAAAACAAGAAAGAACAAAGAGACGACTCGCTATAAAACCGTTAAAGTCTGCTTCATAAAAACACCAATATAAATATTCAGATTGAAAAGACTTAAACTGTGCAAAAGTCTTGTTAATGATTTAGATAATTTAATCTGCTCAGTTTTATCCATTACTTAGTATAGAAACATAACAAGTGACGGCAGATAAGAGCCACATGGCCCATTCCGTCTGTTTAGTTGATTATATTAAGATATACCCCTTTTTAACCACAGTTTAGTTTGAGATTCAGGATATCCTTAAATTTAACCTAAGGGTGATTAAACTATTTTACCAGCACATGGAAGGTTTTTCCACTTTACATATATCGTTTCAGTAAGGTATTTTTCACACCTTTTAACCTACCACCAACCAATTTATTGCATGCCCTTGTGTTCTAACACACCTCTTATTTTAAAAAATGCCACCCTCCTCTAGCTGGTTACAGTGCTTAATATATTGAAAGTTGCTATCATATCCTTTTTCTGCTTTAAATTTTACATGTTTAGTTCCTCTAGCCTTTTATGGTATGTTGTGTGACACAGGCCATGGGCCATTTTAGTTGCTCTTCTTTGCACAGTCTCTAAAGTCTTTATGTGCTTCTGGATATTTGACCTTCAGTATAAACACAGTATTCTAGGTATAAACCTTTTAGTGGATCCAAAAGGTAAAATGGTTGTACCCTCAGGTATTTAGTAGTATTGAATGTTAGTCCAATATTTTTTTCCCCTTTAGATATAATTTGGATGGCTGATGAGGTAGTTGTATGTTTGTCTTGTGCCCTGTGTTTCCTCTTTTACCCGTAAGTCAGTGTCATGTGCCACTTTGCAGCTGTCAATCTCTCTCCTGTCACTATCAAACAGGGGTTTCCCAGTCTGAACTGGAGCTTCAGCATCATGGATATTGTCAGAAGGAAAGATAAGAGGAGGCGTACACAAGTTCTAGTTTAATTATTATAGCTATTATGGAAACAGGTCAAATGTAAAGCAAAAACCTACTTAAATGATCCATTTGGCATTAAAATATTAATGTGCTCATATAGAAATACACATGGTTTCTTATAGTCTTAAAGGACCGGATTCACAGATCCGTATTTACTATGTGTGCGTTTTTACGCAAACATGTACCAAGGCAACACCATGACACTCCCCTCGGCTGGACGGGTTTTCGGTGACTTACGCCTCCGTAGGGCACCCATAAGTCTACGTGTGTACTTATGCGCGTATGTTACATACGTGCATATTTATCTAACCGTGCCCTCAAATTCCCATTTAAATGTTTCCCTTACCCACTTTCACGTAACTTCTACTGTCCGGATTAAAATCATGCCCCTCCATACGTATGTCCCTAAGTACGATTCACAAGTCCGTGCCTAAAGTACTTACATGCGTAAATACTACGTAATGTGCATGAAAAAAGTTACTACGTATGCGCATTTAATCCGCTCCAATAAATACGCACGCAACCCCACACAAAATCGGATCTGTGAACACGGTCCTAAGTCCTTGGAGAGTTCTTGGCCCATTGTGGGTAAATTTAACGGTGCATAAAATGATAAACAAACAAGTTTTGACCGCAGATGATCAGCTTATAGCAAGGTTGACTCTAATAAACAGCATTCTGTCCTTGACATTCTGTGAGAAGAGGAGCATGGGTTTTGATGGGCTATATCTAAGAAATCATTTAACATATTAAGCTGAAGTTTTCACCTGTTCATAGTGAATCGTCTGTTGGTGCCATGTGCCAAATTGATTCATAATGCAAAATGACACATTTAGAACAGTTGAAGGTGAAAACTCACCTCTGTACCTCATAAATGCTCAGATTTAAGGTTGCAAGACTTCTCCCGGGCAGCACCCACTCTCTGGAATAACCTTCCTCGCCCATTAAGACTATCCACTACTCTACAATCTT
>WWET01000916.1:326508-337474 GCA_011038615.1 Limnodynastes dumerilii | reverse complement strand
ACCTGATAGGTCACAGCCCAAGGCGATAGCCTCCAAGGGAAACCTGCAGCATAAGTTCCTGGACTGGAACCCTTATACACAATACAGAAAGCAGGAACCTTCGCACACAAAGATGCAGACTGGAACCCTTGCACACAAGTATGCTATCTGGAAAACACACAGGATACAATGGACAGGGATAGGAACCAGAGGTATGCATGTAATCACAGAGATAAAGAAAAAAAACCACAGCGCTGTATAACACTATATATAAAGAAATTGTATGATTCATCAATGTTGAAAAAGGTAGCAGATACCGAGCAGCGGTAAAAACTAATTTTAATTATACTAAAAATATTATAATAATTTATGCCATATAACATACATAGAAATAATAATAACGAACATTAAGAATTGTACAAAGCTGGAGATAATGAGCTACGCGGTATTAGTAATCCAACAATAAGCAGGAGTAAATTTATGTAGGGAACGCCTACCTATGACGTGCAACTTCAGCTGGAGCCCACAATACCTGGTTTAGTTTGACGGTCTTCAGTCCATAGCACTTTGAAAGGCGGGTGGCCTCCGCATCGTTCTTCACCAGCATACACCTATGGAAGAGTTTCTTTCTTTCCCTGGACTTGCCGACCTTGACCACAGACCACAGGCAGTGAGTATACAATTACTGACTAATGTGAGCCGGAGAATAGCCGCAACTATTGGACACATTGTGTCTCGCCTCGTTTAATACTCAGTCCCTAAGGGGGTTTAACCCCTCAACTGGATTGGGATATCAGTACTTTGTGAGCTCTGCTTCATCTGCATCTTTCTAATTTGTTATTGGACTGTGCTTTTGCAGCATATCACGCTCTGCTACCTTACCATCCTATTACCAACTCCACTCTACTACTGAGATTACTCTAAACCATCAATATAGAGGCTGTATATTTGTTGCTGAACTAACCTACAAATTTATTGCTGGACTAACCTATAAATTTACTTCTGCTCATCGTTGGATTGCTGATTCCGCATAGCTCATTATCTCCAGCTTTGCACAATTCTTAATGTTCGTTATTATTATTTCTATGTATGTTATATGGCATAAATTATTTTAATATTTTTAGTATAATTAAAATTTGTTTTTACCGCTGCTCGGTATCTGCTACCTTTTTCAACATTGGTGAATCAAAGTGTTATACAGCACTGTGGTTTTTTCTTTTTCTCTTTGCATAATTTGGGTGAGCAGGTAAGACTCCCCCCACCAACAGCTGCTCATTTGTTTAATATACCTTCCAACTTAGATGTTCTCTGAACACCCTCCCACTTAATCACAGAGATGGAGCAGATAACAGGCAGGGCCCTCAAGAGGGAACCTGACCAACTGGCAGATGACAAACAGAAGGACAACAAGTTGCAGGAGGGAGCAGGAGCGGGAAAGCTAGAGATGGGAAACAGCGAACCACTAAGCGAGAGCAGAGTCCCATGGGCTGACTCACACTCAAAGAACACACATTGGTAGCAATAAGTACCGGAGATAAAGTCATGGAGTAGAGACACAGGGAGAGATGGAAACATCAAGTGTACACTACAGTAGATGAATTCCGGCAACTAGACTCCAGCACGCTGCGAGATAGTAAATGCAACCTACACACACACACACACACACACACACACAGGAGAGGAGAGGAGCAGATGGGATTACTCAGTCGCCAGGTATGGACAGTGTGAGATGGTAAACAAACACCACTCGGCAGAGGGGAATGAGCAGTACCTGTCCAGGACCGAAGCTGCCAGTGTGAGCAGCAACAACAAGATCCAAGGCAAGAGCACAAGGAGAACGCAATCAGAACAGCAGGCAAAAGCAGGAAGTCAGATTCTATAACCGACAATCAGACTTCCTGGGATCAGGCTATTTAAAGTCCACTCCTCCAATCAGCTGCAGAGATCAGGCACACCTCTAATGATTATCCAGCAGCTGAGGGAAACCAGGCAAATAGAACCCAGACAGAGAAACTTCACATGCTGCTTTGTTTACCTCTGTAGCATGTAAAACAATGTGAGCAAGTATAAAATAAAGATAATGGACCAGATCCAGACTTAAGTAGCCTCAGAAGCTAATTAAGACCTCAGAGGCTAATGTTCCGAATTTGCTATCCCAATATCTGTGCATCCCCCCACACTCCAACAGGCAGCACAGTGGTTCACTGAGTAGCACTTGTGTTTCACAGCACTGAGGTCAATGAGTTTGATTCCGTGACTAGGCCTTATCTGTGTGGAGTTTGTATGTTCTCCCCATGTCTCTGCGATGGTGCTCCGGTTTTCTCCCACATGCCAAAAACATGTTGTAAGGTTAATTGACTGCTAACTAAATTAACCCTAGTGTGTGTGTCTGTTATGGGTAGGGACTGATGTGAATGTCTAATGTTTTCTGTAAAGTGCTGTGGACAATTTGTAGTGCTATATAAATAAGCAATAATAAAATAATCATTTATGTGTCCTAGACCCTTTAGTCAAGCACTTACTGTACGATTTAAATACCAATATCACGTATGTAAGGCAAGTGGGTCCGCCTCCCATGCAGACAGATGCGTTGCGCAGTACATACTAACAGACTTTTTTGTATGCAATGTACATAAATTGCCTGAAGTTACTAAATGAGAATCCGACCCGATGAGGGGATTTCCATAAGAAAAATGTCCATAAAAGATTCATGTACAATGAATTACTTGATTATGTGTTCATTGTGTATGTGAGACAAGTAGACATTCATGCTGCTTTTGTGCATTGTGAAATTTTCAGTGTAAAATACTTTAAAGAAATTAGTAATGGAGATTAGTCAACCTTATTATTTATAGATTTTTTTTATTTAACACCAGTTTTTAATGTCACTCACTACCATTATAAAGTAAATGATTTAATAGGAAGGAAATGCTTATGTTGAAGAACATTATTATAGTATTGTATTTTGCAACAGACACATTTATTTTTGCAGCATACAAAGAATAGGCACCGCTCACACTGTAACTGAAGACTTGCATATTTTCCCTAGCTGCAAAGTACATGAAAGAACTGTCCTGAGAACAGTGTTAATAGCTCCATGGCCCAAACTGTTGATCAAACATTACACCAATCCAATTTACATTGCTGGACTTTCTAAAGCTATTTATTAAACTGCAATCGGTTTACTTACAGAGCAAGCTGAGAAGGCTGTTAATCTCTCTGACATTAGTCACGCTGTACTAAGTAAGCGTACATTTTAAAACAGGCACTAATTGTGATTTTACCAGGGCATACGGCGGATGTAAAGGACTGCCAGATATTTGCATAAAATGCTTGATTCAAGTGCAAAGTCATTATATTGATTTTCCACTTCATGGCTAGGTAATATTGGATGATTAATCATTACAAGTTCTTCTATGTGCCTGGGTTTAGTTATTATTTAGAACGACACCTGGACAGCCTGTAACCCTGTATGATGCCAATTATTTCCCTTTTTAGAAGTCATGTAAACAACAAAATAAAACAATTTAGTAACAATAGCTGCCCCCATCTGTATCATAACATGGGATGTGACTGCCGGTCCGAGGGGTCCTATTTTTCGAACATGATATCTCCGCCAGCTGAATGTTGGCTGTACCTTTGTTCAGAATAGGCTGAAAATAGAAGTTTGCTTTTAGGAACAGGAATCGATTTCCCCTTCCCAATAGCGAGGGTCTGCAGTGGTTGTGGCATGTAGATTAGGGTTAGGCTGCAGCAGGGTAAAGGTTATGATTAGGGCTTAAGGGAAAGGTTAGGGTTAGGTTGCGGGGCATGGAGGGTTAAGGTTTGGCTGCAGGGCATGGAAGGTTAGGCTGCGGGTATGGTTGTTTAGGGTTAGGATGAGGGGCATGGATGATTAGGTTTAGGCAGTGGGGCATGGAGGGTTAGGGCTGAAGAAGGTTAAGGTTAATGTTAGGCTGCGGGAAAGGGATGTTAGGGATAGGAAAGAGTTAAGCATAGGGTTAGGTAAGATTACTTACCTTTTGGCAGATGAGTCTTTGCATCTCCAGGGGTTGCATCTCCACCGCTTTCTAAAATGCAAATTCGGCATTCAGCTGTACTACAATGGGATTTCAAAATTTAGACCATTGCACCGGTGGACCACACTCCATAAAATTTTGTTTTTTTAGTAAATTTTGCAATTTCTGGGTAAATTGATGGACATAAAAGCATAATTGAATGTAGTAATCTTACAAAAAATAAGTTTACAGAGAATGTTAAGTACCTTTTTATTCATGTATTTTTGGGGTTTTATTTATTCTACAAATGATGAATATCAGTCTCAGAATTACAGATTTATAAAATGTGGCTTCCAGTCACAAAAATGGGAGAGGACATAAAGAGCATAGAGGGCCATGCCGAAGCCTCTCTTCACACAAAAGATGACTTGGGTTGCCTGTGGTTGTTTTAGTAATCAAGAATTATAAATCAGAAGTGGTCTCCTTCAATATAAACCCTGGAAAAATATCTACTATATTTTTTGTTGTTTTTGATCTGTATTTACTTTTTTGTTGCATACGCACCCATGCTTAATTACCCACAGCTGTGTTGAAGCAATGATACTACAGGCCATATTCATCCTGCAACTGAGGTCATTTCACTATATTGAAGCATTACTAAGCTGTGTTGCCCTCGTGGTAAATTCAAAGACATATGCCTCATTTGTTATTACAAACCTCTAAGTATTTATTTGGGAATTTTTATATATTGCTTTTGATATTGAAACATCTTATATTTTGATTGATTGATTGCAGAAATTGCAGTGAAAATGACACACAATTTATTGTACTTTTTCCCTTACTTCACAATCCAGTGCCAACAGCAACCTCATTTATATATTTAGCATATAAGCATAGACTTTACACAGTCTAAGAGGCCTTGGTAACAGACAGAGACATTCCAACCATTGTCTGCTAAATGTACAAAGGAGGAGTGCATCTTGTAAATAGAAATAATATTTTATTTTGTAAATGATTCATTCCTCTGAAAATATTGTCAGCAATAAATTGCATTGTTGTGTCCAGGTATAGATACACAGAATACCATAAATCACTTCCATGACACGTTTCATTTTTATTTTTCAGTATTAGTTGATTTTAGCCAAACATATAGTTTCTAAATCTCAGTCATCACCCAAACACAGGATTTGGAGCTCACTGGCTGTCTCAGAAGCATAACTTGACCTTGAGCAAATCACTTCATCTTCCTGTGCCTGCGATCATGAACAGATTACTTTATCTCCCAGTGTGTGACCTTGATGCCTGCAACTGAATGAGGAAGAGAATATCATGGCTTTCATACTAGAATTCTCCCTAGCAGATGGCTAGTCAATCTGGAAACAGATTTAGATCCAATATCTATATCTATATGTTTATACTCCATACTAATAAGCTATTGTGCTTGTATATATATAAGGAGCAATTTTGGCTACGATTATAAATCGGCAGCCATCGATACGATCTTCTAAGGGACGTTTTTACTGTCGTCTTTTAATCAACAGCGATGTGTGGTGATTTTTTTAAGGGTTAATCTGCCACTATTTAGCTGTAAATCACAGTGAATTTGCTTTGAAAATCGCCACACATCATTGCCCCATTGTTTAGTATTAATAATTTTGTTTTAAAATAAAAAGATGTAAAATACTTATTTTTAAATAAAAAAAAATACTTTGCACGGCATGCTCTTAACCGTGTTTTGCAGGGCATGATGTGCCTTATAGTACCATAAGCAGCAGCATGGAAAGGGTTAAGAGCATGCCGCCACATTCCAAATTTCTCTTGTTCCTTCATTAACTGATAAAATGTCCCCCGTTCCTTTATTAACTGACTAAATGTCCCCCGATCCTATATTGCATGAACAAATGTCCTCAGTGCATAACATATATATGGCAATGTCCTCAGTGCATAACATATATATGGCAATGTCCTCTGTGCATAACATATATATGTCCTCCATGCATAACATATTTTGGGCAGTGTCTTCTGTGCATATATTTGTTTTATGAATTTTTTCTGCCTAAACACATTAAATATTGATATTACTCACTGTTTAGATGTCTTCACTGTTGTCAGGCGACCATCGGGACTCTGGACCTTCATCCTCTCCTGGCTAGGGCACGCGAGGTGATCCTTTCTCTTTTGCGTCCCTCCAGATAATGACTCCTGTCATTTATGGGCCCCTATTTATATCCTCTTACGGATATTTTAGCATGTACAGGTGAAACTCGAAAAATTAGAATATCGTGCAAAAGTTCATTTATTTCAGTAATTCAACTTAAAAGGTGAAACTAATATATTATATAGACTCATTACATGCAGTGAGATATTTGTTTTAATTATGTTGATTATGGCTTGCAGCTTATGAAAACCCCAAAATCTCACAAAATTAGCATAATGTGAAAAGATTCAATATTGTAGGCTCAGTGTCACACTCTAATCAGCAAATTAATTCCAAACACCTGACAGTTGTGCAGAAAAGCATCATTGACACCCTCCACAAAGAGGGAAAGCCTCAAAAGGAAATTGCCAAAGAAGTTGGATGTTCTCAAAGTGCTGTATCAAAGCACATTAATAGAAAGTTAAGTGGAATGGCAAAGTGTGGAAGAAAGGGAGCTGCACAAGGAGTGGACTGAAGCTGAAGTTAGTGCATCAAGAGCCACCACACACAGACGGATCCTGGACATGGGCTTCAAATGTCATATTCCTCTTGTCAAGCTGCTCCTGAACAACAAACAACGTCAGAAGCGTCTTACCTGGGCTAAAGAAAGTAAGTCTCAGGTATATATAGGTAACTTCCGTTAAAATTTACATATTTAATCCTAATGTTTAAACATCATAAAACACATAAAAACAACTGTCCAAATACGAGGAAAAACAATCAATGTCTCTAAAAGTTACTACAAAGCCAGTGCAGTAAAATTATACTGCACTGGCTTTGTAAGTAGACTTACCTACTACCCCCACTGCCTTGAAAAAGACTCATAGGTCGAAACGCGTTGGTGGTGTGATTATTGAGGTGTGCGGGCTCCAGAAATACATCCGTAGAGGTATACTCATCCCGGGATTCCATCTTGTCATACCTCCGGTAGTCCGGTACGGAGCTCTCCCCTCGGGGGATCTTTTAGTCTTGTTTATTGTTTATATTGGTCTCCATGTTTCGTTGTGTCTTTTGATATATTTATTTGTTTTTATATATATTGTATTTAATACAGATAGATCTGTAGATCTGTTAATTGTTTATTCTTAACGTTTATGTCCTTTTATTCTCCGGTATTTACGGCGGTGGCCGTGTCCCGCCCCCACGTGGGCGCGAGATAATTTATCCGGACTAGTAAATCCTAGGAAAAGAGCTTCTTTTGAAAAGGCATATTGGACCTGGTTTTCTCCGTTTTTGAAAATAGAAGGACATCGATCTTAAAAACATTGTATTCCGATATATAGAATTGGCACTGCAGCATATCCAGAGTCGGTCATCTCAAGGGCCCTAAAGAACTCCGTCTTCACCGCATCAGTAAAAGACATTTTACCCAGCACCTGTGAACTGTGAGCGGACCTCTGTCCCATTTTTATTCACTCTGGGTGTTTCCCTTTTTGGGGATTTATATATATATATATTTTTTAGTTCATAGTAGTATATTTAGTGTTGGTTTATAAGTTATTCCTATTTTTATCTTTATTTTTTTTGTATTGCTTTATTTATTTTTATTTTCACATTATGTTTACATTTATTTCTCTGTCCTAGTTAAGGACTTGTTGGTTCACATCCATTTATTTTGAGCGGATCACAGCATCATTCGTTTATACTTATTATTTTCACTGAATCCTCGATCCTAAGTAGGAGTTTAATAAGTAATTTTTTAGTATATATATATGTCTTATTTGTATTAGATTTTAGCACATATTTATCTTATAGTTGGATGGTATTTATTTTTTGGATTCCAGCAGCACACATTCACCATCTATAATTGTTCAATTAGTTAACAAAAATTATTTTTACCCTTGGGTCACGTTCTTTAGGAGTGTTTTTTAATAGTTATTTTTATCGTTTAATGTGTAGTAATTTGTATAAGGTTTTTATAGGTTTTTAGGTATTTAATACACCTATTATTACCATTTATATTTCTTATATATATATATTTTCTTTGTTTAAAGAAAATCTCCATCAGTGTGCGCCTACCAGGTGGTTGCCTCTATATACATATATAGATTTCTCTACTTGCACACACTGCCAAAGGAACCAAAACCTAGATCAATGACCGTGGGATTACTGTGCTGGATTGGCCAGCAAACTTACCGGACCTCAACCCCATAGAGAATCTATGGGACATTGCCAAGAGAAAGATGAGAGACATGAGACCGAACAATGCAGAAGAGCTGAAGGCCGCTATTGAAGCAACCTGGTCTTTAATAACACCTCAGCAGTGCCACAGGCTGATAGTATCCATGCCACACCGCATTGAGGCAGTAATTCATGCAAAAGAGGCCCAAACCAAGTGCTGAGTACATATGCATGATTATACTTTTCAGAGGGCTGACATTTCTGTATTTAAAAACCTTTTTTCATTGATTTCATGTAATATTCTAATTTTGTGAGATTTTGATTTTGGGGTTTTCATAAGCTGTAAGCCATAATCTTCAAAATTAAAACAAATAAAAACTTGAAATATGTAATGAGTCTATATAATATATTAGTTTCACCTTTTGAGTTGAATTACTGAAATAAATGAACTTTTGCACGATAGTCTAATTTTTCCTAATTTTGTGAGATTTTGATTTTGGGGTTTTCATAAACTGTAAACCATAATCTTCAAAATTAAAACAAATAAAGGCTTGAAATATGTAATGAGTCTATATAATATATTAGTTTCACCTTTTGAGTTGAATTACTGAAATAAATTAATTTTTGCATGATAGTCTAATTTTTCGAGTTTCACCTGTACATAACATATTTAGAAGTACAGGTTGGGAGCAGGCTTTATTTTATATTACTTCCCTGATCTTGGATGGGAAAACAAGTTGCCTGATATCAGGTAATAACCAGTCATACAATTCAAACACGTATAGCATCCATGTGGTCTTGTTAAAAAGTTAGATTGTGTTGTCTTCAATCCAGTAACATCGATGACCATCAATAAATCTCTGATATTCTTACCCCTAGTTTGGTAAGGTATCACTCAAAATCAAATAATTAGCTATAGGGCCCTTACTACGGCCTTGTTGATTATTGGACTCACTCTGGAGAAGTGGTTTACCAAATTAAAAGTATTTTCACACCTTAGCTTACTGTCAGGTTGTATGAGATTATCTCTGAATCACAGTAGCTTTGGCTCTAGCTTGTAGTAAATTTTGACAGGGGTAGCCTCTCTTCAAAAATGTATTTTCCAAAGCATCCAGTTGTGCATCTCCCATTGTCAGGTCACTATTCACCATGCAGACCCTCAAAAACATAGTTTAGGGTAATTCTATTAGAGGGTTTGTTGTAAATACTGGTTTGGAGTTCACCCTCTTTCAATGGAATGACAACATCCAAGTAATTAATCTCTGTAGTATGCAAGTGTGTGTGAATTTTATATGATCATCCATATTGTTTATATGAGCCATAAAGTTTTCAACATCCATCACAGAGCAACAACAACAGATTATCCATAGATCTAGTCTATAAGATGATTTTGTCTTTACATTTTGTAGGATAAGATTTTTCTCAACACTGTACACAAAAGCATTGGCGAATGCCGAAGCCACCGATTACCCCATTGCAAATCCTGATATTTGCCCAAAAAACATCCTGTTGAAAAGAAAATAGTTCTGAATTAGAGTAAATTCCAGGACCTTCATATTCTGGATTATTTTAATTCAATCCTTGGGTGCACTGAAACCCCTATCATAGAGAATGCTAGTGTACAAGCTCTTAACATCAATTGTACACAACAGTACATCCTATGACAAAGCTGGAATGCCCTGTAATTTCTGTAACAAGTGACTGTTGTCACAAAAGAAAGTACTCAAGGACTGTATGCATGGTTGTAAAAAAGCAGAAAAAAGAAAGATAGGTCTACCCAGTGGCTCCTCAATCCTCTTATGAATCTTGGCAATGTGTAATGTATAAACACTTTCGGGTGTTTATTAGTAAACATTTTCACTACATGTTCCGGGATACTTTCATCCATCAAAGTTTGTTGGATCCCCTGGTAACTTTTGATAGGCATTCACATCCTTGAGTTGTTTGTAAATCTTCTCCTTATATTCAGCAAGGTCTTGTACCATGATTGCACCTTATCCACAGGGCAGATTATCTGTGTAGTAGGCCAGGTCTTTCAAAGCTATCCCTTGTGCATGAGGGAGGTTGAGTCTAATTGGTGGAAGAGTCATACTGCATCGTCCAATAATCGTGTAAAACAAATGGTTTTTCTGCCACTGTCAATTCCCTTTGTGACAGATTAAAAATAAAATCTTGTGAGACCATTTGTTTGGCTTGGAATGTAATCCTTCTCCCGTTTGATCTTTGTGTTTTGATTTAAATTTATTAAATTCTTCTTTTATCATGGTCAATTCTCTCGTTGTCTTCTAAGTGACCAGTAACGTTAGGTCTAGAGAGCATTTGATGAGTATTGCCACTCAACGACAGCAAAAATCTCAAGTGCACCCTGGCAAATTTTTTTTAACTTTGGGATTTAGGACTGCCGTTTCTATATATACAAATACATATTCAGAAACAATATAAAGTGCCACAGCACTCTTGACATTAACTAAAAACTAACTGTGCCACTCTAGATGTAAAATAAAATGCAGAAAGCTTAGTCACATACATTTGCAAATATATGATCAGCCACCAGCCTCTTACATTGTTGATTTGAGCAACCACCATTTTGTGAATTTTTATATGGCAGCATATTTGGGACAACAGCTACAGTTACATAGTAGCTACTCTTAAACTGTCAGAGTCCGTATAT
>WWET01000916.1:280288-296355 GCA_011038615.1 Limnodynastes dumerilii | reverse complement strand
TCGCTCCTTCCTCCGCGCTGCGTCCGGCGCCAAATGCAAAATCCCGTGAGATCCGACACGGGATTTTGCAGTTCGGCCTCGGTGACGTCATCCGAGGCGGCCGCGGAGATCCAAGCTGTGCTCAGATTCAGGTGGGCTCGGTTCTCTGAAAACCGAGCACGCACATCTCTACTAAGAACAAAGGGCCGGATCCAGACCTAGTTTAGTGCTTGAACTTAGTTACTCCTGGGCTAAACCATGTTGATTTCAGGGGAGTCATATTTCATCTGTTGCAAACAGTATTAGAGTTGAGAGGTGATGTTTCCTATCCCAAGTCTAAATAACAGTGTGAAAAGCTGGTCAGTATCTGTGTGCAATAAGCAATTCAAAAGATATATCAATGCTTGCAAAGAATACAATTAACTTGAATCTCCCTGAAATCAACATGGTTTAGCCCAGGAGTAACTAAGTTCAAGCACTTAACTAAGTCTGGATCGAGCCCAAAGAGCCTTAAAAGTGTGGGAAATATGAACGCACACTTACGCAACCATTCGCTCGCACTTGCGTGCATATGTGTATTTTCGCTGGCTTTTTCTTTCTTATGATTTCATACATTAATACACAGGTTAACAAATATATTTTCATGTGGGACTTATGTATACTTAGTAAATAAAATGTGTTCCAAACCACTAAAGCTTGGTTTTATCCCTGTGGGAATATTATAATGTTGGCGGGCTGTATGCAGACTCCCGGATGTCTTTAAGAGCGCATATACGCAATCTACGCATGGAAAAGATACGTAGATCACGTTATAAATCTACTGCGCATGCACAGTACTCAAAAACGTTAAACTCCGGATGTATATGTTATACATCCGGGAGTCTGCATGCAGCCCGGCATGTTTAGACTTGTAGTGTAGCTTTCAATGCTGTATTAGCAATGTTATATTTTGTGAAAAGATTGCATATAGAGTACGCATATTATAGCCATAGGCCCAGATCCAGAACAATGCTTGTGAGCGAATTTACGCGGCGGAGACGTAAAATCGCCTTTTGGTAAGTACTGAACATGCGCACCATAGAAAATATGCTCAGTAACGTAGCGTAATTGTGAACGTAAGGGCCATTCACGTATGTGTCACGTAAATACTTACGTGTGGGCGTGCCAATTTTACGTGAGTCCAAAATATGTCTGAAATACGTTAAGTAGGTGGGGGTTCGTATATAAAGTGTACAGTATGGGCGTGCTTAGCTGCGTAAATACGTGTTGCCCATACGTACGTGTGCGAATCACTGCGGTTATGTTGGCAAAAGTTAAGGTAGGGTTTGGAAAGCGTATCTTGACAAAATACGTACGTTCAAGGGGTGTGCCGAGGGGAGTGTATAGAATATACGCACACGAAAATACGCTACGCGAATAAACGTACGGCAAACGTAGTTCTGGATCTACCCCATAGATAATATGTAATATTAAATGTGCAGAGTTAGTTAGTTTGTTTGACTCTGCTAGTTAGGCTGAGAATACCTGTAAAATTATGCTGATTGACCTCCGGATGTGAAACAAAGGAAACAGGATCCAACGAACAGCACAGAATCTGAGATGACCATGAGGATTCACCTATCAAGAGCACAGAAGACTGTCCTTTGATCTTACGTGTTAAATAGGAAATGCCTGGGCACTGAAGGCCAGAGGTTTTTGTATTGAAGCGTCAAAGTTAGTGCTATTCTGCGCTGCTGTTTGGTGGGATTAGCACTTTTGGATAAACCTTTCACACTCAGATAAAATCTTTTGTGGGTTGGTCGACTGGTGTGTGATTATTTCAGATTCTTGCGGATTTCCGTACTGCGCACTATTCAGCAATACAGAGATCACATCCTTTTATAACAGTATAACAGAAAACAGAAAATGCGGGTCAGGATGTCCAGAAGAACAGAATTGTCAAGATACCGGGCTGCCCACTCACATGTACCCACAGTGGCTCAATTAGTGAATTCATACATTTTTTCATCATTGGTGCCCTTGGGTTCAAACCAACCAGGATTTTCCTCACAAGCATAAATAGCACTGATGATAAAACGTCTCTTATAACTTGCCACATTTTCTTATCAGTATATGGACTGAGGACTACAATTTTTTATATAAATAATATGAATGTCAAACATGCTGACTTATTCCAGTCATAGGACCTTCATCTAAACCAAAAAGTACATTACTGTATTCAGCTCTGTTGATGACAGACAGTGCACAAATTGAAACAGTGGGGCATTCCTGGGGTACAGAAAAGATGGTAACAGTATTGCATTTAAGCAGACCACATATCACTTTCCATCCTCACATCCAATCACACACTGTCTGGAACACCCTGCTGATTCCGTCTATGATGTGTCTTCCAACCAGTCACACTCTGCCTTTTATCTTCTCCAGACCTTTTCAGCGATCGTTTACTTCTCATTTTTTTGCCCATTAATGTCTTCGCCATCAAGACAATTCTCTGTTCTGGCCTTAGAAGATACAGCAGTCTGCTTTTGCTTTGCACAAGAGTCAGACTTCTTAAGGAATCGTATTTAAAACATTGTTATGTTTGCAGTTTTTTACTAAGAAAACATTCAATTTATCAAGTAATAAATTTGTGTTTAGTGATTATTTCTCATTTTATCTTATATTACTATGCAGTACCTCACTCTGTCCTAACTATTGTTTAAAATATACATGTTAATGTTGAATTAATGATAAGATAAAATAATCCATCACTGCCTGTGTAATTCAGGCATATTACTGTTGTGCAATTACTCTGCTTAAATCTGTTAAATTCTTTTATTGTTTGAGAATAAATACAACAAGGTTAAAGTGTCTGGTAATAACCCAGGGTCTTTCCTGAGCTTTGTGTGGAATCATAACTATGCTATGTTGACTCCAGATGCTCATAGTTGCAAAAATATTACTATTAGTATCCACTGTGTGACAACACCTTATTTACTAAGTACTCCTCCTGTGTAGCACATCAGAGGGTCTCTTCAACTTCAACATATTAAAACAACCTGTTTTAATATGTATCAGTGGATAGAGTAGAACATGTGGACTGGACAGGAGGAGTTCAGTGAATATAATAGGAGCTATGCATTGCAGGCAACCTTCCAAACAAGGGCTCTTGCAGAACACAGAATTAGGGGAACTTGTGTCTACCCCAAACGGTGAATATGAAAACAATCACCAGGCCACTACACATATGTACTACTGGAACAGAGAATATGTCTGCAGAGATCAGTCTGTTCCAGTGCCCCAGCTCCCTCTACAGGAAATCATAGGCCATAACCTCAAAGGGCCTGATCCAGACCTATGCCCGCTAAAAAGCCGATCTGTGCATGCGCCAGGCAGATGTTGCCCGGCGTTGCTACGGCAACGCCCAATCGTGGATCGGGCGTCCGTAGCAGCGCCGTAGGGCCGCTGGAGGGGACGTCCCCCAGCGTCCCTACGTACAGGTTAGTGTAGGTGGGCGGGGGGAACTAGTTAAATGAGGGTGGGAGGGCAGGCTAGGCGGCCATACGCTCCTGTGCGAGCGTATGGCCCCTTTCTTACGCCGGCTGAAGTTAGGGTAGCCTTCAGCCGGCATAAGGAAGGGGCCATACGCCCGCACAGGGGGAGTGAACGCCGATATGCTGTGCTTTAGTAAGCACAGTGCATCGGCGTAGGTCTGGGTCAGGCCCAAAGTCACTGTTTATTACTAACAATGGGGTAGATTCAGAACTACGTACGCTAGTGTTTCTAAGCTAGCCGCTAGTGTAGATTTTCCCATTATTACTTACTTCGCATGTGCGCAACAGATGTTATGCCACGTAACTCAAAGCGTAAGGGCCGGACATGTAACTGCAACGTACAAAGGGACGTGTCAGCCATACGACAACCGTAATTACGCTTCAGAGATGGGGTGAGGCATTTAAATCATACAGTATGGGCGTGCTTAGCAGCATAAGTATGTGCAGCCATTACGGCCGACAGGAGTTACACTTGGAAAAGTTAAGGTAGGGTTTGGAAAGCGTAACACGGCTAAGCTACATACGGCCGAGGGGAGTGTCAAGGGGAGTGCATAGTAAATACGCTACGCTAGGAAACGTAATGAAAACGTAGCTCTGGATCAGGCCCAATAATGCAGAGAAACAGTGTGGCACTTTTGACTGATGTGCATGTATCTTCTATAAGGCAATGAAAGTGGTTGTCCCACAAGTAAGTGGCTGTTACCACTTTTATAAACTAGAAAGAAAAAGTTGTCCTTTCCAGTCTGTGTAAAGCAATAGCAGTACCGGTAGTCAGGGAGGAGCAGGTACCGGAGAGCTGAATAGAGTTCGGAGGTGCTGTGGATGGTTCCACGCGATGCAGGTGAAACCACCTGGAAGATCTTGGGAGCGTGGCGGATGCAGCAGAACGAGGCGCGGAGTCTAGCAGGACCATGTTCTTCACTAGAGCCTCTGATGGTAAGGATAGTCTGGCGCTGCCGGTTTACCCGCAGGTCGCGGCCTCAGTGGCAACACCCGGGAGTAGAGACAAAGGAACAGATAGAAGAAAAGGGAAGAGACAGGCCAGTAGCGCCTGGCCTGTAACGAACAACAGAGACCACTAAACAATGGCAAAAGACAGATGGGAGCGACGGGACTAACAATTAACTAATTTAATTTTTGTCATGTTTGAGTGGGATTTACATCACTGCTTCGAATTTGAAAGGGCTGTTCTCTCCCACCCAGTTCGGAATCGATTGCTTCTTGTCTTGCAGAGGAGAAAGAAAGAAAGAAAGAAATAAGACACTGTGCCGAATGGTGACTCCAATCCTTAACCTAATCCTTACCCTAACCGTCCCCTTCCATTACCCTAACCCTCCCATCCCCACAACCTAACCCTAAAACTCCCCTCCCTGCAGCCTAACCTTAAAACTCCCTTCCCCACAGCCTAAACCTAAAACTCCCCATAGATTCCTACTCACCTACAATGGTATGACGGGTCTGCAGAGGGCTGCATTTCCAAATCACTGAAGGTTACCCATTCATAAAAAAAAATGTAAAAGTAGCGCTATTTTCGAGAGACATCCGCCTATCTCTATTTCTAAAATAGCACTTTCACAGCGGTGACTCCCACTGGTTTGAGTCCTATGTCTCACGATACATAAACTAGACTGTAAGTCTTCTAAGTCACCATAGATAATCTTACCTTTGACTACTGTGTTTATAATTCTCTTGAGCCATTAGTCTCACCATTAACTATATTACAATATTCCTAATACATAGTGTTAGCACTCAAGATATTTCCTTACAATGAACCAAGTGAGTATATGACAAATATATATATATACAAAAGAGCTGGGATTACTTCCTTTTCTGTTATATGTATATTTGCAGCCTGTCATGATTCCAGAGGGCTGATGCCAACGCTTTACAGTGCTTACCATTTGTAAGTGAATGCCCAACATCTGGAATTACCGTAGTAATATCAAATACTACTTCATTTACATTGAGTGTTTCATAACAATTCATTCATGCACAGCAGCCGGGACCATAAAATGTTGTCCGGATTGGAAAACTTATCTAAGGAAAGAAAACTGTAATGGAAGTTTTCTATAGATTTTATTTTCCTTTTTACATTTTTTTTCCTTTTTCCTTTTGCAATTCACCAGCTGTGGTGGGCAAACAAAGAAGGACATAGATATTTTCCTGGATATCCTAAACATGTATGGACATGGGACAGATTTTTTCTTTGTGCTCTCAAAAACCTATAAAAATCTAGCTGTTGCTTTGATACATTATAATTAATACATTATCATGAAACATCAATTACCCCTAAAAAAAAATAAAACAAAAGCTACGGAATTCTAAAAGGCTAAAGTGTGTCTCCAGTAACTTATGACCAGGTGCAGACTTCTGAATTTCCACATGTTCGCAATTTGTTTGTTTTTGCGTTCTGAACATGTACACACTTCCATACTGCACAAATAGAACTGCAATGTCTTAAGCTGCCAGCCACTACACATGTGCCAGATAGGGTGCATCCACACTCGGACCCAGCTTCCTTGCTGTGGGGCTCACATTGGTCTACTTCTACCCTGCCTGTTGCAATATATTTCTTTCTATTCTCCTGTATTCTTTCAAGTAAAATGTCTCCCAATATTGCTCTCCTTTTCCTTATGTTTTCTACAATTCCATTCACTGTCCCCATCAGCCTCTCTAACCCCAAACCTTATCTCCTTTGAGCTTCATGACATTGGAGAAAGATAATAGTTTTTGTACCTGTGCTGTAGATGTCCACACACTATACATGCCTCCAATGGTGGGGAAATGCCATGGTTTAAGAGGAACAAATACGCCCAGACCACGCACCAGGATGGCTTGTCTCTGAGGAAATGCTAGCCACCAGACAACAAACTGGTCACAAATAGGCCAGGGTCAACACCATTAGTGCTGGTTGCGCTAATTATATATATATACATATAGAACAAAAAGCTCCTAAAGCAGCCCAACAACAGTCCAAAATCATCATTAAACTTACACTGTGACCAATCATCTCCTGTCAGTACCACTCACCACCCCATCTCCAATACTACAGAAGAATTCCAGCCACATACATTATAGAAATATTCCCCACAGACATACTGAAACAATATAGCAAAATCCCCTACAGACAGTTCGGGTAAGGGTTAGTGAAAGGGTTGGGGATACTTACCATTCAGATTGATTGCTTTGACTCGCTGAGACCGATATACAGCCACACCGTTTATGATAATTCCTTTTCAAAGTCTATAGCAGCCATATTGTGATTGTCATTCGCCCAGAGCCAATGTGTAACTGGAAGTGGCGATAATACTCTTTAGCTATAGGACAAAGATATTTATTTAAAGATATTTGGACAATATGATAAATAGACCCATGTATTTTATTATTTATTTACTATTTTATTTATATATTATACACTAATAAATAACTGTGTATCCTGGTGAATGCTTCCTTTCACATCCATGGTTTAAATAGCTAACATACTAATTGCAGGCAGAGAAAGTAAAATAATGATGTTTGTTTTTCTAGTCTCCTTTAAAGAGTGTCAGCTGCTAAAGACTTTTCACTAGATACAGCCCTACTGATAATTTGAGGCCTTTAAAAATACTCTACCAGACACGCATTCAATTAAATTATCTGCTGCATAATATTTTTTTTATTATGTTCTGTAATTACTATGAACACTGATTGTCATTCTTATTGCCAGGGATTGAAATTAAGGCCTGTTCTATGTGTTTCTACAGACACAATTCTGATACAGTGTCTAGACCAAAGATAAATTGTGGGACATGACCACATTCAGTGGAGAATTTTCACAGCCAACATGATTATGCTTTTCTAAAGACATTTTGATATATTGCATACAATTTAAGACAACGATAAATTACTACTAATGACTAACAGATAATATGTAAACCTAGAACCTAGGTCCTATCTCCTTAAAACACAACTGGCATCATTGTAATATGTAGTGGTATGGACACAACATGAAAGGGGGCGTACCAACATCAGGGGGGTGTCTAGCACTAGTAAAGGGTTATGGCTACCCATTACCCCCTCTCCTCTGATTGTTATAATCATGCGCACTATTGCCCGATGTAAATGGCCCCTGTTCATTACTATTCTGGTATGCAGAGACAGTATGAATGTATGATAACATCTGTACACCTGCTCTATTTGTAAGTCCCTGAGTAAGTTGTTTGGTACTACTTAAATGCTGGGTAATGAAAATTATTATTATTATTAATAATAATAATAATAATAATAGGTCTTATCCAGACTCAGCAGTCAAATCTGTACGCTTGCATATGTACATAATTGTGATCCAAAACTCTGCATGGTGATGAACAGGGCACTCCCCCTGCACTCCTATGTATGAATGGTGGATCCATGGATTGTCTGTGCAGTAAATAAATGCTATATGGAACGCACCATTGAGCGCCTGCAGTGGCGGAAGTACCGGAGACAATGGAAGTGCTGAGCTCCGGGTGTTAGCCCTAGATAGGCACTTCTCCATTGTTCCCTTTGGCAGCCTTGTGTCCAGTGTCCCCAGGATGAGTCTCTGTGTCCTCCTCTGCAGAGTAATGGGTAGCTGGGCTTAAGCAGGGGAAGGTTACATACAGACCTCTCCTCTCCACTCAGTCCACTCGCTCACATAAACTGACAGCTGTGGCGTCATCACTTTGGGCGTGACATCGGGACGCTATTACACCAGAGGTGGGCACCAAGAGTTTCCCCTGCATCTGGCAAGAACTTATCCCACTGGGCTGCTGCATTCCTTGCGCAGTACATAATTACAGTCTATTTCCATACCTGACGTGTGTAAATAGCCTGTCATTCTCAGCATACGGCTCTATGTTTGATGATTACTAATGTTCTAGTCCTATGTTTACAATCTGCAAACTAAAAATGCTGAATAATTTGAAAATTTAAATAAAAAAATACACATTTCCGAGATTAATCTTATTCTTAATTGATTTGAATACTGAAAATTAGACATAGCTGCCCTCATTATTCACCTCTTTGCATCAATACAGGTAATTGCAAGAGCAGACTGCCCCAAACTTCACTTCAACTTAACAATGTCACTTGAAAGTAAGAATCGCAACTTCTATTTTCATATCACTCAAAAGAAATGTTTTCAGTGGATTGGCACAAACGCATGTTTTTTTGGCTATCAGAGGCTATTCTTTATTTTAAAGCAGGGTGGGGGATTGGGAATGACAAAACCTAGACACAGGTTTAAGGCACCTCCATGCTGTTTGCTTGCCAATTTTTAATCTCTCCTGTATAGGAATGTTTTCCTTTACCGCCTTGTCATGCCAATCACTGGCGGGCAGCACACAGGCATTGCATTGTTCCCTTTATTGGGAGAAATATGCTTTTTATTATATTACTTATGTCTAATATAGTAGATTTACAAACTACAGTTTCTTTACCTTCAGAACAAATTGCACAGAAAGTTGCAAACAAAGACTATTTTCAGAGCAGAAATTCTAGTATACACAATACACCGGGGTGAACTCTCTCTTACCTCTCCTTACTATGTTCTAAGCCACCCTGATTTAAGTCAGCAAATTTCATTTACAAGAGTATGGGCTCATAGTGCAAATTATTCTTTTTTTTTTTTGTAGTGAGTGTTCTTTTGCATGAACCCATCTTCTGATTGTTGCATGATGTCCCTTGTTAAGAAGGTTCTAAGGAAATTTAACCCTTTAGAGCAGGGGTTCTCAACCCTGTCCTCAAGTACCACTAACGGTCCAAGTTTTTAAAATCTCCTTGCTGGAGGTGAGCTCATCACTGACAGTTACAGTCTGAAAGCTCCACAGGTTTTGCAGGGAGACCTACAAAACATGGACCATTAGTGGTACTTGAGGACGAGGTTGAGAACCCCTGCTTTAGAGAATAAAAAATCAAATCTGGGTTTTACAGTTGTTACCAGTGATGGAGGACTAGAATTACTAAACAATGAAATAGTGACATAGGGCCATATTCAGAGATCCATTTTCACGGGGACTTCCATGCGTATTTTTAGGATCAGATCAACTGCGCATGCGTAGTAACTTTATGTACGTAGTTTACGTTGACTATACGCACGTAACGGACATACATGTGAACCGCACTTGGGGACATATGCATGGAAATCAGACGTATGGGAAAATTTACATAAAAGTGGGTGGAGAGGCATTTAAATGGACACGTAGAGGCGCGTTTATAAAGAATCGCACGGATGGAGCACATACATGCACAAAAGTACACACGGAAAGAACAGAGTGGTCTAGGGACCTGTAAGTCACAGACCGCACGTCAGGGAGAGGGGAGAGTCGGGGTTGTTGGTGGGTGTTTCCTTGCTCCGGCCATGCGTATAATTGCATACCTAAAAAATGGATCTCTGAATACGACCCATAAAACCAATGGCGCCTGGACATTGAATATTCTTGCCTAATAATATTGACTGTGGGATAATTGTAGCATAATTCTGATAAGTTAGCAATTATGGGATTACTTATTTTTACCCTGTAACTTGAATGCAGGCACAAGGTCTGTCAGTCCGCACAGAAAAGGGGTGTGAGCTCCCCTGTCACCCCCCTCTCTCATGCGGACGGTAGCTTAGTTATGCTGTTATAAGACAGACTTAAGTCTGTACGGCCGCTGATCCACAGCGAAATGTAAAACCCTGCCCAAACTCACCACCACCACCACATGGAGTTTAGATGGGCAGAGAGGATGCGCCCTACTGACGGATCTCCAGGGTATCTGTACCACAACATCCGGCTGCCAACATAAGCCGAATTCTGCAAGCAGCTTGAGGAATTCAACTTACATTCTTAACTCTGAATCTGGTCCTTTGACCTCACATTTAACACTCCTACAGCAAACTGCCACCTTGAATAATGTTTTGTTACAATGGTGAAAAGATGTGAATGACCTCAATAATCAGAATTAAAACTGTTTTATAACGGGACTGTATTGTCAGACAGCAATTACAGGGGTCTAGTTGTCGTTAGACACCGTAATGCTCATACCAATAACAGCTTGCTCATAGACACTGGAACTAGAAGCTCATCTGGTAATTGAAATATCCGTACTAATGGTGTAAATATCCCCATAATTAATTCTTCATTAGAATCATTAACAATGAATATTTTACATTTATATGTTGCAGATAACCCAAAAACATTCCATTGTGGCTGCTTTTAATTTCAAGGAGATCAAAGAGTATATTTTGTCATTCATCCAAGATGCATATCATGTGTGATTTCCCATTGACATTTATTAAAACTGAAATTTCTTCTAAGCTGGTATGTATGTGTTTGAATACTTAAAAAAGAGACTCCAGCCCATTCAAGCATGGCGTAACCAGAAAATGCGGAGTTTGCTATTCATCTTTTGACGTTGGAATTCCAACAGCAATTATGGTTTACTGGATTGAATTACATATTTTGCTGGAGAAAGTTAAAGAGCTTGTGGATGGTTAAATGGTCCATCTCAACACAAAGAAAAGGTCAAGTGTTTCCCTCACTGGTATCCATTAGCTGTATAACCCAAAGCAGCATTTGTATATTCTGACAAACTGTTATGTTGTGTTTTCCATTGTATGGTGAGGCAACTATAGCAGGACTTATGCCACGTTTCTTACATACATATTACATATCATGAAATAAGTTTTCTATTGCAATTTGGTCTTGGTTTAATAATTGATATCAATAAGTTTGTACAATGATATCAGCTAGGGATGAGTTAGCTATATTATGGACAGGGTTTGTGGTGACCATCAGCTGTTGAAGTATAGTCCACTCATCATTAGCTGCAATCTGACGGACTGGATTGGCGTTAAAGGTAGATTAAAATATCAATAGGGACTTTAAGTTGAATATAAATACTGCTCAAGGAAAATGAATGACTATATGGAAACCCAGCTTGCAAAATAATTGGCGTCAAGATTTCTTGCTATCTATAACAAAAATGGTGAGATATATACATGCTTTTATTCAACACTGAGGTCCGGATTCACAGTTATGTAGATTTCATCTTACGTATGTTGTTTTAAGAATTGAGTTACTACGCATGTGTAGTAGCTTATTTGTGCTATCTAAGTATCATTTCTGTACGTAGATTGCGTAAGCGGGGCCTTTAGAGCGCGTTTCCGCAATCTACGTACAGAAATGGTACGTAGATAGCGTACGTACGTTAGACAAAAACTACATAACTGTGAATCCGGACCTGATATCCTATGTGTCACATACCAAACACATGCAGCAAATTCACTTGCTGGTCCGGATTCACACTACCGGACGTATTGCTTATACATCCCTATTTAACCGATAGTTCCTACTGTGCTTGCGTAGTAACTATTTTACATAATAATTTACATAATCTACATATCGTTTTGTTCCATAGATTGCGTATATGCGATCTTAAAGACCGCGTTTATGCAATCTATGGAACTAAACTATATGTAAATTACGTAAAATAGTTACTACGCAAGCAGAGTAGGAACTATCGGTTAAATACAGACGTATAAACAATATGTCCGGTAGTGCAAATCCGGGCTGATAAGAGTACAAGTAATACATCTGTAATCATCAAGACAATCACAGGACATATCTTACATCTGCCAATAAAAACATGCTTTGTAAATTCATTGGGCGCTGTGTGCAGTTAGCTAAGCAAACTCATCTGTCAGACATTACACTCTTCTTATCACATCTAAAGAATGTTTTTCAATCAAATTATCAATCACATTTATCAGTTCCATTGGACATACCTTAGATTTTTGTTCCCTCTCTACCTTCTTCACTAGTTCTATGTGGCGGTTAATGATATTGGTCTATTTATAAGGGTCCATGCTTGTGGACATATCTGACATATAATATGAAAACTTACTCTAAAAACAGAGATATTCTTCTTTAGCTCTGTGAAATACAGACTATCTTGATCCAGTGTTGTAACTACTGTAGGTGTATGAGCTGCAACCCCTGCACCTACAGTGTTGTAACTACTGTAGGTGCAGGGGTTGCAGCTCATACCAGGAACAGAGGGAAAGGGGGTCCATTCTACCCACCCTGAAACCACAGAGCTTAGCTGTCAGTGACTGGCAGGTTCTTTATAGACAGTTCTTGCCGGTTACTTGCAGTGAAGTGGATTACACATTGCACATATGCAAGATGGGGAAAGGGTAGTGCTACAAAAGTTGCTATCTCCTCCATTTACACGTTAGCTGGCACCCATGCCATGAGGCCCAGCTATGTCTACTTCTACGAGGTCACATAGCAAGAAGCTCCTACTGTGGCCCCTGAATTGATATTTTATGCACTGAATTAATAAAAACTTTATCTTATTTAACGAAGTTTCAAACAAGGTTTATAAGGAGATAGATAACTTAAATTCCTAAATGCTTATTTAATTTTTATATTGTATACATTTTTTTTGGGGGGGGGGAATAAGGGACTGGGGAGTCTACATCAGGAAAGACAATGGTGTATATATAAGCCTTAGGGAAGGGGATGGGCTTACTTACTGCCAGTGGTAATTCTTTTTAGACCTTACTCTAGAAACCATCTCTATTGATTGAGAAGACATAACATTTGTATCCAAGTACAAGTTCATCTAACGCAACTGTAACTAATAGAAAATCACAAAATCAGTGGACTGAGAACTAAGTCACTCGGAACTTCTCTCAGCTGTTGTATTAATCTTATCTTCCCAAATGATTTCCCTCCTGTAGCTTAGCAATTACCCTGGTACAGTATGTGTGTATTGATTAACCATGGGTCCTGAACTTGTCTTTATTACTCTTATGTGTCTCAGAAAATATTCATTAACCTCTCTTGTAATCTGATATGGTTTGTTTTCAACTTAATTTCACTCCAATTTATTTGATTTCCGTGAAGATGTTATAAACGTCCTCCTACATACATAAATACACATTCTAGGCTAATTTACTGCTCTGCTTACTTTCCAGCATCTGTATTTAGCAAAATAAAACAGTTCAAGTATGACACACTTCACTTAAGGAGGAATCAGCCAGGGTGAAGACTGATATTATTGTTTGCTACTTATAGCTAGAATACTAATTAACATACAACTGACCTATCTAAAAAAAATTTATGCATTTATGAATAATTCACAATCATCTCATATATTTCAGCCATTCTGAAACAGGATTGTGCAATAATTGCAGTAAAACATACTAGATTTGCATGAAGTTGAAACTGATTTAAAATACGGTTGGTCCCTTAGAGAAACAAGGGCCCAGATTCACACTTCCTCCTATGTTCCATATGGCAGCCTCTGCTGTGGAGCCTATCAAATGGAATTGTTGATCCACAGCCCCTCATGTAGGAGAGCAGGAAATCCTCTCCTGCTCTCCTATAGTACATGTGGATTGGGGATCTGCCAGCAGAATCCTACCTTAAGTATTCCACATGGAAACCGTAATGTGCCAGGCCCCTACTGTACAATGTAAAGGCTTATGCCCGCCCCCCATGTGTATCTCCTATGAATGAGGGGGAGTTTCAAATCTGCAAGGAGTGCAGCATGGGTCAGCTTTGCTTTGTTGCAGAGATAATGTTATGGCGCATGCACAGAACCATTTTACATCAGACTTCTATTCATTGCGTACGTAATTCTACAGACTTTCTTAGATCTAAATCCGTACCAGGATATCTAAATGTTAAACCATTTCTCTCCTTCTTTTTTAGAATTCTCTTTATTAATTCCATTAAATGCATAATGTGGGCACAATATTAGATAATAATTTACCCACTAATTTGGCGATTATCCAGAAGAGCGAATGCTGGCGCCACCTAGAAATAATTACACGCTCCTAAAAACAAAGGACCAACCTGCGTTTTATGTACAAGTGTTTGTTTGTTTTGCATAAGATACATATTTATTTAGTTACTCAATCCTGTGAAGACTGTCATAGTGCAAAAGAAAATATAATAATGCTTTAGGTGCTAACCTATATCCCTGCTGCTTTTGCTGCTTAGATTTGCTGCTTTAGAGATCTTCAGAGTAGTTCAAAAAAGGCACAAAGAATTTTCTAACATCTGGCAAAACCGTTTACCTTTATTATTGTGCTGAGTGCACATTCAGTGTGTTCTAGCAATTGTGACAGTTTACAACCAATCATAGTAACTTGATTGTGCTTTAAGCTGATTATGCTTTGTTTATTAGCATTATACGATGTTACAGTAATCAGTTTTCATGATCTATTTATTTGTCATCATTATTTGCAGAATTTCAGGTAAAACATAATATTGGGCCTGATCCAGAACTACGCATCGGAGTGAATTTACGCGTGGCGGAGACGTAAATTCGCAGTTTAGAACGCACTGCGCATGCGCACCATAGAAAATACGCACATTCACGTAGCGTAATTGTGAACGTATGGGCCATTCACGTATGTGTCACGTAAATACTTACATGTGGGCGTGCCAAATTTACGTGAGTCCAAAATACGTCTGAATTACGTGAAGTAGGTGGGGGGGTGGTATTTAAAGTGTACAGTATGGGCGTGCTAAGTGGCGTACGTTCACGTAGTCTATATGTCCGTTAGCGGACGTACGCTGTTACGTCTGAAAAAGTTAAGGTAGGGTTTGGGCAGCGTATCTTGACAAAATACGTCCGTGCAAGGGGTGTGCCGAGGGGAGTGTAGCGAACTTACGTGCACGAAAATATGCTCCGCGAATAAACGTACGGCACACGTAGTTCTGGATCTACCCAATGCCTTTAAGTGTGTAAACCTTCCACATTAAACACATTTTATATCCAAAATCCAACTCTCTCTGCAGGGTAGGTAAGACAAACCCTTCCCATCAGGCGGTTGCGGGACCCGGCTGCTGGTCTGTGCATAAATAATTTAGCTGTCTCGGCAATTGCAGTATTTTAAGTGCACAGGAGGCTGTAGACTAGTTACTGTTCTGTAGCTGTCTAGTCTGTTCCACTTATAGGACCCCCACTCACCTACACTATTAGGAACTCCACTCACCCTGCCCCCCCCCTTTTCCTCACAAGTGCGCCCTTTGTGTGTATGCTATTCCTTTTAACTTAAGAAAAACAAAGAGCGTTCCTCATAAAACCCAATATGAAGACCTGTGAGGTATTCACCCATACAATGTGTGACTGAAAAAGGACATAAAAAGGTTGATAGTTGATATAAATCAGAAAATCACAAAATGGAAGTTGCTCAGATCAATTTATAGGTAAATGCAAACAGGCGCATTAAAGGCCGGGGGGTAATCTGCTAGCTACAGACACACAGGAAAGAAAATGCCATTAACCAGTGACTATCTATAGCATTCTATCTGTAGCATAAAGCGCAGAAATGTCTGTTACAGATATTTGCAAATATATGATAAGCCACCAGCCACCGTCTAGGCCTTTCTGCTCATGGTGGTCCTAACTCTAACAATGAGAGTCTCAATGTTGGGTTATATATACAGGTGAAACTCGAAAAATTTGAATATCGTTCAAAAGTTCATTTATTTCAGTAATTCAACTTAAAAGGTGAAACTAATATATTATATAGACTCATTACATGCAAAGTGA
>WWET01000916.1:269495-279496 GCA_011038615.1 Limnodynastes dumerilii | reverse complement strand
TTACGCTGAGCGCTACAGCGCTCAGTGTAACATCGTAGCTCTGGATCAGGCCCAAGGGGAGCAAGCACAGTCCCCTATATTTAAATGAGAAAGTGTTGTATTGCTGCAGGGAGGGCAGTAGCAGACAGATTTCATGTGCTTCCTTCTTTTTTATTTTATCATAAATTTTTATTATTTTATCAAAATCAAATTAGGGGTACAGAAAAAAGAAAAAGGGAACATACAGCCATAGAATATACAGCAACAATAATATGGAAACAACATAAATTGACAAATGCCAATTATTTAAATGTGTCTCTCTTGAGAAGAAAGAAAAGAGAAAGAGAAGGTCGGAGAAGAAGAAGGGAAAAAGGGAACACACTCAATTTGTCCTAAATAGAACGTTACAGACATTAAGCGCCCAGTATCTAACAGTCTTTGACTTAGACTCTTGGAAACTTTATAAATAAGAGGGTAAATTGAATAGGTCTCTATATATTAATAACACTACATCTATGTATCCAAAATCAACAATTAGTCAGCAGACGGGGTGTCAGTCATGTTTGGTATATCTAAATCATAACAAATCGAACTGGGTATAATATGTGCATTACTACGATCATAAATATACATAGTCCAAGGGAGCCACTTGGTTGTAACTGAGGAGGGTACCTCTGGTCTCCATATCATAACTATATTAAACTTTATTTAAAATCTTGGCCAATCTGGGGACATCAGTTTTGCGCAATAGCAGCTTAGGTGGAAATTAAAACGTGTCCAACCACATACCTATATGAGCTCTGTATTTCAGGAGGATACACATGAAGCAGAGCCAATAGTGGAGATGGACTAATGTTCAGTTTAATAAGGGAGTTTAGAAAATTAAACACCTCTACCCATACTGGCCTGATCTGAGGGCATTCCCAAAACACATGAAAAATTGTGCCAATCATACCACACCCCCTCCAACAGAATTTTGTAGTAGATGGCCACATAGTATGCAATCTAGCCGGTGTAAGGTAACATCTATTAATCAGTTTGACCAACATTTCAACGTGATTGGAACTTAGAAACTTTATGGGATGACTTAAAGATACGTTGCCACTCCAAAGTGGTCAGGGTAATCTCCATGTCTTGCTCCCATAGTAGTTGTGCTTTAGATTTACCCATATCCCGAGGCTCTGAAAGAAAACCATACCAGAATGAAATCCCTTTGGACCCAAGGAAACCCTGAAATCTGTTTAAAATTACAGTTGTAGGAGGAGTAAACCTGGCCCGACCTTGGGGGACTGAAGAAATCCATTGATAGAGCTGAAGATATCTATAATTATCTTTAATATTAAGACCAAATTTAGATTCAAGATAAGAAAAAGAAGCCATTGAGGTGCCTTCCATAATATCTTTAATTGTCTTGATGCCTTTGTGAAGCCATGAGGTCAATGAGATATCAGGTATCAATTTATTAACTGCCTTAATAGATAACATAGGAGAGGGAACCTCAAATTCCTTTAAAGGTAAAACAGCTTTATCCCAAATCTGTAGCGTACTATGCATCGATAATAGAAGGGATGGGTCAGGTGGACGCATATGTCTAGGCAACCACTTCAAGTCTTGTAATGGGACTAACGAAGCCACCGCTTCTTTTATTTTAACCCAAAGTTTAGCATGGTCCACCCTATCCCAGTCCTTCAATTGCGCAATTGGACTTGGAGGTGTTTCGTTTAAAAAAAAAGAAGCTCGACTAAAGTGGTCCAAAATATTGTTGAGGGGGAGGGGAGCGAGCCCACCGGATCCGTTACAAAAAGCACAATGTCATCTGCAAAAAGGTAAAGTTTATGCAGGGTATCTTTATATACTAAGCCTGGGAAATAGAGAGTTGATCTAATTTTAGCCATTAGTGGCTCAATGGAGAGAGCAAATATTAGGGGGGATAAGGGGCATCCTTGCCGAGTGCCATTTGATATAGTAAAAAGATCCGATAAGAAACTGTTACTGAAAACCTTGGCTGTGGGGTTATTGTAAAGTGCCAATATAGAATGAAAAATAAAACCCCCAAAGCCAAATTTGGATAATACAGCCGACATATAGCCCCAATGAAGCCTATTGAATGCTATTTGAGCATCGAACCAGCGGGCTCTTCTCCCGCTACACAATTTCTACCAAATTCAGCACTCTACGCACATTATCTGGGGCCTGACAACCAGTAATGAAGCCCACCTGATCTGGATGGATTAAATGAGGGAGAAGGGGACTGATACGGCTCACTACCAGTTTGGCAAAGATTTTTAGATCAGTGTTAAGTAAAGCAATTGGGCAATAGTTTTTACACTCTGTAGGATCTTTACCAGGCTTCAATATTGTAATGATTCTCGATTCCAACATTTCCCTTGGGAAGAAGCTGCCCTGGGAAATGGAGTTAAACAATTGTGTTAGGATAGGGGCCAGTTGTTCACAAAAATCTACGTAAAATTTGTTGGTGAGTCCATCCGGACCAGGGGCTTTACCGCTCAGGAGAGATTTAATTACTCCCACCACCTCTTGGACAGACCAGGTAGCCGCTAATTGTTCTAATTCCAGGGCACTTAAGGAGGGGAGTTGTACATTCTTTAAGAACTCATTAATTGAGTCAGATGTAGGTTGAGGGACAAGCGGATCACTCTTAAGATTATAGAGTTGCTCGTAAAACTGAGCAAACACGTTTGCAATTTTCGCTGGATTGATTACTTTCCCAGCATCCTTTGTGGCAATAGTTTTGTCGGGCTCTTAATTTTCTGGCAAGCATTTTACCTGCCTTGTTTCCTGCGGTGTAAAAACTCTGCCTTAGATTATTTAGCTGGATGCGTGATTGAAACATTAAATGTGTACATAATTTGGTGCGCACTTCATTTAATTGGCGCAAATATTGCTCCGAGGGGGAAATCATATGGAGATGTTCAAGTTCAGTGATTCGCTTCTCCCACTCCCCCTGGACTCGCACAGGCTGCTTTTTAAGGCGTGACACTTAAAATCGCCACCCCTCTAACCACCGCTTTAAGAGCACACCAGAAAGTCCCCAGTGATGTGTCCTCAGGTCTATTGGTTTCCAAATAAATGGAAAGGGCCATGTGATCCTTCTAAAAGAGAACCAAAGACCTCATAGGGCTGCAGGGGGCCTCATTTACTAAGTTCGATTTGAGTAAAATCGCCAGAGATTGCAGTACTTTACCGATGATTTGCAAGTCTCCGGATTTACTAAAGCAAAATCTCCCTCATATCGCCAGAGATGAGTGGAGATTTAAATCTCCAGTGTTTAAATCTCTCTGGCGATTTTTTGCATGAGTGACATACAAATCTCTGGATTTACTAAGGGGGAGATTTAGTAAATCGCCAGAGATTTGCTGTCAACTCTCGCAAGTTAATTCGGATGGGGGTGAGTGTCGATTTCATAGAAATCGGCACTCACTTTGCTTTTTAAAGCACCCCTGGGCTTACTTAGTAAATAAAAAAGACTACATATTACTAAAAATGGCAGCCGTGGCAAGCACTTAACCCTTGGCATGTTGTGCATTATGGCGACAGCATATGGCCGAAATTTTATCATTTCGGCCACATTATCACGTCAGAGGATAATGTGGCCGAGGTTATAAAAGAGGCCCCTGGCATGATGTAAGTCATTCGCCAGAGGGATCATCTATTATGTTAGGTAGTGTTGGTGGGGACATCTATTATGTTAGGTAGTGTTGGTGGGGACATCTATTTATGTTAGGTAGTGACGGAGAGGACATCTATTATATTAGGTAGTGTTGGTGGGGACATCTATTACGTTAGGTAGTGTTGGTGGGGACATCTATTATGTTAGGTAGTGACAGAGGACATCTATTACGTTAGGTAATGTTGGTGGGGGCATCTATTACGTTAGGTAGTGAAGGAGGGGACGTAGCATTTACATTATGTTATGGAGGGAATATATTTTGTGAATAACAGTAACAGAGACACTATGGTGCCGGCAGCATGCCATTAACCCTTGGCATGCTGTTGCTTATGGTACTATAATGCACAGCATGCCAAGGGTTAAGTGCTTGCCACGGCTGCCATTTTTAGTAATGTGTATTTTTTTTTTTTCAATGGACCATGAACTCCAGCGAGGTTAAACTCCAGCGAGTTTAGCACAAACTCACTCGAGTTTAATCACCACACATCAATGGAGTTGAAAAAGCGCCAGCTCTAATCGCTGCTTAGTAAATCCAGAGACTTTTCTAATAAAATCGCCCCTCAACTCCATCGATGTGTGGCAATTTTAAGGGGCAATTTAAATCGCTCCTGAGTAAATGAGGCCCAGGGACCAACTTGGCACCAGTTAGGCAGAGGTTAAGATTATACTTCTTTTGATATTAGATTGGTTTATCTGTAGGAGGGGGTGGGCTTTGTTAGGTTAATGAGTAAAAGGTTAACAGACTTCCCACCTTTTTCTCTCGACTGTCTTTCTCTCTCCTTATTCATCTGCTCCTACACACATATCCAGCATCTTTATTTTCCTTATATATGTTCCGCGAATTTTGTACTTTATTTTATTTTTGCTTTGTACATGTGTTGTATTCCTTTTTTTATGTTTTTATACCCTCTGTTATTTATTGTATTGTTGCTTTTTCCTCCTTTATTCAGACATTGCATGGTTGGGGGGTAGGTCAGCAATGAGGTTGGTGCAAAAGGGGAACATTACGTTTGAGAACGATCTTTGGTACTCAACCCAGGAGGAATGGGAGGGCACCAATCCCTAGCGGCTAGGCACTTTGGTTTGCCACCTTCCAGGTGCTGGGGTGAGCGGTAGGAATTAATTGTTGTTGATATGATGGATTTGGAGGTACCAAGGTTTTTAGTACTTAGATAAAATGGATAGTTAAGTGTATAGTTAGGCACTGAACCCCCCCACCTGCTATTTTGGCCCCCTATCCACATCTGTATGACCAATCAGTAGTAATCAATTCCAATCTGGCCCAGTTATAATAAACCATGTTCCTTTTTAAAATGCAGCTATGGCCTCTGTGTCTTTATTTCATGCCATTTGCCGTTTATTTTTCTCCAGGTCAGGGCTGGTGTAAGTGTAATACAGAGGATATCTTCAATCACTAAATGGTCCGATTCTTATAGTAATAACACAGCCCAACACACCTTACAAATTAAAATGTTACATTTACAAAATAAATAAGTTTTAAAATAAAACACCAAGTATATACTACACTATCCTGACTTTTTATTTTTAATTAGCAGCATATTGGCGCACATTTTTGCTCAGGTGTTTTTATAAATTCTAATTATACATTTTTAAAGGATTTTAATTAGTGTTAAAATAGTGTTGTCTAGGCTTCTGCATTACATCTCGCAGTCTATCTGTCTATACACATTCCTATCCGTTTGCTGGTTTCAAATGAATGCTCAGTTTCAGTACAACCGATCCAAATTTTCTAATGTCGAACACTGGATAGGTTGCACACATTTTAAACAGTGAATATGCTAAAACTCTGGATCAGCTCCTTTAAGAGCAAAAAAGCACCCTATAGAACATTCTTACAGTAACAGAATGCATCATTAACCTATTTTGTCACACTGAATCAATGCATTATTTTCAGTCAATCATGTTTATAAAATATCTTTTCTAGTAGGATAAAACAAGAGAAAGCAGAAATTTTCCCTCTGTTTATCATTACAATGCAGTGACTGTGTCAGTTACTAGAGCATACAGGACACTTAATGTAACACACATTTTTAGTATACCCAATAATGCATAGCTTTGAGAAGAAAAAGCAAAACCATTAAAAAGCACTGTAATTTGAATATAACTATTAGAGGCAGGAGTGTGCATCAACCATTACAAATGGCTTTTTGATATGAACTGGAATAAATATCCATTAGCCTTCAGCCAATTCAACATCCACCTTATGTGCAATTGTTTCATTGGCTGTCTGACGGGCTTGGCTCCAATAATTCAAATCTGCGTCCGGGAATGCAATGTAGCACATCAAATCATGTAACACTATAAAGCAGGGGATCTCAACTTTTTGGGGGGAGTGCCAGTCACCCACCATGGAAGCACATCAAGTACCACTTTGCATATCATGCAGATACATACAACATATATATATATATATATATATATATATATATTCATGTACAACAAAGTTCCCTGACAAAAGGTTGATTAAACCTGAAACACTGGATTACTTAGTTGGAGTTATTGTTATTCATTGTTTATTGGGGCTCAGAGTGCCAGTCTTGTGCATGCAAGCTGCAGACATATATATTTTCTAGTGGAGTGCCAGCCAATTAGAAATTTGTATGTATACAGTATATATATAGCAAATAAATAAAGGGTGCGCTCCATAGTGCAATATATTCAGCTCTTTTATTATAAAGTCTAAAATATCTTAAATGCATTCAGCATGCCATAAAACACTGTAAGTTTGAGAGTAGGAGAACAAAGCATAAGACAGAGAACACATGGGCAATAACAGCATCAGTTACTGGCTCCAGGCTTCAATCAGACTACCATCTACCGCCAGATCTGTAGTTACATGTGTCCAGGACAAGAACCTCTATGCGTTTCATCCCCGTGGGATCTTCGTCAGGAGGTGTGGTCAAAGACATCCCATGTGATGTGTTTATGGGTGGTTTACTCATTTATTATGCAGACAGTGTGCATTTGCGGTTCTATAGAGATAAATCTTTGTAAACTCTTTCTCACTTCATATAGACATTAAGGTCCGGATCAAGAACTACGGTCTGGATATGATCTTAAAGACCGCATATATGAAATCTACGTACCGAAACGATACGTAGATTACGTACATAGTTACTATGCATGCGTAGTAGCTAGCAATCACCAACATACGGCCGCTCGTACTGTACCCTAAGGGCCAGATTTACTAAGCTACGGGTTTGGAAAAGTGTTAATATTGCCCATAGCAACCAATCAGATTCTACATCTCACTAAACTATTACATACTAGAGAATGTCAGCTAGAATCTGATTGGTTGCTATGACCAGCATCTCCACTTATAGACAGTTGCAGGGTACAAAACAATATTTACAAAACAATAATTACAAAGTCGCAATAATAATATTTCGTGCAGTTACAATTAATGGAATCCGAGCAGCTATATTTTACACTTAAAGTCACCTAGTCCCAATAATTAATTTATTAAACAAGAAACGGTGAAATCATAATTTAAAAAAATATATTATAATACAATGATCTATCAAATAATTCATTGCAATTAGCAACAATATCAGCTGGCAGTATTAGAGCATATGAGTAATTAACAATTCTAAAACCAGACAAAATGGATACTATTTACAACCTGTCTGGCTAATTATATCAGAAGTTGTATCAAATGCGAGATAGGGACAAATCTCACCAGCAAAAACACCACTACCCCAATTGTAACACTACATGATGGGGATACTTATACACAACTGGCATATTCAATAGATTAGAGGTGCTAAGTGGTTGAAATCATAGGATAATGTAAGTCAAAATTCAAAGGGGGATTTTGAAAGAGGAAATCTAAGAAAGGAATTAAAGTAGGGAATTTAAAGAAGGGAGTTGAAAAAAAGGCTGTTAGGTCAAAACTCTCATTTAAACCTGAGGGAGACAAGGTGTATAGAGTTAAGATCCAGTAGGATTCTCTCTGTATCAACTATTTCAGCCTACCGCCCTCTCTTATATCTTAAGCCATCCATTCAATTGGTTTTATTTTTAAAGTATCCGTTGAATGATATGCTTTTAAGAAGTGGCGCGGAACACTATGGTTAGTCATACCATTTAAACTGTTTAATTGATGCTCTAATGCCCTTATCTTAAAGGGACGTTTGGTCTTCCCAATATGTTTGTAACCACAGTCACATTCAAGCATATACACTACATGAGAAATGTTACAATTGATAAAAGTTTTGATGTTAAATCTTTTACTATTGGAAGCATCTGTGAAGGTTTCTCTCTCATGGTGAACAAATTGACAAATCTTACAGTTTCTACAGGGGTAATAACCACAAGATTTCACAAAAGTTTCTTTAATATTCAAAGATGATAAAAGGCTGGGGGACAATAAGATTTATATTTTTTTGCCCAATCATTTACTGGGGTTTTGTTGGAAGTATTTCACCTAATATTGGATCAAGTTTAAGTACAGACCAGTGTTTTCCTACGGTCTTTCTAATAATTCCCCCATTCTTTGAAAATCTGGTGACAAAAAGACCCATGTTATTCTCACTGGATACACCATCTTTCTGTTTGTACTGTAATAAATAAATTTCTACGAAATTTGGTAAATTGTGAGAACAGTATATTTTGTTTCCATTTGCTATAATAGCAACTATTATAGTGCAAAAAATATTAGTATCAACTGGTTTGACATATGTGGATGTCATGATAGGGTCCCCATCTTTCCCAGGAGCTTGTATATAAAGGTCAAGATAGTCAATGGCTCCACCTCTAAATTTGAATGTAAATGCCAAACCAAAGTCATTGAACCGTATTCACAGATACTAGTGAATTAGGTGCGGACAGATCCGCACCTAATTCACCCGTCCTGCCCATAACCTGCCCCCCGTTTTTAGGTACCTTATGGCACTTATGAGTGCCATAGGGCTACCTTATCTAACCGTGCAGAGTTTCCTTCTTAAGAAGGAAACTCCGCACGGACATTGTTTCTCCCCCTCGCCCTCCCCGGCTAATCTAAATCCCTCCCCCTACCACTTCTACCTAAGAACTTCCCGGGGCAGCATTACACCGCCTCTTTCAACTTAAACTACTCCATGCGGTCTTTAAAGAATGCACGGAAGCAATCTACATACGGAACTGGTACGTAGATTACGTAAATGACCTATTACGCATGCGTAGTAGGTAATTTACTAAATATCCGCACCTAAGAAGCTTCTGCTTCTTAGGTGTGAATACGGTCCATAATTATTAAGTTGGTACATGAATTCCTCACACTTATACACAGTGTCAGCCCATATCAAAATGAGATTGTCTATGTATCTCTTAAAGAATGTTATGGGGAGCATATGGAGACGATCATAAATGTTAAGTTGCTCCCAGATTCCCATATAAATATTGATGAAGATGGGGGCATAGATCGTCCCCATTGCTGTCCCCCTTATTTGCAGGAAAAACGTGTCCTTAAAGTTAAAATAATTAGGTTTATATATTACTTAGAATTGGGATAGAAAACATCACCTCTCAACTCTAATACTGTTTGCAACAGATGAAATATGACTCCCCTGCAATCAACATGGTTTAGACCAGGAGTAACTTTCCTCTCTTAATTTCAAGCACTTACTTAAGTCTGGGTCCATGCCTTTGTCACTAAATAGGCTAATGTCTTCTTCAAATTTTCTCCTCAACACCTCCTGCACCTGAGAGTGCAGAGTGCCGAAATTGTCCTCAAATCGTACACCAATTATAGCACCACTGAAAATCATTTACAAGCTGTAAACGGACCCCTGCTCTCTACACTAATTAACATACCGGATGTTTTTTATTTAAATAGACAGACCTTTCATTGTTCACTTGTAAATACTAATCCCTGAGGAAGTCACTAAGGGCTTAGAAGCCCAGACAAAACACGTTGGTTCTTTTGCTGAAAGTTTGCGCCGGAGGACAACAATAATTTCACCCGATACTCTGAATGGATTGCAGAGAGGGCTATTGGAGTTGCAGTTCCACCGGACAGATAAGACTTACATGTTTTATATTTCTTGATTTGTAGTACGCATGCCATTTTTAATGTTTAAAGAATAAAGCATTTTTTTTATTTTTACTACACTATGGTTTGTTCTTTTCTTTTCCACATGTGTAGTTAAATGAATACTACTACTACTACCACAAGCAATATTTATTGGAATACAGTGGAAGACACATCCATTTGAACATCTAGTCATTGCAGCAAACATAAGCAGGACTCCTTTTGGGAGACATTTTATTTTTCGAATATTTTTCTAGGCGCATTCCCTAATTCCCTAGCTTACTGTATATATATATATAT
>WWET01000916.1:249185-262941 GCA_011038615.1 Limnodynastes dumerilii | reverse complement strand
TAGCCGCCTAGCCCGCCCACCCACCCTCATTAAACTAGCTCCCCCTGCCCACCTATACTAACCTGAACCTAAGGACGCTGGGGGACGTCCCCACCAGCGTCCCTACGGCGCTGCTACGGACCGTAGCGACGCCGGGCGACATCTGCCCTAGTACGGACCGTAGCGACGGCGGGCGTAGGTCTGGATCAGCCCCATAGTCCATCCAATGGAATTAAAAGAAAATGAAAAGATGTCTAGAATTTACTTTTAAATTGCTTTGGTAAATGATCAGCTTTAGGAATCCAAAATATGTGGTGAAATATCCCATTTATAACAGGTATTACATCTAAACCTCCTGCTGATAAGACTTCAAACCAATAAATTGTTTAAAGTTACTACTGAATAAAGCTTGGATTGGCTTGAATAATTGTAAACACATAGTTATGGTGGATCTAGCAGATGGCATGCCCAATGAGTTCTTTTTTAGCTATTTAAAACACATTTTTAACGTCTTTCTATTTTATTTTTTCTTACTTATTTATACATATTTACTCTTTTTGATCAAGTAATATTCAGGAACAAACCTAGAATATTTCTCTATTGTGAAATAGTCCTAGACTCAAAATACATTTAGCTTTTTAATTTATTATTAATGTACATATGCAAATAACTACAGTTACAGACATAAGAAACATAATCTTCCTAATACATAAATCTACCCGGGAGTAGAGTCAGAACATCAGGTCATATAGCAACTCTGTGGGAGTAAGAAATTAAAACAAGGAAGTCAGTACTCAAGGGGGTGGGGGGGGGGTATTAGACTCACTTATCCCACTCACTATGAATTAAATACAACCTCCTTGTCATTGGGATTAAATGATCATTAATCATCATAAGAGGAAGCTGTAAATTGTATTACACATACATTTTTGTGGCTTAGGGATTCAGTAATATTAAATATCTGATATCCTTTTATGCAGGACCTTTGCCTTGTATTGAGCTCTTTCATATTTAGGATGTTTGTTGGTCGCCTGTGTCTGTACAGAGTGTTCAGTCTTCCTTCTGGAGAAAGCTGATACGTGTTGGAAGCTCTGTGAACGGAAGATATTACCTACAGAAATGTCAGAGTTATTCACTGGTCTCTCTCACTGATAATGCTGAGCAGAGGGAGCAGTGGGGTGTGTTTGGTGGTAAGTGAGGTTAGGTGTGTGCCATGTGAGGACAGGCACAGTTAGCTGAGCAAATGTTGTGCTTATAATAAGACTTTATGCCTTAATGTGCTCATGATTGATTAAGGAATTGGTTCACCACAAGTTGAAAACTCATTTTGGAGGAATTTTAAATGTTAAACCCCATCACAGAGAGTGCCATGTTTTACGCTATCCAACTTGTCCCTCGATATCTGGCATGCACATGGCCCAAATAGTAGATTGTGCTTGTAATTAAGCAGAGAGGGGGAAAGTCCTGTGATTTCTGCTACACTCTTGCCAGCATTGTCTTATTCTGATATATATCATTAGACTACCGCCAGCATGTTGCCAAAACTGAAGGGAACAGCTGGGTTAGACACCAGACACTGGCGGATCCGCACAAAGGATGGAGAAAATCAATCTGGTTGACCGTTTTTTTTATTTTTGCATTAGAACTGATTGCCACTTGCATATTTTCTTATTGATAAATATCAGATTGTGTAATTTATTCCTGTGATGCAATCTTTACTATTAGCAGTATCCATTATTATTATTATTATTATTATTATCATCATCATCATTATCATCATTATTATTATTATTTTTTTATTATTATTAACATGTATTTATAAGGCTCCACATGGTATCCGCAGCTCCATATAGGACCATACAGCACCATACAGGCCCATTTTATATTAGCCCGTTTCAGACTGGCTCTCACATCGATTCATCCCCAGGACGAAGTCACAGTGGCGAGTAGTAAGTATTTATCTAACCATCAAACCCTTATCCTAATCCTTAGCTTAACCCTCCCCTTCCATTACCCTAACCCTAACCCTCTCCTCCCTGCAGCCTGACCCTAAGACTCCCTTCCCTGCAGCCTGACCCTAAGACTCCCCTCCCCGCAGCCTAACCCTAAAACACCCCTTTTCACTAACCTGGTGGCGGGTCTGTGGCAGGCTCCGAGTTTCAGAAATAATGAATGGGTAATTTGCCGAAAAATGTATTTGGCATACTTACCCAATTATAAGGAAAATGTTTTAATTCGTGGTGACAGCCACTCAAAAAAGAGACAGCTGTAAATTAGCTTTCAGCTGCCTGTATTTCAATAACAGAATTTTCTTTACAGAGAATGCATTCCCCGCCACTGTGCCTTCTGTAGCCCTCACTGCCACTGTTCTCTTTATACCCTCCTCTGTCCATTGTTCCCTCTATACTACTCTTCCACTGTTATTACCTTCTAATCTTTTCTTCTTTACTTTACTACTTATTATCTTGTCTTCACTTGTCTGCTCACACACACACACACACACCCACACATACATACACACACACACACACACACACCAACACATACACACACACACATGCAGCCACACCCACACATACACACACACCCACACATACACACACATACACACCCACACCTGCACATGCACACCCACCCGCACATACATACACACACACACCCACACACACACACATACATACATACATACATACATACAAACACACACACACACATATATACACATACATACAAAATATGCACGGTTACTTAAGGAAGCCCTATGGCACTCTTAAGTGCTATAAGGTTCCTAAAAATGGGGACAGGTTAGGGGCAGAATGGGTGAGTTAGGTGCGGTTCTGTCGGTACCTAATTTACTCTTAAGTGTGAATTTGGTCCATAGTTACCAGTGAAGATATGTACCTTCCTAATGTTGAGATGCTAATAGAGTTGGGTATAGAACTTTACTTGATTATAATGGTTAATGTGCAGTACTATTAGTTGAGGTCATTGAAAACTTTTGAAGCCAAAGAAAGGCACAAAAAGTAAAAAGTGAAAGTAAAAGAAATGGAAAGAAATGTTAAAGGTGATTAATCTGCTCCAGTTGCAAACAATCGGCACCAGATTTTTGTAAAAGTATATTCTCCTTATAACCATGTATAATAATTTATCAGCATTAAGCTCCTTGGAGACTATATTAAAAATACATGCTAAACGAAATCTTTCTTTCCTGAATATTATAACCTGTTTAAAAAGTAGGCAGGAATAAATTTGGCTCTCTAGATTTTATTTAAATTCTACAATTAGGATATTTGGCACAGACTTGTGGCAACTGTCAATTGAATGTATTTCCCCATGTAATCTAAGAAGTAGTCTAATTTTCCTTTATTTTTTAATAGGTAAGCAGGTTTGACATTTGCCAAACTACTAATGTTATTTATTTGAAATGTATAGGTTAAGTCTGGCATTTCTTGATAGCAATAGAGACCAGTGCTGTGTATTTTTTCTATTTTATATGTAACTTAGTAGTTAGGTCATTTAAGTCTTTTGGTGTTGCAACACACACTGAATAAAGGACCCAATATAGAGTTGTGCATATTTTTATTGTTAAAGTATGTGTTTCCAATACATACACAATTTGTGTGTGATGCTGTGTGATGCTGAACCCAGCATCCATATGGTGTGTATATGTACCTGTATTGGGTTTAGGAAGGTGCAATTCAATACTTATGGTTGCATAGGGAGAGGAATTAGTAGCAGAAAGAGAGAAGTAATGATGCCCCTTTATAGATCGTTGGTGAGACCTCACCTGGAATACTGTGTTCAGTTCTGGAGGCCATATCTCCAGAAAGACATAATTACATTAGAGACTGTGCATAGAAGAGCAACTAAAATGCTCTATGGCCTGTGTCACAAATCATACCAAGAAAGGCTAGAGCAACTAAACATGTATAGCTTTAAATATGAAATCACAACAGAGCTTCAGCATAAATATCTGGAGGAAGATCTTGCAGTCACACAAACTTTGAGATATGGCAATGAAGGCCCGAAACGCGTCAGCCAGTGGCAGCAGCAATGATCCTGGACCCATAGTATCAGAAGACTTTCTGACCGCAGCAGTAATTTAAGCCGACTACCAGGGTGTTCTATCTCATGAACCCTGCGGCTATCACTATACCACTCTGCTCTGGTATTAGAATCCTTTACACTGCATTTTATTTTTATTGTTTGTACACATTTTAATTTACTCTCTCCCACTCTCTATCTCTCCCCTATGGCTGGGAGAGTGTCATTGTTCCAGATAGAAAGGGATCTACCAGCAAATAAGAAATTTAACACTAAATTATTTTATTTTTATAATATTTTGAAATCACCAACACTTTTTAGACAGTTATCCAGTGCAGCATCCCCACACAATATAAATCACCCTTTTGTGGTTATGCAAAGTGTCTAGAACAGACATCAACAATCAGCTTATTGCCAAGTTGTGTATTCCAAAGCCATTGTTCTCACTAGGTCATATAACATATAACATGTAACTGTACTTGTAATGATAATATAGGGACACTGGGCCTGATTCAGATTTAAGAAGGAGCTTGAAAATAAGGGGTAGATCCAGAACTAGTTATGACAGAGAAATTCCGCACGCCGCATGTGTAATTCCCCTGTCATCTAACTTGTGCGCATGCACACATCCTTATTACACATGCATACCGGTAAGCATTTACGCTGGTCGTATCTCCGCCGTAGAGGTGGAGATAGACATGTAACTTAGGCCGCAGACCAAGTTGTAAAATTTAAGGTGGGAATCTGTCCAGCATGTAATGCATGTGTGGGTGTGGATCTGGCCCTAAGGGGCTGATCCAGAGCAACGACCGCAAGCGAGCGTACGACGAGCGTATGCGAAAATTCGGGTAAAAATTCGCAACGCGCATGCCCAGTATGACAGCTTCCGGTCGCCCGGGCGTCATGAGCGAATAGCGGGCGTATTGTGAGCGTATTTTTCGCTCGCGGGGCGTTCGTTCTTTACGATGGTCGGCTGGGCGCCCGTTTTACTACAGGGAGGCGGGCATAGCCATTTAAATTGTACAGTATGGGCGTGCTAAGCCCGTACGCTCAGCGTATTTTGTGCGAATTTTCGTACGGCCGACGGTCGTACCCAGTGTAGGGTATAGGCGTCGTATGCAGGTACTTTACTATGGGAGTGTTAGGGGCGTGTATGGTTTTTCGCACGGTCGAACGTACGCATTCGCCCGTCGTGCGAATTTTCATAGCGCTGGATCAGGCCCTAAGAGAGGAAAGTTACTCCTAGGGTAAACCATGTTGATTGCAGGGGAGTCATATTTCATCTGTTGCAAACAGTATTAGAGTTGAGAGGTGATGTTTCCCAGCACAAGTTTAAATAACAGTGTGACAGTAAAGCTGCAAGATATATCCCTGCATGCAAAGAATACAATTAACTTGACTGCCCCTGAAATCAACATGGTTTTGCCCAGGTGTAACTTCTCTATTATTTTCAAGCTCCTTCCTACATCTGAATCAGGTCCACTGAGACTATAAATAAGCAGCTAAAAGATAAAAGGTGACTGGTTGCTTTTATCATATCTGACAACAAAATGTTCTACAAAGGAACATGTAGAAAAACTAAAATGTATACAGAAATCCCAATGTTTGGAGTATTGTTTTTGCCTTATAGATGTATAGTGTACAATATGTTTGAAATGCCAGGTGAAAAAAATATGTCTGTTTAAATTGTGACTTTACTGTAAATGTACTTTGTAATGCATATAGTGCTTGTTTTTATGCAGCTTGATATATGAATCAGATTCCTATTCTGAAATGCCTATATATCAAAAAGAACTTCTTTCTACAGAGTAACTTATCTGAGTTCAGTGGGTGCGAGCCACTGACAGGTCACATTAGAACCAGATTGGGAGATGGATCAAGCATGAAACAAGGCCTCAGTGAACCCCACAACATGAAGCCCTCAGAGAATCGCCCCTCACAAAAAGTGGCATAAGAATGTAAGGCTTGATTACTGGACAGCACGATATGCATGTAACATAATCCAAAATAAATATAGTGTCATGGGCACATGCATGGAAATCACTTATTCAAAGTTCAGTCAAATCACACTAACCAAATGAACTTCAATATCAACTGCCTTTGCTGTAAAACATGGTAATAATATAAGAATATTGAATTTAGATTTGACATTTGATTTGCAAAAACTGCATTTTGGAAAAACTGGTTGTTACCATATTGATCACTCAGGTCAATTCAGTTCATTCATTGACTATTTGGGAACAGCCAATTATAGCACCAAGCGCTGGGAGCTCATAACACATATTGATTTGTTATTTTTCATTATGGATTACTCCTAATACTACAGATGGCTAGAAAAAGCTAGAAAGGCTCCATGTGGCTTTGTGAGTAATAAGGGTTAAAACAAATGAGGACTTGGAATGCAATTTAATGTAAGAATGTAAGGCTTGATTATTATGAATATCAGGGAGACCCCCAGTGATGAGTAGGTGATCTCCCTGAATCCCTGAAGTGTTTCTGCATTTGTTAGCTCCACCCCCTAGGGCCGCCATCAGGGGGGGACAGCCGGGACTGTTGTCCCGGGCCCAGACCTAATGGGGGCCCGCCGATACTTACCTAGCTCTGTAGCAGCAGGTATCGGTGATATCCTACCGCCGATACTTGCTGCTCAATGCTATTCAGTAGCCGGCCAATGCGCAGGGAAATTCTTCCCTGCACACCGGCCCGCTGGTAATGCATGTCTGCTGCGACCGCCAATGACGTCACATAGGGGGTGGGGCCTTGCGGCTGGGTCCCGGGCCCCACATTTGATGATGGCAGCCTTGCCACCCCCTACAGTATGTTGACAGGATTCAGAAAATGTCTCCTATATGCCTGCGTTAAGAGCTTAAAGGTAAATTTTATGTTTCAAGAAAGCTGGCCATACACTAGGATGATTATTGGTCCCATCAGGGGGTGGCCCAATAAATGGGACGATTTCCCGCTAGGGAAATGTCCCGTTATCGGCACCATACACCTCCTCTGCTGGGACCGATAATCCTAGCAGAAGAGGGTGGGGGTGGGGGGTGCTGCTGCATATCTATGTACAAAGCTGCTCTGACAGCTCTGAAGTATACCTTCAAAGCTGCTAGAACAGCATAGTACATAGATATACAGCAGCGTCTATTGCAGGCAGTAGTACAGACAAGGATCAGCTTTGGCTGATCCCTGTCTGTACTACACCCTGCATAGCTGCTGCATATCTGTATATCTATGTACTATGCTGTTCTGACAGCTTTAAAGTATACCTTTAAAGCTGTCAGAGTAGAATTGTACATAGATATTCAGCAGCAGCATTGAAGAGTAAGGAGCCATTCAGCTTGCCACTTGGCTACCTTAAAATATCGTGGGCTTGCTCACAATTTAAATCAAATATGTTGAAAGATCAAATAATCGCACCAGAGCATTTCTGCTGCTTTTATTTAATGTTTGAAAAATTGATCCTGACCATTAACTATAGCGATTATTTACATATCTAGTGTATGGCCAGCTTAGGACTCGCAGTTAGCTAAGACAACAATAAAGACATTAAAATAATGGAGACTAGAATTAAAAATACACTTTGGTTTCTTGTTAATCAGCTGCACCTTTTGTTTAGCTTTTCTAGATCAGCAGCTTTTGATCATAGTCTTTACAATAGATTATGAAAACAATGTTTGCATTGACAATTTAACCCTCAGTAAATACTGATTTTTCTGGCAGCGCTAGTCACGCCCATGGAAGCAGCTAGACATTCTCCTTTAGCGTAACAGGACAGAACCCCTCTGGGTGTCTCTATGGTGCGTGCTATCACAGTCACCCTGATATCCATTTGCATTGTACTAGACAATTATTTGTTTATTTAAAACTATTGCAGCAACTGGATGAAAAGATCTACATTTTGAGAATTTAAACGTTATGTAAATGAAAAGTCCAGAGGCCCTGATCCTTTACTTATGGAGGAAACTAAGAGACCCTGAGATGCTCAAGTTGCTTCTTTGCATGCACACCAGGGAGATTGTTCAATGAAATATTATCTCTGATGCAAAGTGATTGATTTACTGACTTTCCATTGATGAGGTATCCGAACGTAATGTTCTCTATCCTAATCCCTTTCTTTGCTATTCATATATATCTGCCAACTCCTTTAGACTGTAACTTAGTTTCATTGGACCGGATCCAGCGACAACAAAGGTCGGTTGATATGAGGGGAGACCATGGGACTTCTACCAAGTGGAGATGTTGCCCAAAGCAACCAATCAGATTGTATCTGACATTTTGTAGTATGTAATAGGAAAGTAAGAGCTAGAATCTGATTAGTTGCAATATCTCCACTTTTCCTTTAGTAAATCTGGCCCCAGGACCAGGGCCAGTGCTAGCATGTCTGGCACCCCCCTGCAGAAAATAAATTTAGGAGACAGATTGTGGAGCCTGGACCTGATCTGGAGATTTTCTGATCTGCTACTGCCGTTGCTCCACTGCCTCTCCCAATCCTGGAAATTGGGACTGCTGTTGCTCCGTTTGGACTGAGGGAGCTGAGATACATCATTGTACTGTCGTTTCTTCCTGCTTTCAGGCAACATTTGGCCTCTGAGTTCCGGTATTACCGGGATCCTCTCACTGATGAGGGGTAGGGGAAGCGTGAAACTGGGATTCACAAGAAACAAGTAGCGGGGGATAGCAGGCGGAGGGGAGCGCCTCTCTTTCTTGGCGCCCCCCTTCTTCGCTTACCCCGCTTACTGTGTTCCGCCGGCCCTGCCCAGGACTCTGTCTTAATATTTACACACAGGCTCCAGGGAAAATGAATATCCTACATAAGGGCTTACTTAACTAGACTCTTACTGTATGATTAGCATACCTCCCTCCTCCCACCATGCATATACGCTTTACGTACGTGTGAGGGTCTGAAATTATGCAAGGAAGAGGGGCGTGCACACCCCTGTGACTTATGTTTCCAGAACCCTACCTTAACTTTTACTCAACGATCTGTGTCCGTCCGGGCACGGATCAATACATAGCTGGTGGTCCTTGCCCCAGACTTCTAATTTGCATGTCTATCCCCGTCTGTAGAGTTGGCCCCTTCATTGTAAATTCTAATGTATGGAACTGAGTTCTATACATTAGAAGGTACTCTTGCCATAGGCGTATCTATAATGGGTGCAGGGTGTACAGTGCACACGGGCCCCTCAGAACAGGGGGCCCAGTGGCATGCATTCTGCATCAAAGGTTGGCAGGGGAAGGGGGGCCATTCGGCATCTATTTCTTCCCTCTAAGATCTTCCAGAGGGAAGAAATAGATGCTAAATGAGCCCCCTTCCCCTGCGGTAGGACTGTCCCTATTTGCAGGGCTTGCAGCACAGCAAGGCCCCGTCGCTTTTGAGGTCCACAAATCGGGACACTCCTGTCTCAGGTAAGGGGGGGGGGCATGTACAAATCCTGCACAAGGGCCCCCTTGCTTCTTAAAGCCCCCAGACTCTTGCGTACCATCTGGCAAACGCATGTGTCAATGTTACTTGTCTGGGGACTTACGCAAATGACGTTCATCAGTTCCCTGACTTTATTAGTGTTCTGGATCTGACCCACTGTGCGCATGCCGCCATCGGAAAGGCTTCATAGGTACACCTGAGCACTTATCATTTGCGGTTGTTTTCCACTTGCACAGAGCAGAAAATGATCATAAATGGGGGAATTCAAGCCATTGTTATTTTAGTTATGCAGTCTTTAGTCATAACATATTGCTCAATCTAATGCACATATATCTTTTGTTAATGCAATTCTATTAAGCAGAGAGTTAATAATGTGTCAAATGAATTCATTGCCATTGCCAACAATCATACCCTGTGCTGTCAAGTGAATACTTTGACATAAATGCAACTTTCCCAGTTCTCCCAAATAGAAATGACAGAGATACATACAGTAGATAAACAATTCAGAGATAAGACTGGGTATATTTAAACAGGCCCGAGATCCAATCTGATGCAGAGGTCGAAGTGTGGCGCTATATGGGAGTATGTCATACCGTTACTTCTCCCACTAGTTTCATAAAAAAAACTATATATCTCCATTTAGTTCTGTAATTTCTATGTTCCCATGCCCCCACTTCTAAATGTCCACTTTAACCACTGACCTGATAGAAGAAAAGGTAACAAATGTAGTGAATGCTTGTTACTTGAGTTAGATTCTCATTGCAGTTAGAGATTGAGAACTCTCAGAGATTCCTATAGGGGATAATCCAGGCAATACTAAGGTATAATTATTATCCAATTTACTATTGATTTTGTAGAATGGGGTTAGTAAATGAAAGCCATAAACTGATCGGTTGTTATAGGTAAAATCATGTGAAAGGTCTTTTTTCTAGGGGTCCCAGGGCTATTTCAGAGTTTGGGAGTAAGGGCAAAATAGGTGCATTTATTAACTTCATCAGAACATGTTCTATGTGAGGGGGACTAATTTGAACTGTGCAAATGGAATTAGAGATGACAGGTGTTTCCTAGTGCAGCTTAAATTTACCGATTAAACATAAAGGGCTAGATCCAGATTTAAGAAGAGATGCCAGATGAGATGCGCATTGTGCCTGGGGCACATCCTCACCACCCCGCACCTACACAGCCTCATCCGTGACGTCACACAAGAGGTGGGGTGCCGCGTAACTATATTACCACTGGGACGGTACACAGGGAAGGATTTCCCTGCACATTGGCCCGCTAGTGTACAGCTCTACTATACCACCTATACCTGCTGCTTTAGAGCCATCAGCTTCGAGGCCTGGGACAGTGGTTCCGGCTGTCCTCCCCTTTATGGCGGCCCTGAGTATGAGTATGGGGTAGAATCAGACCTACGTACCTTCTACGTACCTCCCCTAGGCACTCTTCTCCCATGTACGGACTTTGGCCGTTTTACACCTACCGAACCCTACCTTAACTTTACACAGCGTAAGTACTGACGTACGTATAGGTCTCACTTACTTACGAGCCTAAGCACGCCCATACTGTACGATTTAAATGCCTCACACCGCCTCCGAAGCATAATTACAGGTGTACTATGGCTGTTACGCCCTTTCGTCCAAAGTTACGTGGCGTAACATCTGCCGCGCACATGCGCAGTAAGTACTAATGAGCGAGTTTACGTTAGCGGCTACTGTAAAATCGCTCGCATGCGTAGGTCTGAATCTACTATGTGAGTACTGTGCGCAAAAGCAAATTTTTTCCATGCATGCAAAAGAATTCAAATTAATTTCTCACTTTGCAACATGGTTTTGCTCCGGTTGCAATCTCCAGTAAGAAAATGTCATTACCGAAAAAGAGACATCCGAAAGTTCCTTTTCAAATGTCCCTTTTTTGAATACTTACCTTTTTCTACTTTTTTTTTTAATGAATGGGTGAGTATGCGGTTCGGCATACTTCACCCATTCACTTTTGCAATCCACAATATACCCTCCGCTGCACCTCCGACGCTGCTCGCCGAACCATGGACAGGTGAGTAAATTTTCTGTGTGGGGTAGGGAGGGTTAGGGTCATGCTGTAGGGGAGGGAGGGTTAGGGCCAGGCTGTAGGGGAGGGAGGGTTAGGCTCAGGCTGCAGGGGAAGCAGGGTTAGGGTCAGGCTGCATGGGTGGGAGGGTTAGGGTCAGGCTGCAGGGGAAGGAGGGTTAGGGTCAGGCTGCAGGATATGGTGGGTTAGGGTCAGGCTGCAATTAAGGGAGGGTTAGGGTCAGGCTGCCAGGAAGCTAGGGTTAGGGTACTGAGAAAGGGGGTTAGGGTAAGAATTAGGGAATGGACTGGGGGATTATTTTTTTTATAACTTTTCAGAGCACCGATAGCTCGGTGCTCCGTGGATCGATTGCAATGCCTCATATGCAATGGAAATCCCAGCCAGCCAGTTCTGAAAATTCTGATTTTCTTTGCGGGGACCCACACCGATTTTGCTCAGGTCTACACTTGCACCTGTTGTGTCCTTATTCTCCCTTATACTCTGGATCAGTAGCTTTGTTGTACTTTTGTTATTTATCACTATGTCAATTTCTCATTCAATAAATTGACCACAGAAGCAGGAATGTATCTTACCTAATCATATATGACCTTTAATATCTAATTTTTACTGTCTAGTATGTTATTTCAATTATCTAAATTTGTAGATTATCAACCAAGGAAATAAAAGTACTCAAAATCTCAGAATCCCATATGTTTTTCACTGCTACAATTTCACAACATCTTCTAAAATTTCTATACTTGATAAATTGACCGTACAGCATGCCAGAGGTTTGTATTTCACACTGTTGTGTTTTCTCACTGCTTGATCAAGACCAATACGTATTAGTTTAACATCTGTTTTCCTTCGGTAAGATATGTGCAGCCTTCATTTTTGTAAAATCTATTACAATGGGAAAAAAAACTGGGATGAGTTTATCTGTGCTTTCAGCGAGATAAAACCAGATGTTCGTCATTAAAATTTCTTGCTGTTGGACAAATGACACGAGTGGGATCTAATAAGCATTGTGAAGTGCCAACAACTATTTTGTTTTTAACCCATTTAAGGAAGGAGAAAACTGCAACAAAAATGTAATAGAATGCAATGCTATATGCACTTTTATTTCCACTTGAATATTCAAGAGGTTTGATTATATGATTTCCTTATTTGCGTCGACTCACACCCTAGCAAGGAAACAACAACAGTGGTCATTCTTCATCTGTTGCCTTCGATAAAGTGTAGTTTCAACTTCTGTAGGATCTTTGAAGATTCCAATGGCAACAGGTACCTTCTTACCTAACCCTAACCTTTACCTTAACCCTCCCTGTCCCACAGTCTAACACTAACCTTCCCTTTCTTGCAGCCTAACCTTAACCCTCCATGTCTTACAGCCTAACCCTAACCTTCACCCTCTAGCAGCCTAACCTTAACCCTCACTGTCCTTCAGCCAAAACCTAACCCTCCCCTTTTAGCAAAACATTCACTTTAACTGTTAAAGAAGGAGCGTTCGATAATATATACGTACCAAAATCCAAATATTCCTTATTAAGAAGATTTTGCCACTGATACAGCCGAGAATAATGTTGCGCTATAATCATGGCCACCGCCAGAAATGTTGAGACCCAGGCTCCACCCCCTATGTGACTTGACATCAGCGCTGCAGGCCTGCATTAACAGTATGCCAATGTGCAGGGAAGTTGGTAAATTGTAACGCAATTTTAAATTTTTCTGATTTTTAAATGAACTGTCCTAGAACCATTTGGGTCAAATAGGAAGTCATATTTTTAAATGTAGTCTTATAGATTTTGTTAAAAATTTTTTTACAAAGAATAGAAAATGCAATTCTACACTAATACCACGTTCAGATTACCAGCCCTGCAAATCCCCGGGGTTTTCAAACCCTGGGGATTTGCAGAGACACGCTGGGCTGCCCGTTCACACGGACAGCGGTGACCCGGGATTTCCCGGCTTTCTCCGCAAACCCCTTCTTTTTAGCCGGGTCTAAGACCCGGCTAGAGAGAGCTGGGGTTCGCGTTCAGATTGCCAGAAAAAGCCGGGGTTTTCATCATCAGCTTTTAGCTGGTAATCTGAACGGGGTATTAGTGATGGAATAGACATTTAAAAGTGGTATGGAAACATATAAATTTATAGAAGTCAATTGAAATTTACCACTTTTTTATAAAATCAGTGAGAGAAATGATACCCCGTATAATGACTCCCTTCAAGCTCTATATATATCCAGTAAAGTAGTTGCACTTTCATTCCGTTTTT
>WWET01000916.1:95984-116206 GCA_011038615.1 Limnodynastes dumerilii | reverse complement strand
GGATCAGGCCCAATGGGCCTGATCCAGACCTACGCTCATGAAACGCCCCTGTGCGTAGTGTTTTTACGCCAACGTACCTACGAAGCAGTCCCCTAGGCACTGCCCTCGGACGTCCTTATTTATGCCGTCTTTCGCTGACCATACCCTACCCTAACTTTTCTGAGCATAACCGCGGGTGTCCGTAGGCTCCTTGCATAGTTACGATGCTTAGCAAACCCATACTGTACGATTTAAATGCCTCACTCCGCAATCTAAGCGTAATAGCGGTTTTCGTATGGCTGGCATGCCTGTTTGAGTTACGAAGCTGGTACGCTCAAGGCCCATATGCTCAGAGTTTCGTTGCATAACATCCGCCCCGCGCATGCGCAGTAAGTACAAATGGGCGGTTTAACGGTTACGGAAAGCGTTAAAATGCTCCCAGACGTAGGTCTGGATCAGGCCCAATGTATTGTTCCTTCCTGCATTGATGTCCAATTTGTTCATTACTTTTTGTAATAGCATAGTTTCTTATGCAAGCTAGAAATGTATTAGTTGAAAAAAAAAAACTTAATTTAAGTCAGTTTGTTCCACTTTTGAAGGTTATTGGGTCACCTATGCTATCCATGAAGTATACCCCCCGTCCAGCTTAGTGCTACCAGCCAAGAATAAAATCTGTACCCTGCCGGCAAAATGGGAGTTATAGGGGAACTTATTCTGCAAAGGACAGCGATGAGCTGTCAGTGATTGACAAGTTATTTATAAACAAAGTGTTGTCTATAATGAGCCTGCCAGCAGCTGACAGTGCAGCACTGTCACTCATCAATGATATATCTTCCATAGGTTCAGGATGGTCAGCTGCCTTGGGCCCTCCTCTCCTCCAGGCCATATACCAGCTGCTCCCCCTGCACCCAAGTAAGTTAGACCACTGATACTTACAGATCACTGAGATCTTTCAGAAGGTTATTAGCAATCTAAGGAGACTTCACACAGTGCCCTTACAGAACAGTAAGATCACAGAAGCTTCTCTTCTACTCTTGGTTGACATAAATATCTACAGTTATCCTTATATTCAAACTGTTACAATACTAGTTCTGGATGGACATGCAGTATTCTCATCTGCCACTAAGGGCATACCTGGCGCCAGATTTACTAACCTGCAGGTTTGGAAAAAGTGGGATGTTGGCTATCGCAACCAATCAGATTCTAGCTCTCACTTTCTTTTTACATACTAGAGAATGTCAGCTAAAATCTGAATGGTTGCTATGAGCAACATCTCCATTTTTCCAAGCTCGCAGCTTAGTAAATCTGGCCCCTGGACTTATAGTCTTCTGGATAATTGGACATTTTTCTAAACTGCCCCTCGTGGGGCTGTTTGACTATACCTTTCTAATTAATACCAGCACCTGAGCAGCATGTATATAGGACAACCTCTTACTAATTAGGTTGCTGGTCATTGTTTGTTTTTCCTGCTTTCCAGTCTCCTGCTTTATTTCTGCATGTGTTGATGTATACCATTTTATCCATGACCTGTGTATTGCTTTTCTCTATACTGCTCCTGTATGTATTTCTGTACTCCTGTATTAATATGCATTTGGTTTACCATTGTTCTGTGGTCAGTTATCCTGATTCCTGTTTGTACTCCTGCTTCTAGTGATTCCAGTTGGCTCTGTCTTGTGTACTGTGTTATCTTGATCCCTGCTGCCATTTGTATACTTTGCATTATATTTTGTTTCCTCTGTTTATTGTTTTAAATACACACATATAATATTGATATGATGTCTACCTTAAAACGAACCAAAGGTAGAAACCGGCTGTGGTGCCTACTAACGTTATATGTGTGTATTTAAAAGGTTTAACTTTAACTTTGATTAATGTCTTACATTATGATATAACAACTCAAGAATCGTTTTACAAAGAAGAAACCCCCATATGTTTTAACCCCTTAATGTTATAATATCTTTATGGTACTCATACACTTGATGATGATCACCAGTTCGGTCCCATAGGTATAGCCAAGGATTTTTTTTTATGTATTTATTTATTGACAACAATATGCACTGTCCAAGTGAACTTATTTTTTTGTTAACTGTCAGTTAGATTTTATAGCACCATACTTTATTTAAGGTCATTTAGTATAGCCAGCTCTGCAAGCCCCAGCGATCAGCATAGCTAACGTATGGACTGTGCGACAGTCACCTGTTTATCCTGATCACTTTTTAAAGAGCTGCACCATCTTCATACCAACATGGCTTTGAGAAAGAGCTTGCATCAGGTCGAAACGCGTCATCAGAAGTTGGTACCACAGTTGTCTCCATTATCCAGTCAGCACCAGGTCGCTGTGAAGCTTCCAACCTGGCACTTTCCATGTCTTTTCTTGAGGCATTCTGACATCCTGTAGCCATCTCTGTGTATGAGCTCTGCTATTTTATTTATATTAACTCCACATATCTCTTGTCGGTGAATTATTTTACAATAGGTTCAGGAGTGCACTATGGGTATTATGGGAATAATGCAATTCATACATGTCCGATAAATATAGCGCCGCATTTCAATCAAGTATGTTCAGCATGCAGTGAAAATTACATCCAGGAGCCTTGGTCCTACAACAGTAGGCTGGATAAATCCACAGCACTTCTGAGTCAGTCTGGGCATTGAATAATAGGCTGACATTCTAGCATAAAATGCTATTTTTATACACTTTTGCTGGCCTTTCTCCACTAAACTTTGTTCTCTGGAAAAACAATGCTGTTTATGTTTAGATTATCAATGTAATAGTTAACCCACACATAAACAGAATCCGAAACACTTGAACTGTATCCGGACTTTACACAGAGTTTAATAGGCAAATATGATGTAGACTTAAGACTTAAGAATATTGACCAAACAGTCAGGCTAACAAGGACTGGACTTTGTAACATTTAACATGTAAACTGACATTGCAAGAACACATCTTAAAGTGAAACAGACCAATAAAGGTCACTAAACAGCCCTCTTGGTTTCAATATCCATAGTTTTTTATTTATGAACTTTATATATCTTTATGGACATGCAATGCAATATATTTATTTGTTTAATTGATTTTACTGATTTTTTGTGTATTAATTAAATTGTTTATTTTTATCTCATCCTCTCTGTCACTGAAGTCATTGGAGATACACCATTTTCTTTAAATAAATGAACTATTAACATTCCTAGATCAGTTTTTAGAGGGTTTCATAGTGTTTTAGGTGCTCTGGCTCACCTGATCGGTAGACCAGCACCTGTTTTGCCAACACACCATTCTTTTCTATATAACTTTTTGCAGGATATAGACCCTCCAGGTGTGTGAAAAAGGAAACAGATTCTACAGCGCTACCACCGCCTCTCCAAAACTTAATACAAAAGAATAACTTTTAATAGTTAATGCAATTTCTAGGAGAAATTATGAGCTGTTGAAGAGATTGGGGAAATGTTAGTACAGTCTTAGAAAATGCCTTAACTTGACAATTCACTGATTACCAACTAAAATTGTTATTGGATACTTTTCATTTTTGTGCTGAAGAGTAACTATTTTCTGAGTGTGCCCTTTAATAAAAGATAAAGATCACTTACAGGTAATACAAGTGGTGACAAATTAAAAAATGTACAGCAAAAAAAGGCATCTGCAATACATGTTTAATTCTAAAGTAAAAACAAAACATTTCCTGGTATTAAGGTATATTTGTACAGTCCTATATTTTGTATTCTCTCATGTCTAATAACATCTTAATGTTAAATTGAGTGGACTCATTTAGTACTATAGAACACTGACAAGTTAAAGAGAAAAGGAAGCTTTTAATAAAGGCAGATCACTTAGACAGGAAATCATTACTAGATGATAGACCAGAACAAGATAGGAATGAAGATAAAGCAAAGAAACGATGTAGAACACAGAAAGCACAATAAATTACCAAGACATTAAAATCCCATTGACATGTTTTGCAAGGAAACAATTACTGTAACTAAGAACCAGTTTAAAATAGAAAAATCACATACAGTAGTCTAGAAAAATGTTTTGTTTTTTTTAAACAATAAAAAAAAAGGTTTAAAGAAAGTTTTATGATAGAACAAAAAGATAGTTATATTCCACAAAACTGTTCAGTTATAGAAAACCTGATCCTGTAAGTCCACACATGAGACGGGAGTAAACTCCCCTGTTACTCACCTTTCGCATGTAGAATTCTGAACATTTACGTGTCCAGAACCCTGCTTTAAAATCTCTGCATGGATCTGCAATCATCCGAATTAATATCAACGCAGCTCTTCCTTCCACCGCCCACTTACCTTCACCTGCATGCAGATTTCAAGTAACGCCCCTCCACATGGGAAACCTATTGTAAGCAAGCAGATTTCAGAAGTCGAGTAACTTCCTTAATATTGGATCCAGCCCCAAATCTCTTACCCCTTCTACCTATAAGTGAGCAAAATTCAAGTGGAAATCAAACAGATATGTGTGAAATGCGTTAAAAGTAATAATAAGCTACAATACCCTTATTGAACAAGTATGGTAACCTCCAATTTTATTCTAATCTATATAGCGGTATTTAATTTAATTTTTTTTTATAGAAGTAGGTGTATTTTGGCGTTCTGAACTGTTTAGGTCATTCTAGACGTTTTTGACTTTTGCAATTCCATTTTCTTATAATATTCATGGTTTATTTAGATGTGCACTTTGGCTCAATCATATTAGGAGATGACATTACTTTTCATATTAACCAAATAGTGGACAAAAATATATGGACAATTTCAGCTATTCACAATATCCACTTGCTGTGTTGTCTTTTAGCCAAACATACCAAACTATGTGACTTTAATCTCATTAGACCATAACACATAGATTATCCTAGTTGAATGCATTTTATTAAATAACATTTTACTGCCTTGACTGCAGTAACAAATTATAACTTTCTTTCAAATTACAAATTTCTCTCTTCTATCCACATAGCGACTTCCATTTTCTGTGGTATACATCTCCTCTAACATACATATGGGTGTGGGTCAGCAGTTGGAACAGCCCTTTCCCAAAAGGGCCATTTTTCACCAGTCAATTCCGAATTGGCTCTGCATTCAATTGATCCTGCCCCGCCAAGAAACAAGCAATCGAAGATCCCCAGGACAAATCTGCAGCAGCAAGGTGAGTATTTCTCCAACCCCAACCCTTACCCTAATCCTCATCCTAACCCTCCCTTCCCCGTAGCCTGACCCTAAGGACCAGATTTACTAAGCTGCGAGTTTGGAAAAGTGGAGATTCAGACAAGAGATGACATTAGGCCTCATGGAATAAGTGCATTAGCCCCATTAGTCCATAATCCCAGCATTACATAGACACATAGAAAGTGGCAGCACATTAGAGCCACACAGCCCATCCAGTCTGCCAGACCCTATTTGATCCTCAATTTAGTTTAAGATCTAGGATATACTTATATTGATCCGAAGACTGTTTATATTGTTCTGTTCTATTGTGTTAGCCTCTATCAACTCAGACGGTGTTGATAGAAAATCCTGAGACATACCACATTGTAAGAAGAAGGGGGTGGCTGTATGGGGCACATGCCGGTATGCAAATCGTGTCTTGTAATTCATACTGTTACTAGGAATGAGGTGGGCTTGATGATGCAAATTATGTCATCAATCCCTACCTATCCTTAGTAACACCAGGCTCACAGTATTGATAGGAAGAAGGGCAGGACTTGTGGCCTTGATTTGCAATTAAATCATTCCCATTGCAGGAGATTTTCCAGCTCTCCCTGAATACCAGGAGTTATACCCGAATTTCAGGAGTCGGAAGCCATGCCTTATGTTTTGGTGTGTCTGTGTCTGAATAGACCTGTAATTTTTTTGACGCTGTGGAACCACTAAATCTCTGCATCCATTATGCTGGAAGAATGAGGCGGTTGCAGACTTTTGAAATCTTCCCTCCAGGAGATCCTGAAGGGAAGAGCTAAAGCTTAACATGGGGGAGGGGATTAATTACATGATTTATGCAATTTGCATCTTTAAGTTTCGCCCCCTTTCAAGTACTACTTTAAACCATAGTGTTTCAGGAGGTTAGTGGGGCTTGATGACAAAAAATCGTGTCATCAATCCCCGCCCATCCCTAGTAACACTAGGGATTACAATTATGAGAGGCCCCCCTGCCTCTACGCGGGAGGTTTGACGGTTTTCCAGGGATACCAAGAAAACTGCCCGAATTTCGAAAAGTCAGCAACCCTGGATTATAGGTTATAGCACTGCTAAAGTATGTGCTACAGAATGTTGTTTAGGCCTTTACAAACATTACACCCTATGTGTTAGGAAGAGTCTTTTTCTATAAAGATGTATTAGTTTGAACTGTGAGATGGCCTGGTACCCAACCTTATGTACTGCGCACTGCAATACACAGTCACCTGTATCTGTTCCACACCACCTTTAAACATTAAACCACTAAACATTGGTAGCACTGGTATATATGACATACCATAACTAGCAAAGGAGAGGAAGGGTTGTGCCACACCATATCCAAGCATCTTAAGGTTTTCATATGTATCAGAGGATTTACAGTCATGCTAATTACTTTTAAACAATGTTTTATTTCTGCTTTTAAAATATATTGATTGCAATTGTGCAAGTGAATCCAGTTCAGACCCAAATGCAGATGTAAATATGCACAGTATGGGCCAGATTTACTAAGCTGCGGGAAAGACAAAGTGGACATATTGCCCATAGCAACCAATCAGATTCTAGCTGACATTCTCTAATATGTAATAGGAAAAGTGAGTGCTAGAATCTGATTGGTTGCTATGGGCAAAATCTCCACTTTTCCAAACCCGTAGCTTAGTAAAGTATAAGTAAATAAGTCAAAACAGTTGCACTAGCTACCAATAATGTTTAAGTCAGGCTACAGTATTACCATTTCATATTGTATATTCAATCTAAAATGCTGCTTATGCATTGTGTAGGTGGTAAGAAATGAATTATTAATTAAAATAATTTTAAAAAAATGCACTTAAATTATTACTGAATGTAGTTTTAGGGCATTCACATGTACACCTCATAACCCCCTTTTCAAGTATACATAACAGTGAATTACCTTGGGCTTTAATTTGGGGATACATAACATATATGGTCACATATCTGCATTGAGATTGGCTGCTCTGTATCTGTATGCTAACTATTGTACTTTCATAAGGATCCTGAGCTGCAGTTGCATGTGCCTTAGATCACACATAACATGCCCATGTTTTGCATTCTAATGCATAGCATGCTCAATGCCCGCCGATTTGCATTCAACAAAGGTTAATACTTAATGAAGCATTGATTTAATAATATGAGATGCAACATTTAATGGGTGTGGTTAGCCGCCGAGAACGGCCCTTTTATGACAGGTCTGTTTTTGACACCCCATTTCCCATGTCGCACTACAATCGATTGTTCCTTCCCCGCCAGAGTGAAGGAATCGAAGATTCCCAGGAGGAATCCCCTGCGCCGACTGGTAAGTATATTCCAAACCCCAACCCTTATCCTAATCCTCACCATAACCCTCCCCTTCCATTATCCTGACACTAACCCATAGCCTCACCCTAAGACTCCCCTTCTATATTCTATCCCCTCCCCGCAGCCTAACCCTAAGACTCCCCTTCTACATTAACCTGTCTGTTCAGGTACCGTCAAGTGCTGTGCCAGAAAGCTAATGAATGGGTAAGTTTCCGAAAAAAGATTTTTACATACTTACCCTTTCATTATAAACACTTTCTAATTAAGCAGATTTTCAAAACAGAGACAGCCGACAATACCTGTTGGCTGTCTGCAGACCATCCAACATGACCCATTCCATTAGGTACAAAATACTCTGCTCCTGAGTGTCCACTGTCAGTTACTATGGTAACTAGCTTTGTTAAAGCAAAAAATGACTTTCAAACATCAGTTTATTCATTTAAACAAGGTGAGTGCCAGCTGGTAGCTCAGGAGCAGAGTATAATGTACCTAATGGAAGGGGTCATGTTAGAGGGTACGTGTCTGTATTTCAAAAATCTGTCTTTCATACTGGCAAATGGAACCCCATTAAACCTACTTTACCCCAAATGCACATGTAAATAAATATAGCAAACACTAGAGATTGCACAGCCATATGCTAGCAATGGATCAGTCTGTGATACCTGAATTCAAGCATTTTTCATGCAAGATTAAGTTAGAAAGATTTTGCTATTTTATGACATAATTATTTGGTCCTGTTATAATACCATGAATTTTCCAATTCCTGCTAAATCCACTTCCTGTCCATAATAAAATGATTAAATAAAATACAGACTTTCACCGTGATTTTAATTGCACCTCAAACTTGAGATGCTGTCCAGATTGTTTTATTTGAAAGAAAACATGCATCATTTGTTAGGAACAATATAAAAACAGTACAGTCTAGTCTCCATTTTTGACAAAATGAAACTGAGTATACTGAAGTACAACATATAAACAAATGCAATATATTAGTAAGATACCAATCTTCATATATAATGCATGCCAAAGTCTCCACTTTCAAGGCTTATTTATAGCACAGACATCCGGCCACAAATACTGGACTGTTTAATAGAAATCTGTCATGAAGCACTGGTGTACGTTAGACAGCACAACTGGAGGCTAAACCACTGGAAACAATTTAAAAGAGAGACACATACACATAAAAAAGGTGTACATGAACATTCAGTAGTTGAAATAACAAAAAAAATACCATCAATTTGAGTTATCAAAAACCACATAAAAAATTAATAAAAACACAATAAGAGCACAGTGAAGCCTCCTATTTAAAATGATAATTCACAAAAAAAACTAAAGCAATGTACAAATATCTAAACACCGGGTACAAGAGTCACACTTGTCACCACCAGTTATCCTCAAGGTTTGTTTATTTGTCCTGTGAAGAGCACCGCTCCTGGAAGAAAGAAGAAATGGATACTAGAGTCATACGCAGATATTAACAGTTCATTTGTGCACATTCATCTTACATTAAAAATAAACTTTACAAATCTAGACAGACCAACACTTTTCACATGATTTATAGTCACATTTATTTATAAGGCACTTATTGTGTAGACCATTTGGTGCAACTTCAAAACTGTATTTTTTTCCACATTGTTATCAAACAATAAACGATACACGGATCACAATAAAAGCATGGAGAGTGGCTTTCATTCAGATGACAAATTCATTATAAGGCATGACATTTTTAGTAACGCAAAAACCAAGATTTCACCTGTTAGACTAAGGCATCGTTCAGAAAGTTAAGATTTCTTATAGACTAATTATTTATTGTATTGTAGAAATAAGAAGAAAATGGCAGTGCAAAGATTTGAATATAAATAAAGGCAAGACCTGTATTATAATTTTTTTTTAAAAACCATATTAGAACACTAACGTTTCAAGAACATGTTTACATGTCTTTTTAATATACAGGACTGCATCACAAGGCTCATCTATTTATTCTGCCAATATCACACTCTCAATGATTGTATGTTCGGTACAATAATCGCTCCAGAGTACAGTGTCACCAACTTAAGTCTATCAGGCTCAATATTGGTTTTGTTTTACTAAAAATGTCATGAATTTTATTTATTTTATTATCTGAATGAAAGCCAACCTCTGTACTTTTACTTTAGTGTCAGTGTGACCCCTTTGTATCCCTGTATTGTGCACTAAATGGATTTAAGTGCAATGTGTATGCATTGAGTTCTCCCATCCTAACAGCTTGAGTTCATAATAATACAGACAATTCTTTATGAACCAATGCTTCATTAATAGCGTCTCCCATGAGTGATGTAATGTGATGATGGAAATTAATTTAGTTCTTGCATGCAGGGAAAATACTTTGTTTTAGTCTGTGGCAACAAAAACTGGATAGCTTGAACCGTAACCTGTCATTTAAAGTTGAACTTGAAAAACCTCATCTCATTTACATTTAAAATTGCCCATCCCCGTTTTATAACACTATTGTATCTTTGATAATTGTGCAGACAAATAGCAGTGTTATAGCTGGATTGGTTCTTTAAGTTTTTACTATAAAAAGGCAAGCAATTCAGAATTGTTACATATCTGAGGATGCCAGTAACCAGACTAGAGTTGACCACACATCATACAATGATACCTCCTAAGCATCCCACTTTTGCTGGTTTTAAGGGCTCATTCTCATTGGAGAGCTGTGTCCTGATTGGGGCAGAGCATGGGTGGATCATTCACCTGTTCCTTGCTAGGCAGAGAAGAATTGAATGGTTGCAATGCACACCTGTCAGCAGTGCTCCCAAACATTTTATACAGAAGGGAGGCACAAGTTGGGGCTTGGAAACACCCTCCTCATGGATGAGTTTCATCCTTTTTTGGTACAGTCACCAATGTTTGGAGTTATGTACACCGTCACGGTGTCACCGTGCCAACCACAAACAGAAAAAGGGGAGGTGCTCCCATAGCAACCAATCAGATTCTAGTAATAATGACTGCTAAGCAATATGGCTGCTTACTATGAGCAACACCTATACCTATTAAACCTGTATTATTAAAACTACACCTAAATGTTGTAGAGATTTTGTCAGTCCAGTTGTGACATATATTAATACATTTAAGTATACTGGAAAGAATTTAAAACATAGGAGGACATATAACAGGGAGTTAGAAGCCTTCAACAAAACTATAGAGCATAAAGAAAATAAAAAGAACTGTATTACAAAGCTAGAACACCACATACCTGTTGGGTTATGCCTGATAAAAAACAAAAATGGTCTGTCCACTCTAAACCATGGAGGAGACGATCTTGCGATTACAACTGCAGCTGAAAATGAAATGGAAGTAATATTTACTTTTATATTTGGAAGCTGGCAGAAAAGATGAAGTTCATGAAATGTCAATGTAAATGAACTATAACCACTATGCAGATAGCAGCTTTCCCAAAACATCATTAGCTTTCATTAAAATGATTTACACACGGGGCATCTTGTCACAGCTGTTAAGAACTGGGAACATTTCCAGTTAGGCGTCCATAGAGGAGAAGCATGAATGTATGTCTGTTACTAGGGCTAGTGTGGTGGGCAGATAACAGCATATAATCATGAGAGAGGGGACTCGTTTTACAAGCATGTCTGGAAATAGGCCAGCTGCCGTTCAGCGAGCAGATACAACTGGCATTAATCTTATATTAGAGCACTCTGTCAGATATTAAATCAATATCTGAAATTCCACACTAAAAGAGTAGAAGAAAAAAAAAAAGTATGAAATATTTATTTTACAAAGATTACTCTTGGAATATGTAATATACATTTTTAATACCAAGCTTAGTTCTCAACACTCTGTTCTGAAACCAGGTAATCAGCGACTCTTATAAACTTTTACAGAGATAGGTGGTGACAAAAGAAATCCCAGTGTATTATATGCCTGGTCTCCTGGGCTGGTGTTGTGGGTGTGATGAATTGCTGCTTTGCATTCTGGGAGAAATTCTTTTGACTGGACTGTTTTTGTCCTGTTATGTTGTTTTACCACTTGTCTGATCTATTTTTTATTACTCTATTTATTTATTTACTTATAATAGACTGGTAATTATGAACTTGTTCCAGACTCCCACAAAGTGAACGTTCTCCCTAGGATTGGAAATGTCTGCTTTTTTTACATTGTTCAGAACATATACATGTAATGCAGCAATTATAGAATTTCTTTCCTGACACGTCTTGATGATGAGGCAGGTTGAGGTCACAAGTGGGAAGGGATTCCTTTTCAAATTTACAGTAAAGGCGTGTTAGACGCCTTCCACCCGATCCAGACTTCCGATCCGCCCCCATTTCAAGTGGGAAGCAAGTTAAGGGAGTAGTCTCCTATGCACTCACATGGAAACCTATATACAGCTCCGAACGCAGGACTGGATTCATACTTACTGCAAGGGGACGCTTTTGATCCCTAGGATAGGAAAACGCGCATTTGGCAATCAATACACGTGCAAGCGCTGCATTACCAGGATGAATCAGAATACTCAGGCAGCAGGGCGGAAGGACTTTTGCTATGTAAATTGTACTTGACAGGGTTCCGCATCGTCTCCATTTTACGTGTGGATGGTGCAGAAATATTAAGGTTGGGTCCTTCGCTTGTAAATCCCACGAGAGTTAGGATACAGCAGAGATCTGGCTTCGGATCTCAGGTGCCACTGCCACTGGAGCGCACCAGCAGCAGAGGTCTGATCTGGTCCATTGTTTTATTATTACTTTAGCTTTTGCTTGGGTAAAGATTTTATTTACTTGTTTTGTTGGTTATTTTGGTTTTTGATCTGTGCACAAATGAAATGAGACTAAAATAGTAAATAAAATAACTGCTGAAACGTTTCAGTGGATTACACAATAATTTTTCCAACTTGACAAGTGAGCTAGAAAGATTAGGCCCTAACCCTGACTGGATGGAACAGGTTACAAGCTCTCTGGGGGAAATCCCACTCTTACCAGTAGCTGCTGATGCCTTCGTACCATCCTCCTTCACTTCTATTTTGGCTTTCTGTAGCATATGAGAAACATGCAATTGCTCTGATCCTAATAAAAAGAACATTGAGTGTGTTATTACAGGAAAGATGAAAAAAAACTATCATCTTTATCGGACACCAATAAATTCTGCAGTACTATTATATTATTAGGAATGATGATTAAAATAAAAATATGTACATCAACATTTATAATCGGTACAAAGAAAAAAAAACGATTACAAAAAACAAAAGGGAGTCTGCCTAATTTCCCCAGACACTTAAAGAATGTATTATTAAAACGTATATACTATACAACAACATATGGCCAATCAACAAAATATATTAGTTTAAAAAAAAAATCCAATTTCATTCCCTGTAATAAATATTCTTTCCAAATTGCTATATTGGTTTCAGGCATTAGGTGGCGCCAGACTACATAAAACAAGGTGTGCATGACATCCTAAACATCAGAAGCTCATGAGTTTGCAGCTTTAAGATATTTTTAGAGCATATGTGAGTGCAGTTGGAAGTCTATACATTTAAGTAGAGTAATATTAGCACCTACTGATATTTTGTATCATTTTGTTTCAACATACAATCCCTCACAACCTATTCTCTATCACATGTACATTCAGTCAGTTTTGAAATTAAACAAATACATTAGCTTTACTCTATCCACACAAAATATACGTATTTATTTTATTGGTATGTCCATAAGCTATCATGCCTTCCAAGCCACACTAAGACACAGGTTGACATAAACCAATGAAAAGGCATCATGAAAATGTTTACAAATATATAAAGGGCAGCCAAATATAACCACGTCCTGCATAAATAAACTCCATAAGCGATTAGAATGCGATGATGAAGTTTCTTTACATTTTTGTATAGGATGTACAGCAGCCTCAATGTGTAACATAAGTGCTTGCACCAGGGTCAGTCACAGTGGTGCACACAGAGTGGGTTCTGGTTGTCCTTTCATAGAGCCTGCGGCCTAGTTTTCATAGGAAAGCCAAGGCCTCAGTTTCTTCCCACAGCCGCTGGATGGAGTATTTCCAGTTTCACAGCAACACATCCAATTTGGGAAAACCTGACTATTATTACTTTTGGATTCTTGATGCCTCTAACTACAGTTCTACAAGGTAAGTGGAGCTCAAAAACATTGGTGCTGTGTCATCCTCAGACTCCTAATATACCCCACAAGGGGCATGCAAGGGTTGCTCATAATGCCTACACAAGTAGTCGTTATCGTAGAGACACAGCGCAGCCAAGCCTAACACAGATTATCATATACACTGCGTCTCCCCAAGCAATCCAAATACAAGTAACGGGTACTTTTTGGTAATGTAATGCACTAAAACTACATCCAATAACGAATTTAGCCCAAAAAGGTTTATATAAAAAAAAATACACCGTTTACATTGAGCATAGAATATAAAAATGGTAACACAATGGGCTGGATCCAGACCTTGTTAAGTGCATGAACTTAGTTACACCTGGGCTAAACCATGTTGATTTCAGGGTAGCCATATTTCATCTGCTGCAAACAGTATTAGTGTTCAGAGGTGATGTTTCCTATCCCAAGTCTAAATAACAGTGTGATAGTAATGCTGGTCATTATCTGTGTGCAGTAAGCAATTCAAAGATATATCCCTGCATGCAAAGTATACAATTAACTTGGCTCCCCCTGAATTCAACATGGTTTACCCCAGGAGTAACTAAGTTCATTCACTTAGCAAGGTCTGGATCCAGCCCAATGTCCCAAAGTAGGTCTTGGAGAGTCAGCCTCCTGACCTGTGACTGGTGCAGCTATTTTGCCTGTGTACTAATGCTTGAGTTCAAGTCAGGATGCAATTGTATGAGCATGCCCTTACTGTACATGGACCAGATATGTCCACCCATTAGCTCCCTCGAAATGCCCCTTATATCATAAGTGGTTGTGTAGCGTGTTGCATTTGGGTCACAATTGCCGTGCATTATTTATGAGTAAGCGCAGACATATGCCAATATCCGCGGTACAATCGGGCGTATGGTGACCTCTGTATTGGCCCCATGATCAAGAACAGTTTTGGAATGCTAAATAGAGCTTCATGTGGCATTTAGAGACCATTGGCAGCTATGTTTTAGGCAGCTTAAACTTACTGGTTATCTTTGTGAAGTTGGCTTTATAAGAGTCAAACATATCCGTGATTCCAAGATTTCTAAGGGGTTCCTTTAGATCAGCCTCAGCCTCTACTGTAAACCTAGAAAAGAGATTATTTTAATCATTAATAAAGCAAACATACAATTCTAGCGAATGAACAGTGTACAGTACACACAGAGAAGCAGGAGCTTACTTGGGTAAAATGAGCTGCACCCTCTTGGGCATCATGGTCATCCAGCTCTGCAGAGTTTTTGTACTAATGTGAGGAATGATCGCTGAGAGGGGGGTGCTTTCATCCGAGGGAACCGCCACCAACATACTCACACTTTCTCCATGGTATGGCAGCTCGATGACGTTATACCACAGGCCATTGGGTGTACTTGCAGAGCCTAGAATAAAACAAAGACACTTTGCTCTAAAATATTGCATATAAAAGAGTATGAAAGATTTAGCACTTATAGGAAGGAATTGCATACTTAGTATGGGAACTGTTTAATAAGTATGTACCATCGCATGAAGGATACATTGGGCTACTGGTCCAGATTCACAGTTACGTAGTTATCGTCTTACTTACGTTGTTTTAAGAATTGAGCTACTACGCATGCTTAGTAGCTTATTTACACTATCTACGTACCATTTCTGTACATAGATTGCGTAAGTGCGGTCTTTAGACAATCTACGTACAGAAATGGTACATAGATAGTGCAAATAATCTAACACGCATGCGTAGTAGCTCAATTCTTAAAACAACGTACGTAAGACGAAAACTACGTAACTGTGAATCCGGACCACTGTGCCTAGTTGACTTCTCATACTGATTGGACATAGGTGTGTGTGTCGCACTGCATCACCGCTTACGCAGATGTAGAAATTCTTGTGCATTGGTTTGTGTGTGTTCTCTATGTAGGCTGTGTTCTGCAGGTCAGTGTGCAGCCATGTAGTGAAGGATAAACACACGGACAAACCCTCTTTAAAAAATGACTTTATTTAACTTCTATGTATATACAAGCTTTGTCTACCTATGTGTACAACATCTATGCTGTGTACATGAAGGCCATTTACTCAGTGTTTTTAATGAGAACAATTCAGACTTTATTAAGAAAGCCTAATAAAGAAATATAAGTGCACATATAGGGGAAAGGGTATTTTAATGAACGTCTGGAATCATAATTGCAATCAGCAACAATATACTGATTAATTATGGAGTTGATGTGAAGCAATCAAGACAATACTTGAATTAATCAAGCAGAGTGATGTCTTCATTAAGTCTACTTACCCAACAAGGGGACTGAAGAGACAGTTCAAGGGTGACCTGTCCCAACTGCTGTACTCCAACTGATCCTAAAGGTTTGTCCATATGTCTGGCTGTTCATAATGGACACGATAGAGTACGGACAGAACATGGACACAACATGCATTCCTTACTCCTAATATGCACCACCAGGAGCAGAGTTTATTTGCAGGGTAATGTAGCTCAGTCAAGTCGTGCATGTTTATTTAAGGATCATGACAGAAAGACATTTCCTTTGCTGAGCACTGGCACATTATTTAGTTTATTATTTTGTTATAATTGTGCATTAAGGTTTCCCTCCCACTACTGAGTAGAGGAAGTGATAACCACTGTTCAGGGGAAATTCTGATCACTCACAGGTATGTTGCATATATATATATATATATGTATATTAGACACAGAAAAGAACTTATTTATGTAACTGAGCATTGTTTTGTGAAATGTCATACAGAGATCATCATTTGCATTGAAGACAAAACCAGGGGGCGGCTGGAGCACCCACACATCTGGTACATATTCTAGCAGGCATTGCAGAATGACAGCTAAACAAAAGTATTGTCTTTTCTTTTACAAGTGGAAAAGAGGAAAGCTATATATGTTAGGCGAAGAAAAATGTTCAGCAACAATGTTGTACTTTATTATACATATACTATAAAAACTGCAGAACATAAGGCAGAGGAAAGCATTACCAATATATTTTATCCTGCACGTCAGGAAGAAACGGAACACTTACCGCTCCTGAACAAAGAAAGCTGAGCGAGCATTGGAACCTGATACGTCTTGCCATCTGGAGCATGGAAAGCGCGTTTCTTTGTGTTTTCTGGCTGGAAACGAGATTTCCAAAGCCCCTTGAAATACAGTGCGTTGATTACAACCATTCGTGTCATAGAGCCATCCAACAACTCAGGCGACAGTAAGGTATCTATCATGCCTATAAAACATGTAGATATGCATTTATATAAAGTCTCTATAATGCAGTATACAAGAGACCAGCCACAGACAGAGAATAATGCGTCTTTACATATGGAAAATAACAAAAAAAAAAAACACAAAACAATTGTTTAACCAGGTATACACGGTGTACTTGTAGCCAATGTATTGTTTCACATCATATAGAGGAGCTGTAAAGCAATGTAAATATTCCCAGCAATTCCACTTTTCTTCTTGGGTTTTTTAAGTAACTCAGAGGGAAAAATAAGGGTTAGATGCAAACTCTGCAGACAGGACAAATAGAAGAGATTATAAAGTTGAGACATGTTACTTTTCAACTACATCTAGTTACTTGTAAATGGAATCAGGATCAGTATTAAGATGAAGAATTCTAGAGATTTATGATGTATTGTGTCCAATAAAATAGCTACAGGTCTAGGACCTCAGGGTTGTATATGGGCTAGGAAATCCTTACACAGCTGTATAACTCCAATAACCAGTCTATGACACAGCTTCCGTTTAGGACTATGGCCTGTGTTCAGAGTACCAGACTTATAACATATACGTCCGGTGTTTCAGACGGCATTTACACAATCGACGTAAGAAAAAGATACGTAGATTCCGTTAAAAACGACTACGCATGCGCAGTAGTAAAAATCGCTAAACACCGGACGTATATGTTATACATCCGGTACTCTGATAACGGGTCTATCATCTATTCTGCAGACTCACATGAATAGAGTAAGAGAGGAAATCCCAGTTTGCAAAAAGTAAAATAAATTCTAAAAATATTATATTATAAATATATATTAACATTTTTTTAACAATTATTTTGCAAGAATGAAATCTTAATGTATTTTAAATAAAGCATGATTTCAACGTGAAGTCATTTTTTTCCTCTTATGTTTTGCTGAGGTCAGGACAATGTTTCCCCGCTCAAATTAGAAGTTTCAAATATACACTTGTTTATGGCGTGTGTGGAATGATCTCCAGTCTATACCCATCTTTACTATCATAAAACATGACAAATTATAAAATAAACATAAGACCACCTTTAAAATACACCCCCGAAATTAAATGGGGCCAGTGTGACTGAATAAGAAGATCTACAATGCATGCCGCAGATCATCGTGGGAACTCACAAGAGAGGGAAAATTAGTAAAATCTTGGCAGAAAATTATTAAAATAGTCACTTAATTTCCTCCAATAGGCAGCTATAGCAAATGTGACCATATTTCAGAAGAGGTCATTTTTATTTGTCCACTAGAACACAAAACTGATCTCTGAAGATCTGCTTATAACTTTCACCCCTTTTTCATACAAACTTCTTATATGGGAAAGGTTTTCTCATATTCCTAAGCCTCGCGCATATGTTCCATACTTACCCTTTGTTTCATTCTTTATCCATTCGTTGATTGTAGAGGCAGCTGTGCTCCTGTCTTGGAAGTCAACACTTCTCACTTGGCTGTGAAAGATTTCTTTATTCTTGCTGACAAAGGCTTCCTCCATATTGAATCCACTCTTGGCAAACACAGCATTGGCTGTGGTGACAATATCTTTATTCTTCTTTCCTACTATCGCCTTGTTGATCTTCTTTAATAGTTTGCCAACCACTATGAAGAAAAGGAGGAAAATGTGTTTTATTCCTAGGATTTGGTAATAAAGTTTAAAAATGGATAGCATTCTATTTTGAGTAGAGGATCTTATGTTACATATGGTCATTATCAGAGAGGGAGAGGGGAAGAAATAAAGGGTATAGGTGGAGCCCATACAATAATTGGGTGTCCTTGCAAATATGTCTAACATCTAGGGTAAGTATAGCATAATTTACAGTAGTCCTACATCTCATCTACAATAACATTCACAAAGGGTAAACAAAGCTGAAAAGGCATTCACCGTTCACTTTATAGCGCATTGCGGTTGTCAGCTGTTTTTTCGTCTTGCCATCAGCTCCCAGTTGGAGCATACCCAGCACCGAAGCAACCCCATGTGGTGAAATGACCACATTCTCATGAGGTTTAGTCTTCACTACTTGGTTGAACACCTGAATTCCAATATCTGAGCCAAGTTCCTCTATAGATTTTTGGTTAACCTGAGAATGGACAGAGGTCAAGTACGCCACCGTAAATAAAGCCAAGAGAAGCCTCTTCATGATCCTTAAGTTCTATAAAAAAAAAACCTGGGGAACACAAAAATAAGAAACTATATTTACATTTACAAATTTCATGTGTATAATTCACTTCTTAAGACGATTAGCAAGTTATGTGAACATTTATATAAAATATATTTTTAAAAACAAAAAACAAAATTGCACAGCACTTCAAATAAATGTATAAATTATACATAAAGATAAGGATCAGGGGTTCCAAGTCTTTTAGCTTCCCCAAGTCTTGTATTAGTTTTTTATTAGTTACTCCTGGGCTAAACCATGTTGATCTCAGGGGGAGTCAAGTTAATTGTATTCTTTGCATGCAGGGATATATCTTTGAATTGCTTACTGTACACAGATACTGACCATCTTTACTATCACCCTGTTATTTAGACTTGGGCTAGGAAGCACCACCTCTGAACTCTAATACTGTTTGCAACAGATGAAATATGGCTCCCCTGCAATCAACATGGTTTAGCCCAGGAGTAACTAATTGCAAACACTTACTTGAGTCTGGATCCAGCCCCAGGTCACACTACGGCATTCAAGAAACTAGCAGGAGAAGTTTAAGGTTAATGGGCTTCTAAGCAAATAAGGATTATGACGCCTAAAAATTCTGTATATCCTGAATGTCAGACCAAATTGTATGAAACCGTAATTTTTTTTCAGATACAACAATTGATTTTTAATGTTTAATATTTAAGCAGTTTTTTTTAAGGTGCATTTTCTAAATATGCCATTTTCCCCAATATATCTTATTAATTATGTCCTTGGTCATTTGGTATCACACTTCCTTACAACCTTGCCCAGTTGCCCTGAGAACCCCTAACATACACTATTTTTACAAGATCAAAAGAGTGACAAAAGCACAATTTTAAAAGAGGGGCAAAAACTACATTTAACTTATTTCGTACAAGTGACTGAAGGTGGGGAGCAAGGATACGCTATATTATTACCTGTTAATATGGTTTCCTGGACTCCTCCGCGGCAGCATACACAATGGGTTAAGTCCCCTTTCCGAGCCAGGGCAGGACCAAAAAGAAGACACGGAGGTATAAAACGGCTGCACTTCCTCCTTCCTGTGTCTTCCATTCTTGCTCAGCTCATGTAAAAAAATATAAGCTTATACATGCATTAATAACAAACATAGGGCCGGGTATTACCTGTATGCTGCCGTGGAGGAGTCCAGGAAACCATATTAACAGGTAATAATATAGCGTTTCCTATTCCTCCCCCGGCAGCATACACAATGGGT
>WWET01000916.1:60100-70478 GCA_011038615.1 Limnodynastes dumerilii | reverse complement strand
TGCGTCGTTTCTGAGCATTCATTACGCGTGCATCGTTTCTGTGCATTCATTACGCTGCGTCGTTTCTGAGCATTCATTACGCGTGCATCGTTTCTGTGCATTCATTACGCTGCGTCGTTTCTGAGCATTCATTACGCGTGCATCGTTTCTGTGCATTCATTACGCTGCGTCGTTTCTGAGCATTCATTACGCGTGCATCGTTTCTGTGCATTCATTACGCTGCGTCGTTTCTGAGCATTCATTACGCGTGCGTCGTTTCTGAGCATTCATTACGCGTGCATCGTTTCTGTGCATTCATTACGCTGCGTCGTTTCTGAGCATTCATTACGCGTGCCTCGTTTCTGTGCATTCATTACGCGTGCATCGTTTCTGTGCATTCATTACGCTGCGTCGTTTCTGAGCATTCATTACGCGTGCCTCGTTTCTGAGCATTCATTACGCGTGCATCGTTTCTGAGCATTCATTACACGTGCATCGTTTCTGAGCAATCATTGTACAATATACTTCGCAATCTGCATCGGGCTCAATGAGTGGCAATGATTTGGGGAAAAGTGTTTTTTATTTTTTTTTAGGAACGTGCATGTTCTAATATATTACATACAATGGGCTGGATCCAGAACTACGTCCGTCTTGCATAGACAGACGTAGTTCAATAAACAGTAGCTACTGCGCATGCGTCTAAAAGACCACATATACGCAATTAATGTATCGAAACGATACGCAGATTACGTACAATAGCTACTACACATGCGCAGTAGCTACTGTTTATTGAACTACGTCCGTCTATGCAAAACGGACGTAGTTCTGGATCCGGCCCAATAAAGGTACTGACTGAACAGAGTAAAATAAAAAAAAAAGTGTTTTGCAATGCAAAGCTAAGACTAAGACAAAAACAAATATGATATGATGCATTTGCAGAAAACAATAGAAATGCATTTCTATTTTTAAAATCTCCAGTGATCCAGTACATATAGTATATGTGTATCATAATTTCTTTGTAAATTTTAATGCATTTAAGCGCAATGGGCCTGATCCAGACCTACGATGAGGCACTGTGCGTAGTAACGCACAGCGTAACCTCAATGCACTCCCCCTGACACTCCCCCCGTCTTTCTATAGTTACACTCTGTTACGCCGGCTGAAGGCTTCCCTCACTTCAGCCGGCGTAACAGAGTGTAACTACGGCAGGAGCGGTGCACAATCTAATAACCTGCCTCATTACCCTGCCTCCCCCCGCCTACCCTCACTAACTAAGCCTAATTACGGAGAGCGTATGATTGGCAAGCCCTTCCACCGTAATTACGCTAGAGTTAGGGACGTCCGATCCACAAATAGAAAAATCCTTAGTTACTCCGGTAAACATCTGCCCAGCGCATGCGCAGATCGGCTAAACAGCCAATCTTACGCATATGCCCGCTGTAACAACGCTGGCTTGCGTTGTTCTGGATCAGCCCCAATCTATTTAAAATACATTTTAAATGCATTCCATTTTTTTCTTTATTGAAAGAATGAGTGGGTGGGGCTCTTCATTTGGGTTTCTCTGTGTGTCTGTGAAGCTCTGAAAGAGCCTGGATAAAATTGCTATCATTTACAGAGGGTTAACTGCAATCTGTAGAGAAGAATGGAGACATTTCAAGTGTTATACAAGTGCTAGAAGCTGGACAGGAGATGAGAGATTAGACAGCTGTCACATGCATTTTGATAAACACTTCATATAGCAGAGTATATATTAAGGACTCCTAAAACCTATCTATCTACAGTATAATATAATCTCTACATTACAAACTAGAACTAGCACCAGACATCCCATTTCCATGCCACCGGATCCCAGTCCAAAACATAGATCCGCATTCAGTGAGACTCGGTATCTAGGCCGTGTATTCAAATTGTAAACACTCTCATAGACAGACTTCTGATAGTAATGACCTACCTTAAACTTTCCAACTGATGTACACAGAAATCCCCAGAAGAACAGAAGTGTGGATTGGTGCGCGTTTAAAGGAAATGTCTATACTCTAAAATGGCGGCTTTAAATTTGTAATATTTAGCTTGCAGCAGTGTTTGGCAAAGACGTTAATTTGCACAGTTACTTGATAGTGAAATTAGAGCAACTGAGTATAGTAGATAGTATAAGTCTGTGGTCAATTGTAATCTGCAACGTCAGTTAACAAATAAACTAAACCCAACAGATGGTATAAGTTTGTAACTTCAATCGCTTGAACTAAGGTCAATTAGCTTGAACTAATGGATACATTGTAGTCTAATTGGACACGTTGTGCTACAAGATACATATGAGAAAGATGGACTTTACTGATGCACTTTCAGCAAATTCTATATAGTTTACTGGTGCTATGTACGTATGCTGTAAAATTTTGTAATGTCTATGGGCCCATATTGATTTTATTATTATTATTATCGTTTATTTATAAGGCGACACAAGGTGTCTGCAGCGCCATACAAAATGCAACAAAATACAGTACAGACATACAGGGTAGGGATGGACAGCATAGTATATATTAAATACAATATGACTATAAAAATATCACAGAAATACAATAAAGTGAAGGTGTCTGCAGCGCTGTACAAAATATAACAAAATACAGTACAGACATAAAGGGTAGGGATGGACAGCATAGTATATATTAAAAACAATACGACTATAAAAATATCGCAGAAAAACAATAAAGTGAAGCAAGCACAGAATGCGAGGCAAAATGCGTGGTGTTAAGCTTGGAAGATCAGGATTGGGCGCAATGAGAGGTTGAGAGGGAACCACCAGGTAGGATGGAGGGCCCTGCTCGTGCGAGCTAACACACTATGTGGGAGTGAAGAACTTACAGAAGACATAAGGAGGGGGAAGGAAGTGGACTGCTGGTGTGAGCGAAGGGAAGGAAGAGAAGGGATAGATGAAGGATGCAGTGTGGATGTTAAGTGGAGGAGGGTGTTACGGCCCACCGGAATTACCTGGGTTGAGAACCGGTGGGGCTGCCGGATAAGAGAGAGAAGGCTACAGCACTCTGGAATTACCTGGGAAGAGAACCGGAGTGGCTGTAAGATAGAAGTGGTATAACGGAGTTGGCTTCCAGAGCTCGGGTACTTTGCTACCAGGTGGTTTTCACCAGGGCCCCTGAAGGTGGGGATGGATTTGGCTGCGCCCCGGTAACGGTCAAGCTCTGTTGAACCAGACTCGTGGAAGAAGGAAAGGAAACCCTAGGTGGATACCAGATAGTACAAGGAGGTAAGAATGAGGAAGCGGGATACAGACCAGACCGGAAGAGACCGGACTGAAACAAACTACATAAAACACCAAACCAGGCACGGCGGACAAGAGATGAATCACGGGACTGGACAAGACAAACTAGGGCTTGCACGCACACACTCATAAGGCGGGACTTCCGAGGAAGTTACACAAACAAACACTCCAGGAAAATAAAAAGGAGAGACTGGGAAGGTGAACACAGTAAGGGGGAAGAACATGGGAATGGAAACAGAGGGTAACTGAGGCAAGGTTTAGTCAAGGAATAAGGTCAAACAACGGTCAGATCATTAGGCAAGGAGCACTAGGCAGACGATATAGCAGACTATAGCACTGACAGGTCAGAAGCTATAATCGGCACCAGGGTCTGGGGGAAGGAGACTCAAATAGAGGCTGCTGGCCACTGATTGGCCAGCAGTCAGAACAGAAGGACGTGGATAGGCGGGGAAGACAGTAAATAGAGAAGGAGAGAGCACCCGCCGGAACCCGACACATGGGTTTGTTTACATGCCACTGGCGGTATGTACTGGTGGTATGTGCCGGCGCGCTCTGCAGGGAGAACAGGCAGCATCTGGAGCCAGAGGTAAGCTGCGGTCATGCGGCTCTAACAGCGGCTTGTAACATTACCCCCCTAAATGAGGGGTTACGATACCCCTAATGAATGGGCTTGAGGGGAAACTTCTTGTGAAAGCTCTTTTTTAGTCGATCAGTATAAAGATCCCTCCCTGGTATCCATGACCTTTCTTCAGTATCCCTTCCAGTGGACAAGATAGTGAATCTGGTTTCTGATCTTTTTAGAATCCAGAATTGCTTCAACCTCATATACCACTTGATTGTCCACTAATACAGGAGAAGATTTGATAGAGTGAGTTTGGTGGAACCTAATAGATGTTCTGACTGGTTTCAGAAGGGAAACATGAAAGGTGGAAGGAATTTTGAGGTTTCAGGGTAATTCTAGTCTAAAGGCAACAGGATTAATCTTTTTGACAATGCTGAAAGGTCCAATGTAACGAGGACCCAGTTTCCTAGATGGCTGCTTAGTCTAATATTTTTTGTGGAAAGCCAGACCCTATCCCCCACTCTGAAGTTGCATTTAGACCGACGACGGTCAACTGTCGTTTTGGTTCTGAAAGCCGTAGCACGGAGACAATGATTGATCCTCCTCCAAATGATCTTCATCCTCTTGACAGTTCCTCTAACACCGGGGACGTGGGTGGTGGTGACAGGAATAATCGAGTTGGCCCTGGGGTGAAAACCGTAGATGCAGAAAAAAGGATACACCGAGGTAGAGGAAAGATGAGCGTTGTTATACGCAAATTCCGACCACAAAATATTCTCGGACCAATTATCCTGGAATTGGGAGGTGTTACAACGTAGATATTGTTCCAAGGACTGATTCACCCTTTCTATTTGACCATTGGATTAACATAGAAACATAGAAAGTGATGGCAGATAATAGCCACATGGCCCATCTAGTCTGCCCAATTGTTTATTCAAAACTATACTGACCCTAGACCCTATTTACCCTTAATTTGGTTTACAATTTAGAATACCCTTATATTTATCCCAAGCATGTTTAAATTGTTCTACTGTATTGGCCTCAACCACCTTAGATGGGAGGCTATTCCACCTATCTATCACCCTTGAAGTAATTTTTCGGCACATTTCCTTTGAATCTACTACCTTCCAGTTTCTATTCATGCCCTTGTGTTCTAGTTTATATCCATGCCCTCGTGTTCTATTGCACCTTTTCTTTTGAAAAATGGTACCCTCCTCTAGCTGGTCACAAGCCTTGATGTATTTGAAAGCTGCTATCATGTCCCCCTTCTCCCTTCTCTGCTCCAAGCTATATATGTTTAGTTCCTCTAGCCTTTCTTGGTATGATTTGTTACAAAGGCCATGGACCATTTTAGTTGCTCTTCTTTGCACAGTCTCTAATGTATTTATGTCTTTCTGGAGATATGGCCTCTAGAACTGAACACAGTATTCTAGGTGAGGGCATACCAATGATTTATATAGGGGCATCACTACTTCTCTCTGTCTGCTACTAATTCCTCTCCCTATGCAACCAAGCATCTGACATGCATTTCTCGTTGCTTTGTTACATTGCTTGGCTACCTTTAAGTCACTGGAAATAATGACTGCGGGTGATATCCAGAGGACAGGTTGACTTGAATCCCAAAACATTTGCAGAAGGTTCTCCAGAACGAAGCAATGAACTGAGAACCTTGATCCGAGACAATTTCCGTGGGTAGTCCATGAATTCTGAGAATGTGATTCACAAATAACTTAGCCAGGGTCTGAGCGTTGGGTAACCCTGGAAGAGGAATAAAGTGTGCCATCTTGCTGAACCTGTCAACCACCACCCAGATGGTAGTAAAACCCCGGGAATTGGGAAGATCCGTGATGAAGTCCATGGACAGGCGAGTCCACGAACGGTTAGGAACTGTAGAGGAGCAGAGGACCACAAGGATGACACCGTGGAGTCTTGTTCTTGGCACAGAGAATACACGAGTTGATGAGTTCCTTGGTGTCCTGAATCATGGAGGGCCACCAAACCGATCGGGACAAAGCTTTGAGAGTTTTCTGGATGCCCAGGTAACCTGCAGTCCTGCATGAATGGTTTTCTTGGAGAACCTGCTTCCTTAAATTGCTGGGAACAAACAACCGATCAGACGGTGTCCAGCCCGGAGCCTGGTCCTGGACCTCCAGGATTCTGGACCAAAGATCTTGGGTCAATCCGGCTATGATAGCGGTAGGAGGAATCATAGGTAAGGAGGGGAGGGAGGGTCCATGTTGAGGCAGGGATGCGCGGGATAAAGATTCCACTCGGTGGTTCAGAGAGCCGCGTCTGTATTTTATGATGAAATTAACACGGGTAAAGAACAAGGCCCAGCGGGCCTGATGGGGGCTCAGTCATTTGGCAGATTGTATATAAGCCAAATTCTTATGATCCGTGAGAACTGTAATGATGTGAGTCGACCCCTCCAGCCAGTGCTTCCATTCTTCAAAGGCCATCTTGATGGCCAACAGCTCTAGATTTCCAACACCATAGTTCTTTTCAGCAGAAGAAAATTGTTTAGAAAAGTAGGCACATGGATGACACTTGGAATCTTGGGGGTCCTGTTGAGAAAGCACAGTCCCTGCCCCTACGTCAGATGCATCCACCTTGATAATAAACGGTAGTTCAGGATCTGGATGTCTAAGAATAGGTGCAGTGACGAAGGCTTGTTTGAGAGCTTCAAAAGCCCTTACAGCATCCACACACCATTTAGACGGATCAGCCTTCTTCCTGGTCAACGCAGAGATGGGAGCCATCAGAATGGAGAAGGACTTGTTGAAACCACGGTAGTAGTTTGAAAAACCCATGAACCACTGAATGGCTTTCAGATCTGTGGGTTGCTTCCATTCAAGAATAGCCTTGGCCTTTTCTGGGTCCATGGCGAAACCCGCAGGTGAAATGATGTACCCCAAAAAGGTAGACTTCAAACTCACATTTCTCCAGTTTGGCATACAACCTGAATTCTCGGAGACAAGAAAGAACCTGTTTGACATGAATACGGTGATCCTCGAGGGAGGGAGAGAAGATCAGGATGTTGTCAAGATAGACCACTACGAATTTTCTTAAGAAATCTCTGAAAACATTGTTGATGAAGTCCTGGAAAACAGCTGGAGCATTGCATAGCCCGAAAGGCATAACCAGGTATTTGTAGTGACCTGAGTGGGTGTTGAAAGCGGTCTTCCATTCATCTGCCTCCCTGATCCATACCAGGTTGTATGACCCGCAAAGATCGATCTTGAAGTAAATGACTGCTCCTTTGACCTTATTGAACAGATCCGAGATCAATGGCAGAGGATACGTATTTTTCACCGTAATGCGGTTCAATGCCCGGTAATCAATGTACGGTCTGAGGGACCCATCCTTCTTGCCCGCAAAAGAGAAACCTGCGCCGACCGGCGATTTAGAGGGACAGATGAACTCTCTCTCGAGATTCTCTTTAATGTAGGTGTCCATGGCGGTTGCTTCAGGTCAGGAGAGTGAAAACAGTCTTTTTTTGGGCAATTTGGCCTCAGGCATGAGTTCAATGACACAATCGTAGTGTCGGTGAGGTGGCAGGATCTCAGCCGCTTGTTTGGAGAAGACATCCGCAAATTGAATGTACTGCGGGGGAATACGCTTGACAGAAATACTCCCTACTGGGTAGGAGAGGCACGAATCTTTACAGGTCTCACCCCACCGTACAATCTCTCCCAGAGACCAATCAATTCCCGGGATTATGGAGTTGAAGCCACGGATGACCCAGAACCAGCCGGACTGAGACACAGTTGGTGATAAGGAACTCAATGGATTCCGAATGGCACATTCCGATGGACATTCAGATGGGTTCTGTCTTCTGAAGGATAGGACCCTCATATAGCGGCTGACCGTTCAGTCCAACCGCCGAGACGGGCACATCAAGACTTCTGATTTGAATATTTAGTGTCTTAACGAGACCGATGTCCAAAAAATTCCCTGCGGCGCTGCTATCAATAAAAGCGGGTAGTTGTTCCTCGTGATCCCTCAGGATCAGTCGGACTGGGACCAGGAGCGAATTTCTTGAGGAGACTAGATGACTACCCAGCTGGAGCTCCTCGCAAACCGGCTGGGTCACTCTTTTCCTGACTGTATGGGCTGCTTTTTTGGACAGGAGCCTGCCCTATGAGCCTTTCCTCTGCAGTAGAGGCATAGTCCCAGGTTACGTCTACGGGCCTTTTCCTCCTTGGAGAGGCCATAGGACCCGATCTGCATGGGTTCCTCAGTCGTATGGAATTCTGGTGGTAGGGAGACAGTGGAGAAACTAGCAGCCACATACTTCTCCAACCATCGCTCCTTCAGCCGCCAGTCAACCCTGATGGCCAGGCGCATGAGATCCTCCAGGTTACGGGCGGCAGGAAACTGAACTATGGCATTTTTAACCTGGTCAGACAGCCCGATCCGAAACTGACTGCACAGAGCTGGGTCATTCCATCCGCAGTCATTGGCCCAGTGGCGGAATACAGAGCAGTACTCTTCCGCTGTCCTTCTTCCCTGACGCAGGGACCGAAACTTCCCCTCGGCAGTGGCTGCCCGATCCGGATCCTCATAGAGTAGGCCTAAGGCTTCAAAGAATGCGTCTACGGTCTGAAGCTCAGGGTCTTCGGGGCGCAGACTGAAAGCCCAGGCATGAGGATCCCCCTGGAGAAGCGTGATAATCAGGCCGACTCTTTGGCACTCAGATCCAGAAGCGTTGGGTCGAAGCCGGAAATACAGACGGCAATTCTCTTGGAAGAGGTGAAACTGGCTGCAGTCTCCAGAGAATCTGTCCAGAAGATTGACTTTGATATCTGTGGATACTGCAGGTGGTGACGGGGCAGAGGCTTGAGCTTGAGGGACACTGACTGAGGCTCGCATGGCCAAGATGGCTTCCTCCTGATCGTTGACTTTATGTGTCAGGGTTTGAACCATCTGTCCCAGATTGGATACCTGATTAATAATGGCATTGAAAGCTTCTGCCATGGAGGGTTCCGTCGGGGTCTGCATAATATGGCCGATTATAATGTTACAGGCCACCGGAATTACCTGGGTTGAGAACAGGTGGGACCGCCGGATAAGAGAGAGAAGGCTACGGCACTCCAGAATTACCTGGGAAGAGAACCGGAGTGGCCGTAAGATAGAAGTGGTGTAACGGAGTCGGCTTCCAGAGCTCGGGTACTTTGCTACCAGGTGGTTTTCACCAGGGCACCTGAAGGTGGGGATGGATTTGGCTGTGCCCCGGTAACAGGTCAAGCTCTGTTGAACCAGACTCGTGGAAGAAGGAAAGGAAACCCGAGGTGAATACCGGATAGTACAAGGAGGTAAGAATGAGGAAGCGGGATACAGACCAGACCGGAAGGGTCCAGACTGAAACAAACTACATGAAACACCAAACCAGGCACAGTGGACAAGAGATGAATCATGGGACTGGACAAGTCGAACTAGGGCTTGCACGCACACACTCATAAGGCGGGACTTCCGAGGAAGTTACACATACACTCCAGGGAAATAAGGAGAGACTGGGAAGGTGAACACAGTAAGGGGGAAGAAACTGGGAATGGAAACAGAGGGTAACTGAGGCAAGGTTTAATCAAGGAATAAGGTCAAACAACAGTCAGATCACTAGGCAAGGAGCACTAGGCACACGATATAGCAGACTATAGCACTGACAGGTCAGAAGCTATAATCGGTGCCAGGGTCTGGGGGAAGGAGACTCAAATAGAGGCTGCTGGCCACTGATTGGCCAGCAGTCAGTACAGAAGGACGTGGATAGGCTGTCTCCCCCGAGCGGGGAAGACAGTAAATAGAGAAGGAGAGAGCGCGCGCGCGCCAGAACCCGACACGTGGGTTTGTTTACATGCTGCTGGCGGCATGTGTGGGCACGCTCTGCGGGGAGAACAGGCAGCATCTGGAGCCAGAGGTAAGCCGTGGTCGCGCCGCTCTAACAGCAGCTTGTAACAGAGGGGTAGGCTAGCCTGAACAGGTGCGTTTTGAGTGAACGCTTAAAGACATGCAATGTGGGGGAGAGTCTGACTAAAGAAGGAAGGTCATTCCAGTGCAGAGGTGCAGCACGGTAGAAGTCCTGGATACGGGCATGAGATGTGGTGATCAGTAAAGAGGTCAGTCAGCGCTGGTTAGAAGAACAGAGAGGGCGAGAAGGGGTGTGCATGTTGATGAGGGAAGAGAGGTAGGGAGCAGTGGATGAGGAGATGGCCTTAAAGGTGAGGGTAAGGAGTTTAAAGAGAGGTCTGAAGCGGACAGGAAGCCAGTGGAGGGTTTGACATAAAGGAGAGGCTGAGGTAGAGTGGCGTGAGAGGAAGATGAGCCTGGAAGCAGCATTGAGTATAGATTGAAGGAGGGCAAGACGGGTGCAAGGGAGACCTATGAGAAGGAGGTTACAGTAGTCAAGGTGTGATATTACTAAAGAGTGGATAAGGGTTTTAGTAGCTTCATTGGTGAGGAAGGGACGGGTGCATGCAATGTTGCGTAGATGGAAACGACAAGAATGAGAGAGGGCACGGATGTGTGGTATAAAGTAAAGTGAGGAGTCAAGGATGACACCTAGGCAG
>WWET01000916.1:36705-54620 GCA_011038615.1 Limnodynastes dumerilii | reverse complement strand
ATTTCACATGAAGACGACAAAACTGAAGGGAAAATGCCCCAAGAACAAGCAGGAACTGAAGACATTTGCAGTAGAGGCCTGGCAGAGCATCACCAGGGATGAAACCCAGCGTCTGGTGATGTCTATGTGTTCGAGACTTCAGGCTGTAAATGACTGCAAAGGATTTGCCACAAGGTATTAAAAAGTGAAAATTTGATTTAGGATTATTTAGTTTGTCCCATTACTTTTGGTCTTAAAAAGTGGAAGGCACATATAGAAACCATTGTAATTCCTACACCGTTTACTTGATTTGGAAGTTAATACCCTCAAATTAAAGCTAAAAGTCTGCAGTTAAAGCACATCTTGTTTGTTTCATTTCAAATCCATTGTGGTGGTGTATAGAGCCCAAAATATGAGAATTGTGTTGATGTCCCAATATTTATGGACCTCATTGTATACCTAGATATACCAGTGGAGTTGCTGAATGACTATCCAGCGGTAATCGCTGACCAGTTAGAGGGATTATGTTGCACCTACAGCAAGGCTTTTGAGCTTCTTATGAACTATCCTATCTTAGAGCTATCTAGTATAAATTATTTATTTAGAAAGTCAAAACAAGTAGCAAATGTACAATCAGTGCTTTTCAGATGCTGGTTACAGTAGTATGTAGCAGATTTGTACAGAACTTAACAACCTGTCTAGATAGTCAAAAATTTGCATAAGTATAACAGGATATATGCGACTTATAAGGAAATAACGGTAAGAATGGATGAGAGAAGAGAGGGAAAGGGGGAGAAAAAAAGGAAAGATTGAAAAAGAGAGAAGTGGGGAAGGAATAGCCAGGTGCTATTTCCATATATTATAGACTATTTCCAGAAAGGGTGCGTATCTGGGGGTTCTGTAACCTTACAGTGAGTTAGAGAGGGGGGAGGAATCAAGGAACAGGATCCACGGGTACCAGGTAGCTGTGTATTCTGAGAATTTGGCAGTGGTGGAGAGGATCAGTTTATCCATAGACCTCTAGAACTCCACTCCTTAGAGATATCTAGGGCCATATTTACTAAGCTGCGGGAAAGGAAAAGCAGAGCTGTTGCCCATAGCAACCAATAAGATTCTAGCTGACATTTGTATGTAATAGGAAAGTGAGACCTAGAATTTGATTGGTTGCTATGCGCATCATCTCCACTTTTCTGCAGCTTAGTAAATCTGGCCCCTGTAGTCATTTTAACCATGAAGCAAATCTACATAGATCCTGTGCTATGTAACTTTACCATTTTAAGAGACTTATATGTTTTGCAATCAATAGGATTGATGAGGACTGTCATCTTCAACTTTAGAGAACAAGCACAGAATAGCTAAACTTTTCCCTGTTTGTTTTATGTCACAGTCCCACGGGCCCCTAACAGAAAGACGCAGGGTTGGGACAAGTTAAAGTCAGCGCAGGAGAAATCAGTGGTCACTAGAGGCCGCCCAAGAGCATTTGACTCTCAAGACCTCTCCTCTTTCTGTTTCTGCATCACACCCTCAGCCACTGCAAGGGACAAGAACAAATGGCAGCCTGCTCTGTGATAATCAGTTCATCTTTAGCATTTGCCCACACTGTGGACAGTAAACGTTCCATGCGTGATGGGTGTAACCTCCCCGCTACACTCCCCACTCAACACTTAACTTAAACTAAAGAAGACAACTAAATTTAGGTTTATTAACTTCAACCAAGTGACTTGACTGGTTATGATACTAGAATTAAATTTATTGATGGGGGCCAAGAAAGCGGGTAGCTTAAATAATGTGTGAACAATTTCACAAATCATGTTTAAACAATAATAAATTAACATTGTGACCAAAAACATCACTATGTCATAAAGCAATGCTTCAACTGAAATCAAATATTAAATCACATCGGACCGCTACTGGGGACAACAGCCTTCGGTACAGCGCTTCACTTAAGCGCCACGCAAGACCGTCCATATAGACGTGTCTACAACCTCCAGCAATAACAACAGCCACCGTTAACAAAATCTAGCGAAGTGGCTGCCACTGAACTCCAGCAACGGGCAGAGCTATAACAACTTTGAACAAAGGAAACAGTGATTATCTCCGGATAAAAAACCTGGGCAGAAAACCTTATCCAATTCCAAGGTCAGAACCGAAACACAACCCTAAAGAAAGGGAGGGTGAATCCAGAGTAGAAAAGAGAAAGTCATAGGGTCCCAACTGGTTTTATTAAACACCAAGACCCAGCTCCTCCCACCTACTGGCACCAATGAACACCAAGCAAGGTGAGTGACACGCTTTGGCTCTACCACATGCAGGGAGTTTACTTTTGCTTGGGCTAAAGATTAACCCTACGCTTCTCTACTCAGAGACAGTAAAATCAGGCTCAGCTGGATTCCATACATAAGTGCATGGTAAGATTCCCTTCCAGATGGCTTGTGTCATTCTTATGGGTTATACTAAGGATCTGACAGTTTCTGTACATTGAAGGTTACATTTTGAAAATAAGCTTGTACTATCAAGTTTATATATATACAGTAATAAAATGGTTATTATAATGTGATTTTAATGCTTCAATTCATTATTGCTTCTTGTATTGTTATTGACTCTGTATTCTGCCAGTCCACTCACGATCCCTGTCACACTCTTTTGCGGATATTTGTGGGACTTACGCTGCCATAGGGCGACCTTAAGTCACACGAGTGGATCAGCAGTCCATCGACCACTGATCCGCTCATAAATTCATAATCCCACCCTTCCTGTACAATTTAAATGCTTCCCTCTGCCCACTATGGTGGGTGGAGGTGAAGCACAGCCCCTTTCCTCAGAATACCTATAGGTAGGAGTTATGTTTGTAACATAACTCCCTCCTCTCAAAACACCTCTGCGTGCATAAGTGGAGTGACAGACGCATCTGAATCCGGCCCTAAGTGTTGACAGGCAGCTGTATTGTGCATGTGCCTGATAGAGGGGTGCCACCATATAAGAATATCTGCCGTCTCCTTTGTGTTGGGGTGGCATTGTCTTTCTTGCAGGGTGTATATAAAGGTTGGAAGAAGGATGTACTCATGAGTTCTGAGCGTGATGTTATTCAAAGACAAGAGAAAATGCGATAGGAGAAACTTTTTTTTTTAAATCTTCCATATTCCAGTAAGCTCACAATTCACTGACATATAGCAGTGTAGGGACACACCTACAGGCGGTGCCTTGATGCTGGGCAGGTGAGTGTGACCCAATATAGCTATATTGTGAACCAAACCTCATTTTTATGTATGTGCTGACACAGTGTTATATAATGCTTGTTTGGAGCGTTGGACCTGTCATTTGTTCCTTGAAGCTCGCGATTTAACCAACTAAAAATATGATTTGATAAATAATATAAACATTTTTTTACTAATTCTGTACCGACAATCTACTTTATTTTAACAAATAAATATTTGTTTCCAGTAAATGTCCTCTGTTACTTATTTTCCCATAGATATCACTTGTTCCTAAGGGCTGACATTCCTCATGCGTAAGTCAGCTGTCCATTCGTTTAGCGCATGCGCACTACTCATTAGTGCCTCTTCCTTTACTTTTATAAACTGGAAGAAAACTACAAAATGAACCACAAAGACATGATTCAAAAAGCAAACTTTGTTTGGTGTATACATCTTCTATATAATTGCAAAAATCATTTCCCCATAAACAACATTAACTGTTAAAATGTTATTGTTTTATTAATTCCACATCTTAAAATCACACAGAAAGTTGAATTTCACATAAAGATATAACAAAGTGTTGGCCTTAAATATTAATGACTTAATACAGAGAAAAACATCTCATCCAGTATCAAAGCATTCACCGCCTAGACCCACTATCTAAAGGAGAGATTTGACTGTCCCTAAACAAGAAAATTAAGTGGCTTCACGGCCTTCACTTCACCTATTCCTAGGCAGTAACTCTCCCTCCCTGGTCTGGAACAATTGAATCAAAGTGAATGAAGCAGTGAAAACGGTCATACAGCGAGCAGGCAGACCTCCAGTGCACACAGAGGTTTGCAGTTAGTTCCACTGCACGTTTCCCCTTGGCCTCTTTATAGGAGCTGTACTTTTATATAAATACTGCAAGAATGGCAATGACACACCCGTATGCCCAAAATGAGGTACTTACAATTGGAAAACAAATTACAACCGTACCTTTCCGATGGAGGGGCGTTACAAGATTAGTTATAAATGGTGAGTGGGGGGAAGCATGGTAATTGTGGCTAAGCTCTTACATACAGCTCGGTATTCCACATGGAAACCCTTCCATGCAGAATATTAAATGTAGGGTGCAGGACATGGAACTGCCTTCCACACAGAGGAGATGGGGGAAAGGGGGGTGTACTGAGCTCCTCTATACAGGATAGCAAAGTCCACACATTTCTATGCACAGGACTGCAAGCTTAGAGGCTTTGGGCTGGATCCAGACCAACGTTTCCATTACGTTTCCATTATTTATGCTAGCATATTTACTATGCACTTCCTACAGCCGTACGCACTTTTGCCGTTATACGCTTGCCAAACTGTATGATTTAAATGCCCCATCCCGCCTCCGAAGTGTAATTACGGGTGTCGTATGGATGTCACGCGCCTTCGTAGTCACGCTGTTGATACGAGGCTGGTACGTACGTTCAGAGTTACATGCCGTAACATCTGCCGCGCGCATGCACAGTACATACAAAGCAGCGTTTTTACGCCAGTGGCTAGCGTAAATACGCTAGCGTACGTAGCTCAGGATCTACTCCTTTGCACTTAGGTCTGGATCTGGTCCTAAGAGATTAGAGCTTTTGATGGTAGCAGCCCCTATCAGTAATGGACAATGCTTGTGTCTTCTCTATAATAAATAAACCTTTAAAAACAAGTTCCTTTAAATGAAAAGCTACAGCAATCTCCCGGCTGATGGTAAAGTTACACAAGACTTGAGCGGCCATTTTTTGGGGAAATTACATCTATCAACAAACATTATGCTAAGAAATGGTGTCTTAAAGAAAAAATTGAAAGAATAAAGAATATTAATACAATCTAATTGTGTTACTGCAAATAAATGAACATTATTTTATGACTTGATCTATGTGGAATAGGAAACACAAGCTTATTTCACAAGCATAAGGTAGCTTCATATTATTATCTGCAAGTTGTAAAACAACACTAATATGTTGCGGTTTTATTTAGCAAATCTGACAGAGCAATCTGTTCCATGCTGGAAATTACCTACCTGTATAATGTGCACAAATATAACTATATATCTCTTGTTTTACAGCCAAGAAACAGTCTTATTAAATAACACATCATATTTATTCTTGATTTATTGTGTTCCATGGTAGTTTTCTTTTATATGAAATACAATGTCTATAGAAAATGTCTATTTAGCTAGCACAAGAGCTGGAACTACAATATCTACATGGTCATAAACTGCAGCCGCCATTTAACCCTTTCCTAGAAATATATTACTGGATTGCATTTACAAGCCTTACATATAGTATAATTAGAGATAAGCGTCGACCCCTGTGTTTTGGCTTTGTTTCTAAATCTTTGTTTTGTTTTGGTTTTGCCCCAGTAACCCTTAAAGGGTTTTGGATCTGTATTTTTTTTATTTTTTATTTTTTTAAATTGCTAAAAAAAAAAAAAAAATAATGCTGCTCCAAAAAAAAAAAAAAACAATGCTGCTCTAACAACATCATTATTAACATGAGTAACATTTATTTCCAGTCATTCCCAGTCAAATTGGACCACCTCACAGCTCACAATATTAAGGTTAATTGGTACATGCTACCATATATTATCTATTGGCGGTCCAGTGTGCATATTGGGTGCTATGGCTATTGGCCACATGAGTGAAGTGTTGTATGTGTTCTCATGTGGTCATCAGATCATATTATAGGAGTAACTCTAAGTTAAATTTTCTTATAAATGATTTTAAAAGTACATTTTAAAAAATAGACCATTTCATTAGAAGACGAAATATTGATCAACATCCTTGCAATTCCAGGACTCATGACATGAAATGAAATATTTTTATTTTTTAACCATTTTACAAGACATCCTTTATTAAAGAACAGTCCAATCAAAGCAGACAGCAGATTTTTACAAGGAGAATCCATCTACTGGCCTTTCAGTTCCTTCAGTCTTCTGCAGGCAGATATCACCTGTCCAGGCTCCTCTGGCTACAACTTTCATGCCACAGTGCCAGATTGCAACATCCCTTATCCTCATTTTAGTCTTGCCACAGAAGGAATATGTCTACTTGGAATGTTGGCTCATTTCAATTTTCTTGACTATTTACTCTCAAGTGATGCTATGTCCTGTAATTGACTCCTTTCATACCTAAATTGCAAACTGAAATCTGGTGTTATTAAGACCAACAAAATGGAAGCATTTATTATCCCACTTCCAGCATGTCAACCAATCCCCTCCCAGTTACACCCATTGGACCAATGAATTGAAGATGGCCACCCACATCTGCAGCTATGTCTTCTACTTCCAAAACATCCATCCTGGATCTCATGTCCTAAAAGAGTAACCAGAAGAGAAAAAGAGGAGCTGGATGTCCCTGATGAATTTTATCATCCATTTTAAAAGATGTGGAAAGAGATATGGAAAATTTGACACTGCAAACTGACCCAAAGAATACACCATCCCAGAAATTGAATTGCATGAAATGCGGAAAATTTTAAACATCGGCCTGGACACATGACACACCATGCATTGAAAAGAGGCATCAAAAAAGTAATTGGAAAAGTCTCTGGGTTATTTGATAAAGTCAAGCTAAAATGACCATTAGACACTCTCACTAAAGCTGACCCTGATCAAGATGTAGAGTTTGTTATGGTAGTGACCCCTCCTGTTCTCAGTTCGTAGAAAGAGAATCCTGGCTTTTCTTTAAAACATTAGATAAATTGATTCCAACAATACACAAAAAAAAAATCATTATCTACCTTGAAATAATAAGCCTCAGGCCATGACAAAGGATTCCATTAGAGTAACATTTTAATAGAAGTTACACCAATAGAGCAAGGTAATGCAATAGTTGTGCAACATATTGTTCTTGAGCCCTCTCACCAACCCTTATGTTGGACAGGCACAGTTTGACAAACCAAGCACCTCAGCGACAGGAATATCACTGTGGCTTAAGTGCTTGGTTTGTACGGGCTTCCTCATAGAATACAATTTTTTTAAAACATAAATTCTCATGTTTAACACAGAAGCTGTTATTGGTTCCTCTAGCAATAGCTTGTTCCACAGACAACTGTTGTTTAAAAAGATTGTCTTCTTGGTCCTCTTCCATGATGAGGATTCAACCCCAGCAGCAGCACCAAACCTTTTGCTCATGGATTCCTCTCTAATGAGGATGTTTATGAAGAAGGTGTTATGGTGGAGATTGGACGTATTGGGATCTATGCTTGTTGCTGACAGCTGATGCTGGACTGCCTGCTAAAACAGATTTTGCAGAATTGTATAACCATTTAACATGGACTCTTTGTAAGTGACATAAAAGGGAGGAGGTGCCTAGATGTTTTATGTCCTTGCCTCTACTCACTTTGGCGCTCAAATGGCACAGATGCCTTGAGAATTGTTGTCAGGATTTAGGTAAAACATTTTCCACACAGAGGAGCTGGATTTTTTGGTTCTTTGCTCAGGCATGACAATGCACTTATCTATGGCACAAACTATAGCCACCAAAGTCTGACTTTTTTCGATACAAACATCATCATCCTCTCGACCATCATTATCATCATCTTCATAATTAGTGTCAGATACCCAACAAGCTCCCTCAAACTGTTGCTGATTTTATACTACCACAATAGCACCCTCAATTTCAATGTTAATGCCAACAACATCATTCAATTTACTAATGCTCATCCTCAAATTGGAAGAAGCATCAGAAAAGGTGGAAGGAGCCTTCTCTAAGATAACAGTGTAATCTGAATCACAAGTGTCTGACTTACATACACCTTTTGTGGACAACCTTACACTCTCCTCTTTAATTTGTGAGATATTAGAAGCCACAATTTTTTCTTTGCCTTTTATTTTCTTTTTGGTTATGGATATGCCAGATTTACAGGTGATTGATACATGGCTTTGTTTGGAAATGCAGTGGTGATTATAGTGCATTTGACAACACTAGCAGGACCAGCAAGTGTAAATAATGGCCATGCTCAGCCCTTCCTTTCCAATACTTGTAGTGTAAGGTGAAAGGGGAAGGAAAGGTGTTTTTTTTCCCCTGTAGGAAAAAAGACAACATTGTCAAACACTATCCATCCAGAATGACACGCGGCTCCCTGGGGTGCCAGGACGCTCTCACCAGGGTGCCGCGGAATGTTTTTATATTCTATTCTATTTTTGTCTTAGGGGAGCCTTGAAAAAATATGGAGACTCTTAGGGTGCCTCGAACTGAGAAAGTTTGGGAACCACTGGCCTATGCCTTAACTATGAAATGGGAATAATTCCAGGAATTAAGGAATACACTGTTCAGTGCTTTGATTACAAGCGGATGATAGGCTTGCACACAATAAGATGTTTCCACACCTTACATAATGCTCCTATTGTATAGTGGCCACACACTATCTGATAATCAGAGGGGTGTGGGGCTCCGGCCAGCCGATTGCATATGCCTCGAGGAGACATTGCAATCGATCCACGGAGCACCGAGCTTTCAGTGCTCCGAAAAGTGTAAAAAAAAAGTCCCCCACTACTTCCCCTAATTCTTAGTGCTATATACCACACAATGTAGCAGCCGGGGTGTATGGTAAACGTGCTTAGTGCTCTAAATGGTCCTGTGACACAGCAGTGTTAGTAGCAGAACTGAGGGTCTGCCTCAGTCTCCCTTCCCCGCAGCCTGACCCTAACTCCCACCTTCCCTGCATCCTGATTCTAACCCTAACCCCCCCTTCCCCAGAGCCTAACCCTAACCCTCCCTCTAAGCCTAAAAGTCCCCTGAGAGGTTAATCATCTCTCCAGTAGTCCGGCAGCATGCTTTCAAAAATGAATGGGTGAGTATGCTGATCGCGTTACTCCCCCATTCATAAACATTTTTTTCACAAAGTGTAAGTATCGGAAAAAGGGACATTCGAAAAGTAACTTTCGAATATCCCTTTTTTGGAAGCCAGACTTTCTAGCCGGAGATTGCAACCGTAATCAGAGCTATCTAACACCCTCTAGCCATCCTAATAAGCATTATTTTAGAACCACTTGGTAGAAATTGTAAAAAATATCAGTCCTAGCCATACACAACCGAACATATTATCACCAGTCCATACAGAACATTTCAGATATACTGCTTACAGAAAAACACAGTAAGTCCTATGAAGTATATGGAATAACTATATGTGAGCAAAAGAGAACAGAAGGCAGACAGAGAGCAAACCCATAGGGAGAAGTGATCTTACCTAAAATTGCCTAATGAGCTCTCCTCATCCTTTGGCTTCCCAATTCTTACACCAAGTAAAAGCTGTGGAAACACTAGACAGCTTATGATACTGAATGATCGTATTTCATGGGGCAATCTTATACAGTCTTTTTATACCCTACTGGAGATGCCTGGATGCATGGAAAAAACAATGGGCCGTATTCAGACTACCGGACATATATCATATACGTCCGGTGTTTAGGGTTTTTTTCCTACTGCGCATGCGTAGTACATTTTTTACGTTATCTACGTATCTTTTTCTTACGTAGATTGCATAAATGCGGTCTTTCAGACGCTAAACACCGGATGTATACTGTATGTTATACGTCCGGTAGTCTGCATACGGCCCAATATGCATAATTAACATTTAGAAGATAATTCCTATTAGATAACTACTATTAAAAGATACACAACATGTAAACAGAAAATAAAAAGGCCATGTTCCGTGTATCACGCACAGGGCTGGATTACCCATAAGGCAACGCCTAGGGCCTGGCGAGCCCCGGGGGCCAGTGACTGCCCAGGATCCAACATTGTTAATCACCTCTGTGGCCTTATCAGATGAGAGCTATCATTTCCGACATGCAGGCCCCCTTGGGGGGCCCCAAACCGGCAACTTGCCTAGAGCCCCATGAGTTTCAAATCTGGATCTGATTACGCATAAACTACCAACATTTGTAAGAATATCAGAAGAGATCAGAATCAGACAAAAACAAACAAATCACATTTGCTTCTCTTGAGAAGGTTAAGCAACCTCTTGCCTTTTGTCTGTGTTATTTTCCCATTTATTCACACATATTATTTTACCCTTATTAGAGACTAGGTGTAGACAGTTTATTGTAATTCTTACTATACATTCATAACATATATGTTTTTCTCCATAAGTGTCCTGTTACTTAATGAATCTTGTTTAGTGAATCTCCTTGCCAACAGCGCCTGCTTTTCATGGCACAAATCTTTGAGACACAGCAACAGATTGAGACTCATAAAAATAGATCAAGTTGGCCAGATGTGGGTAGAGTCCCCTGTGGAGACCCAAGCAGGGCTAAATTTTCCATTAGGTAATCTAGGCGCTCGCCTAGGGCCCAAAGGACCCCATGTCGCCTGAAATCCATGCCTATCAATTAACCTTCTGCTTAGCAGAGTCTCTGTTATAGGACCCAGGGCAGTAAAAATGCTACTACCGGTTGATGCTTTAAAAATGTTAAACAAATAAATAAACATTGACCACATCTCAGAGCAGAATTCATATCTATGTGTACTACTCCCGTAGAATGTCAAAAATGAGTGCCGTAGGTCCTTTCATCATTTAAAAAGAGCCATGCAGGTGAGTAAATCATACACAGTACATGGGTTTGAAGACCGTCACATCCACCTGACTGGAGCAAGCAGCCGCTGACAGGTAAATAACTGTAATAATAATAATAATAATAATGATAATATTGGCCCAGATTCACACCCCAGGACGTATTGCACATACCTCCTTAATTTACCGATAATAGCTACTGCGCATGCGTAGTAACTATTTTATGTTATCTACGTATTGTTTCGTATATATGGTCTTAAAGACCGCATATACGTAATCTACATAACAAAACAATACGTACATTACGTAAAATAGTTACTACGCATGCGCAGTAGCTATTATCGGTAAATTACGGACGTATGTGCAATGCGTCCTGGGGTGTGAATCCGGGCCATTATGACAAACATCGCACACCTAATTAGGTTTCCAACGGAAATGAATTCTTTATGCATTGGGAAAATCACTTTTGTAAGAACATCTGTGACAGCAAAAAGTTTCATTGGAACTTAATACAAAAAACTAAACCATAAAAGATGTAATAAGTATGTGTGATATTTGTTTTAAAATAAGCATAAAAGAAGTAATAAGTATAAAAAAAACATAAGGTTTCAAGCTCTTTACAGTGTTGTGTCAGCATTTTTTGGGGGAAGGAAAGGTGTTTTTTTTTCCCTGTAGGAAAAAAGACAACATTGTCAAACACTTCTGCAAAAAAATTATTAAATATTTGTTTAAATGTAATGTATATAGGTGATGTTATTTCTTAGTTTATGTGGCACTAATATGAACAGCTCTTCTGGAGTTAAAACTCCAGAACACCATTACAGTCTAACATGGTATTGATAACTATGATAATATTTGCTTTCTTGCAAGAGGAAACACACTGATACTTCCCGGCTACCTAGTCTTCTGACACCATGTAGGTTATCTTTGATTGAAAACATTAAACTTTTTAACATACAGGATTAATCCTAAAAAACAGGGCACGGCTATCCCTAATAGTATACACACAAAATGGAAGCTGCTCAGATCAATTTATAGGTAAATGCAAAAAAGGTGCATGAAAGGCCAAGGGGTAATCTGCTATCCACATAAACACAGGAAAGGAAATGCCCCAGCAACACTGCCATTACCAGTAACAGACTATACCATTCTATCTGTAACATACACATAGGATAGAGAATGTCCAGCAACACTGCCATTACCAGTAACAGACTATACTATTCTATCTGTAAAATAAAATGCAGAAACGTCCATTACACATATTGCAATATATGATAAGCCACCAGCCACCGTCAAGGCTTTTCTGCATATGGTGGTCCTAACTCTTAACAATGAGAGTCCCAATGTTGGGTCATATATAAAATGTTTTTAAATTGAGAACCAACTTACCTCAGGAGGCACCCCTTGAAGTCTCTGCTGTGGAACAACACCCCCTACCAGCTGCTGCTCCCAGAGGAGCCACAAGATATACGCAGCACTGTATAATATACAGCAAAATACAATACAGACATAAAGAGCAGGAACTAAACATCAATACCGCTATACATTACATTACAATATAAACAATATAAATAGCACAGTATAGTATAAAATAAAAATAAAGTACAGACAGCAGGTAAGATGAGAGTTCTCAAGCTTGGCCAAGCCAGAGAAATTCCAACAATATAAAATACATCATTATAGATATTGACATGTGAGAAGAGATCTCACATGCAATCTTGTAATTTTGGTACAAGTGCATTTTTCCCTTCCGCTGTCCCATTATCAGCACCATACACTTCCTCTGCTTGGACCGATAATCCTAGCAGAAGGGGTTAGGGGGGCAGTGCTCTCTATGTTGCTGCTGCTGTATATCTATGTGCAAAGCTTCTCTGACAGCTTTGCAGGTATACTTTAAAGCTGTCAGAGCAGCATAGTACATAGGTATACAGCAGCAGCTATTGCAGGGAGTGGTACAGACAGGGATCAGCCGAAACTGCGCTGTGTGAAGAATGGCTTCAGCTGATGCTTATCTGTATTACTGCATGCAATAACCGCTGCTGCATATCTATGTGCTATGCTGCTCTGACAGCTTTAAAGTATACCTTCTAAGCTGTCAGAGCAGCTTTGTACATAGATATAAAACAGCAGCAGCTCTGAAGAATAGGGAGCCATTCAGCTTTCTCCCGATTTAAATCAAACATGCTAAAAGATCAAATAATCGCACCAGAGTGTTTCTCGTGCATTTATTTGGCGTTTCAAAAATTGATCTGTACCATACACTAGAGCGATTATTTGCCCGATCACCCAATAATTCCTATGTATTGCCAGCTTTAGGCTACACTAAGGATAAATAGATATGTTGCATGTTTTATTAAATTCAATCCTACTGTCACAGGCACATACATATTGTCCTGATTTGGTTGGGTCAGTATCTATTTTAAGGCTTTATCTCTGTGGCCTTATCAGGACAGATGAAAAGTGTGTATATCTCACTGCTGCCCTGCACAGAACAGCTTTCTATAACAGGATACACTGAGCAGGGAAGAGGATACTAAGATGCTCTCTCTGTCTCTCTCTCTCTCTCTCTCTGTGTTTTGATTACACTGTCACCAGGGGTGGGAGTCATGCTGTTAAGGAAACTAATAAGAAGTGGGAAGTTGAGAAGTGCTGTCTTAAGGATGAGTATATATTCATATATACTGTATATACTGTATATATTTGTAGGCATAAATGAAGGACTATGGAAACAAATGTGATTGCTGGAAAAATTGTGTGTACTATGTACACATAATGATGTGAAAGAAAAAACATAACACACTAAGGGTTATATTTACTAAACTGTGAAAAAGGAAAAGCAGAGATGTGCCCATAGCAACCAATCAGCTGACATTCTCTAGCATGTAATAGGAAAGGGAGAGCTAGAATCTCATTGGTTGCTACTGGCAACATCTGCACTTTTCCTTTTCCACAGCAAATATAGCCCTAAGTGTCAAATAAAATGTGCATCCAAAACCATCAGAATAACACGTTTTTAGTGTAGACATTTACTATGAAAAAAATAAGATAAAAGCTGGATACACACTTATGCAATTTGTCCTGTTAGCCAGACACTGAATAAGTGTGTACACCCACATGACCACAGCATCCAATCCTGGTCACGTTGTTGGGTCAAATGATTATGCAGCACTGCCTTTGTGTGTGAGTGACAGGCAAAGATTGGGAGAGTGGGGGTGATTCAGAGATGCGATTGCGAAAAGATCGCAAATATGCGCACCTTAGTTAAGATCTTACCAGGTTACAGCCCACTGAATAAACAGTCACTCCCCCTTGCAAACAGCGGCGGATCTTAAAGTTAGACCACCATGACTAACCCCTAACAAGTTAGACCACCATTGACTAACCCTAACTCTGCGCTGTCATTTGAGATCTTAAGGGAAGTAGTAGCGTTTATTTGCGATCCTAAGTGTCTACCCGCGCCCACTTTCCCTCATCTCCCTGCCTCCCCCCGCCCATTTTCATGCAAATCCTTCAGATCTTAAACTTTCGCAGCACTTAAGATCTTAAGTGCTTGCGATCGATTCAAAGGTACGCTCTTAGCGAATTTACGCTCCTAACCTTTACGTAGACGGTGTTGCACTATTACTACGCATGCGCAGTTATGCAAATTTTCTAAGATCCTAAATATACGCTCCTAAGTTGTGTGAAAATCGTATCTCTGAATCAGCCCCAGTGTGTATAGTGACAGGATTATTACAGCAGATGCAGCTGTAAAAGTGTGTATTATAGATTGGGTGTTGTATCTGTGAATTTAATCTGCAGTAGGATTGTGTAAACTGATTGATGTGGAATTGGATCTGAAGAGGATTGGAGTGTGTGCCCAGCTAAGGTCCATAAAAGTCCACAAAAGGATAAATCTTTTAATATCTATAAATTCAATACATATTTATTTGATGTAATCTGTGACTGCAAGGTTATTCAGTGTACAAAACAAAAAAGAAAAAACAGAAAATACCCTGAAAATAAATATAAATTGAACAGTATATTTTTCACATTATGGACAGGATCCAGAACTCAGTGAAATTCTGTATGTTAGCTGCGGCAATGGAGGCTACCATATGGAACTTGCAATCCTACATTCTGTACATGCAAGGGGAGTACATACCCCAACATGTACGGATCATCCACATGCGGAACCCTACCTTAAAGTTTCCGCATGTGGAAGGTCCTGCATGGCATGGAGTATCATGCCTAAGGGCTTTGGCATTTACCATTCCTATGCTCACCAATCATACATATTTTGTAAGCACAGTGAGTGGGCTGCCCTGCCATCGGAGAGTGAATCCCTGTACGGAATGCAGCATCGGGTGGCTGCGTTCTCATGTGGAATTCCTTGTACTGTGCTTGTGCAGTACAACTGACAAGCGATTTACCTAGACACCATGCGTAAGTCGCCTGTTGTTATTAAGTCTGGACCCAGTCACGTCTATTTTGTATTATTGAGGGATATAACTCTGCCACGAAAGACATGGGGCACAATGGGGCATGTCAAGAGTGCATTACAGTAGTGCCAACATAGCTAGCTCTGTAGTGGGGCATTTAATGGACTAGAGGCCCTAAAGTGAGCCATAAAAAGGACTTCAGGCACTAAAGTGGGGAATATAATGAACTGGGGTCACTATAGTTGACCAACTAAATCAACTCATAGCTTTGGGCGAGTAACGGTTCCTTTTTGCATATGAAAACACTGTTAGAAACTAATGATGTATTTGAATTAATAGAACAGTTGGACATCTCTCCTGCTCTGTTACAATATAAGAAACAAATGTATGTACTGATAATTGTACTGTGAAGACCTGTAATTAAGAGTGACAGCCTAATTCATCTACATCGCAAGGTTAATGTCTTTGGCAGTTAGCTGATCAGGGCGTCATTGCTCGCCTTTTGTAGAAATCTAATTAAGTAAGAGAACTGTCAGCTTTTCCAATGAAATGCAAGTTGCTGTGCACATGCTGAGGGCAGGTGGGAGTAGCACAGGTCTTTACAGAAACATAGATTTAATATGTTTTTGTAGTTTATGTTAATTCCTTCTAACAATAACATTAAAAAAATAATAATTAAAAACTGTATTTTCAGTCCTTATATATTGTGGCTCATTCGCAGGTCTCAAGTGTCTAAAAGTGGCTTGACCAAGTTAACTGTAAGCAGGTAATACTCAAAAATAGGTGAACTCCAAGGTTTGGATTGTGCAGGAGCATAACCTAACGCACAACGGGATGCAGGTGTCAGTATGAGCAGCCCGTTTTAGACAATGATACAGCCAGAAAGCTTTGTCATCTGTACCACTATCTACTGCATTATGGAACGGGTGCCATGTTGAATTGTCATATTTCAATAAGGTACCTGTTCTGGTTAGGGTTAGGCTGTAGGACAGGAAGGATTAGGGTTAGTCTCTAAAGAGGGGAGGGTTAAGGTTAGACTGTGGCACGACGATGGTTAGGGTTAGAGTTATGGTTAGGCTGCAAACCAGGATGGTTAGGGTCAGAGGCGGGTTAGAGTTAGGCTGCAGGAGTGTTAAGGTTAGGCTGCGGAGAAGGGAGCGTTAAAATTAGATTTGGGGGAGAGTTAGGGCTGGGTTGTGTGAAGGGGATGGGAAGGGTCAGCTGCTGCAAAATGATCTGTCAAAAGACAGATAACTCGAACCGGCGAACCCCACTCCACACAATATTGCACTGGTAGCTAAAGCTAAAAATTACCCAAATTACCACTACACAACCTCAAAAATATAAAGTAAATTATAGTCACCAGTAGTAAGTCTGTGAAATTCTCTTTAATACTTGTGTAGCTTAGTTGCCTTTTACCTGGTGTTAGTTATGACCAAAATGACAAATAAAACCCAACGCAATAAAGTCTTATAAAATTTAGGGCCAGATATAGAACTCCAATGTGATACGATGCCTGAGATGCCTGGTGCAAGGGTGTGGATCACCACTGTGAATGGCCCTTTTCAAAAGGGCTGTTCTCTCCAGACATATGGGGGTATATTTACTAAGCTCGATTTTGCTCAAAGCTCCCAAACTCCCGAGACTTTGCTGGCGATTATGCAATCACTGTATTCACTAAAGGCAAAGTCCCGGGACTTGAGCCTTTAGCAAAATCGACCCGGCAAACATCGCTGGACAAAAATTGTCCAGATGTTTACCATATAAAATATAGTAATCGCCATATTCACTAAAGGCGAATTTACTAAATTGCCTTTAGTTTATACGGAAAGCGCTGAAAAACAAAACGTCTTTTGTTTGGGGCGCTTTCATTGAAAGTGCACCACACTGTACCAGAAAAACACATGTCAATATATTTGACATGTGTTTTTCTCTGTCTGAAAGGCAAGCGCAGCATGGTTGGAATGCTTAGTATGGCTGCGCTGATAGAACTACAAGGCTCAGCATTGCTAAGCCTTGTATTAATATCAGCGTCAGCATGTTAAGCCTTCTAAGCTTGCAGCTCTGTAGCCGGTTAAAAAAAACGAACAAAAAAAACAGTGTCAAAAAAACACAGACATAATAAACATTTACAGACATGTGTGAATAAAATTAACATTTACAATCCATAATATTGCTCCATACCATGTAAAATTAAGACAGGTGGCCACACTGTTTTTTACTTAACTTAAAAACTTAACTTAAATCTTGTTAAGTTAAGTGTGTTGCATAAAAAAATATTTCTGACTCACCGTTTAGCTGTCCTAATTCTTGGGAAGAGTTGCTAGTAGTTTAATCTTTCTTTGAAGTTAATCTTCTCCTGTTGATTGTAGAATCCTGTGTGCTTGCTTGTAGAATCTGATCCGGTCCTTCCATCTGCTCTTCGGCCTCCTCTGGCACTTGCCCCGATGGCATGCTCCCTCCTCTTCTTGGGCGCCGCTACTAATGACCATTCGGACACTAGAGGGCCCCCTTTTATAGTAATTATGTCATAAACACTAGAGTCCACTAATGTGAATGACGTCATAATTTCTATAAAAGGGTGTCCTCTACTGACTGAATGGTCATTAGTAGTGGCGCCCAAGAAGAGGAGGGAGAACTAGGTCAGAGTGGTGAGATGGCATTTGAGGGAACTTATGCTATAATTTCAGGTTTATTGCACCTTTATTGATTAATATGCAAGTTGACACTTCTTGCAATAATAACTGTAATATATATCAGTAGTGTGTATGTATGTGTGCATATAT
>WWET01000916.1:13752-30888 GCA_011038615.1 Limnodynastes dumerilii | reverse complement strand
AATAAACTAAACAGGACCTACAGATAAGAAAATCATCACGTTTATCCCAGTATTTACATGTCTTACACTTGACATTTTTAAAGAGGCATGTATCAAGGGATAGGTACAGGACATAGCTTATGAAAGAGAGGAAAGAAACCAGCTCTACTAATTACTGGTAATGAAGTAAGCTGAATGATCAGCCATATAAAAAAAAGACAACGTTTAAGGAAAACAAAAAGTAGTGATCAATAAACAGGACCTACAGATAAGAAAATCATCACGTTTATCCCAGTATTTACATGTCTTACACTTGACATTTTTAAAGAGGCATGTATCAAGGGATAGGTACAGGACATAGCTTATGAAAGAGAGGAAAGAAAAGAGACCAGCTCTAGAGAAGAGGAAGGTGAGGGAAGAGGTAGGAGGGTAGGGAAGGTAAATCAAAGCTATATACAGCATCCTTTCATAAACTCCCAGGGATAGGGATATTAAAGAAATGGTACCATGCTTCCCATGTGGACTTATAAGCTTTGACCCTGTTGTTCAATAAGGCTGTAATATATTCCATTGATGATAAATGCCAGATCTTATTCAGCAAAGCTGCTTGTGGGGGCGCAAAAGGGTTCTTCCAGTGTTTAGCTATTAATGATTTAGCTGCATTGCAACATTGTAGTAATCATTTATCTGATGGTTTAGATATCGAGGACAATGGCTTATTCAGTAGGAACACAACAGGGTCATATGGAAGATCTACTTCCAGAAGTTGATTTAGAAAACAAATAGTTTCCCTCCAAAAATTAGCTATAATAGGACAGCTCCACCATATGTGAAAGAAAGAACCAACCTCACCACAATTTCTCCAGCAGAGGTTAGACTCAGAAGGAAAAAAAAGATGTAACTTTGATGGAACTAGGTACCGACGTGTATATACCTCATAAGCTGTTTCTCTGACTCCAACATTGAGAGAAGCTTAAGCAGTTCTGAGCCTAATATCCGACCACAACTCGTCGCCCACAGACATCCCCAGTTCCTCCTCCCAGGCACTTTCATGGAGTTCACGATCCACGATTGGAGGTTGAAGGACCGTGTGATATAATTGAGAAATCAGTCCCCGCTGTCCCACCGTGTAAATGCAAAAATGTTCGAATTGTGTCGGGCGTCGCAGTGACTTAGAACAGGTCTGGGTTTGAATAAATTTACGGGCTTGAAGATATAGGTAAAAGGCTGAATCTGGGCGGTTGTATTTGTCCCTGAAATCTGCACATGTTTGGGGGGTGAACTGGGAGGTCAGGTAAGTTTTAACTCTTTCTTTCCGTTACTTTTTTTATTTTGCCCACTGGAATACTCATTGTCGTTCCTTATTCATAACAACAAGGAACAAGATTGATTATTCCAGTATTCAGCATATATATGTGGCATAATTTATTTTCTAATTATTAATAAATTAATATACATTTATTTTTTTGAATTTTCATGAACATGCCATGTATTCCAGCGGTCACCTTATATATTTACCCCCTATTCCTCCCCCTAATAACAGCTATTAGGGGGAAAAAGGGGGGTATATGGGGAGACTGTGGGAATACTTCCACGTATAGGGTGTTTTTTATAATATCAGTGCAGTTTGTTAAAATCCGTGCTGACAGTCAGTAAATGCAGCGATTAGCCGACCGACATTCATTAGAGTGGGCTGGCGCTCGGGAGTTGCGGCTACTGATCACCATGGTTTCCAAAGCGATCATAGCATTGTAAATATGAAAAACTTTATTTTCATGAACTAAAGGCCATTTTTGCCTTAAAACAGCCCTTTTCTCATTAAATGGAAGGTATCACATTTTTGTAAATGGAGGCTACTGCACTGCCACCATATACTGCCCTCAGGAGTCAGAAAATGTATGGTAGGCTGTAGGTATTGTAAGTACATCTATGCAAGTTGAGTGGTTAGCATCGCGTACGCAAAGATACTACGAACCTGCAAATGCAGTTTCCCAGGTATTAGTTGTTCAGGGAATCATTCTGGATCCTGTCCATGATGATTATATGATGCTGCACGACCCTGTACAGTTCTCAATTATTACTCTGCTGTGCCTTTTATCAGTAGACACATGAATGCTCTGCTCTTAGAAATGGAAGTCAATTTAGAATATTCGTGGTACCACACTAGTATGTCTAGGAAAAGAGAAAGGACATCAGTAAGGCTTATCTATTGTTGACTAGCCTAATAAAATGGTGTCACAAATTACAGCAAAGATAATTTATTCTGTGTAGAAAGATAATGAAACCTGAAAAAAGAGATTTATACACTAAGAAAGACACATTGCTTTTCTGCAATTTATAGCAGCCATAAATGTGTCTAATTAGCCCAGGTGTGTATACAGATTTGAGGATTTCAGCTGCACCTATTCATCATCAGTTCATAAATTCACTTCACACAATGCCAGTGACAATACTCCAGCTACAACCACAGCTGTTACTGTAGCAGGAGCTACATTTCACACAGATGATTTCTTACTTAAGACACCTTAAAGGAATAAGCTGTATATTTGTTCTTGATATAGAACTGACTAGGGACTACAAAGAAATATTCTGTTATAAAATGTATAATGCTATCCAAAAGTTATATAAGGGCAAACATAGATATACATAAATAAATCAAGCTTCCAAATAAATGTATATCTGTGTTTATAATTTATAACTTAGTTACAGCTTCTCAGAACATTTATAGTTTTGTTATAGTTTCGTTATATAGCTTATCATGAATGGCTCTATGCAAAAACTTTAAGAAGCTGCCATTGTTGTTTCTGCATATGTGTGTGCATTTCCATTTTCACGTCCCTTCTGTCAGTTGTTTTTGAATAAGTCTTGTGTGGGTGAAGGTGGTCTGTATTAGATGCATAGGGATTTATTTAAAGTTGGGAGTCCCTTTAGCAAAGACAATTTTAACCCCTGGAACCCGTATGTTGAGCTGTGTGAGGAGATCTAATTTTTTTCCATTTGGGGTCTTTGATAATGGAGGCCCCTCAGAAAATGTTTATAGGATACCTTCACTTCCCTTATCTGGGTAAGAGTCTGGATAGAGAAATTCTTATTATAGTAATGCTTCCACTAAAAAAAGACCAGGCACAGCTTGTTAAACCTCTTGTGCTGGTCCAGAAATGTTAACACTCAACAGAGATTATTAAATGCTTCAAAGAAATCATTGTGGTCATTATCTTCAGATAATAAATTAACATGTAGCCGAGTAAAGTTTTTTATTTAAATAAAAGGAATTAATTGTAAGAAACTTGAGATCACAAATGGTGTAGGTTAAGCAGAAACAATAATAAGTGTATTAATATTATAGGTTTGACACAACACAATCTGAAAGTAATGCATGCACTTAGCTGAAAACGGATAAATGTTTTTCCTATGTAATTCACATATTAGGGCTGCTTCAAGCTTGATGATTAAGGTAGAATAGGTGGAATTTTACACCTGAGCCAAACCATACGGATTTACAGGGGAGCAAATTTTACGTTGTGCAAATATAATTCTAGTTGAGAAGCAATGTTTCCCATCCTATATTCAAACTGTTTATAATAAAAGCTGTTCAGTATTTCTGTACAATAAAAAAGTAATTTCATTGCAGGTAAAAAATAATTCTAGTGATTATTTGCCTTCCCCTGCAATTCAATATGGTATTGTGCATTTCATCTTTGTGTGTGCTCTCAAACTCCGTATCATGCTCCTTATATATCAAAGGACTGACTGTGCTGCACGGCTTCTGTGTCTCATGGTGGTACACTTACCAAGAAGGTGGATCCAAATGACCTTTACATGGAGAATAGATAACGTCTTAATTAGAGCAAACTAACAGAGACAGTTGCAATTCCAGTTTCATTGTGCTGGAAGTTTCGTTCAGAAACTACCAAATTAACTACAAATGACTTTCCCAGTGCAGCCATAACATGCATACAGTGTTCTATTCTTAAGTTACAGCATAATTGTTATACAGTACCAGTGATGACAACATAATGTATAGCACGTTATGCAGTCCTTTAACAGGACTCATTCTTACACAGTAACGGCGAAGGCAATATAATGCATATATTGTTAAGGCACGCCCATTGTTACACAGTCCCTGTGCTGACAATATAATGTATGCCTTGTTATAATTTCCATTACAGCACTTGCACTATCCATTGTTACACAGTCCCTGTGCTGACAATATAATGTATACCCTGTTATAATCTTCCATTACAGCACTTGCATCTATCCATTGTTTGTCCCATAGGATAAGCTCTTTCTTGCTGGCCAAGGTTACCTCATACCTGTACCCTACCGTCGACACTTGCTGCTTAGAGCTGTACACTAGCAGCCAAATGCACAGAGAAATCCTTCACTGTGCATCGGCCCACTGCAGTTCCACGGCACCCACGCTCCTATGTGACGTCACAGATGAGAGAAGAGAGAAGTGTAAAGCAGTCGCCACCTCGAACAGCCCATATTCTACCAGCCCCCAGGATGTGTCTGGGAAATCATTTGCTTCTGCTTCACTGAGGACAAGCAATTGAGGATTCCCAGGATGAAGACGCACTGGCGGATGGTAAGCAAATCTGTTCCTAATTCCTACCCTAACCCTCCACTTACATTACCCTAAACCCACGAGTACCTTCCCCACAGCCTTACCCCAAGACTCCCCTCCCCGCAGCCCAACCCTAAAACTTCCCTCCCCACAAGACTCCCCATACACTCACCTCCGTTCCGACAGGTCTGTCGGCGGGTCTGCCAGTAATTTGTGAACTAATGAATGGGTAAGTATGCAGAAAGGCATTATCCCTTACCCATTCCCCACTAAAACTTTCCAAATAGTAATGTTTTTGAACTACAGGCCGCCGAAAATGAGCTTTCGGCTGCCTGTATTTCGAAAAAAAATATCTAAGCAGAGACTGCATCCCATTGTGCCAAAAATAGTGCTAAATAAAGTGCAATGGCAATATAACAAAGATAGAATAAAGAGGTGCAACAGCAAAAGATTCATCTATGTAGGATGTAGTGAACCATCCCAATGACATGTCTGAACCACCATCAGGAGATCATTAAAGAAAAGCTGCTAAACCCCAGTAGCATACCATTTGTAGTAAACAGGAACAACAATAGCATAGCTGGAGATACAGGATAGAGAACGGGGAAAAAACATGCAAGGCATAAAGCAAAAATAAATCATTTATTTACAAATAGAGAAAACATTGCGCCATGACATGTAACAATGCAAAATAAATGTTGCCCAGTTATAGAGACAGAAGACATCCATTATACTGAGCACCATTTTTAGGGTCTATAGAATGTTCCAGGTAGTAACTGCAATCACTTCCTATCTCACAAAGGGGAGGAGCAGCTGACAGGGGAAAAGCTCCAGTGGTTAGAAGCTCCATATGGCATCACTAAGTCCTGCACCCTCCACCCTATGACACAAACCACAGTGTTGGTAAACAAGGAGCAGAACCACATAGACAATTCACAACGGTGTCATCAAATCCACTTAAGAGCGAATGCAGGAGGGTAGCTCGTCTCCCAGGAGTACTGCCTGATTTTAGGGGTGTCCTATATATTCCAGGAGAGTTGGCAAGAATGTTCTAGATTTAGGCTTATTTTTATTCAGAAGATTCATGACAGAGCTAGCCAATGATTACATAAGGGAAAGGGGGGGAAGAGATAAAGTCAGTGCGGAGAAGGGGGGTTCTGGCAGGCATTGCAGGGGAGGTCTATATGGCTGAGGGGACGAGTTACCTAGGGTGTGACCTATATATCTATTATCTTCAAACTCCTCCCAGGACAGCCACATTTTTTTTCTCATTACTAATCATCTAGTACATGGTGACTTTGATTTTCATGCATAGTATTATAAAATAGCATTTAGAAAACATGGTTTACAGTAGATATCTTTGGTTTTTGGTTCACAACTGCAGCCATTTTGTAATCAGCTCAAATATCTGTCTTCTTACACGAGGCAGCGCAGGAGGCTCTTCAGGACGGGCAGGGTACATATCTGCACAGTGAGCAGCATCTGTAACACAGACAAACAAACCTTAAGTATTCCATTTACATACCCTCCAACATGACCCATTGCATTAGGTACAAAATACCCTGTTCCTGAACTTACAACTGTCATTTACTATTTACCACCTTTGTTGAAGAGGCAACTAGTTTTTTTAAATATAAGTTTATTCATTTAAACCAGGTGAGTGACAGTTAGAAACTCAGGAGCAGAGTATTTTGTAACTAATGGAGTGGGTCATGTTGGAGGGTCTAAATTTACCTTCCCAGTCACAGCACAGGCATCCATTAAGAGAGACAAACACACTGGCCTAGATTTTAAATTACACTAAGGGGGCGTTTTCTGATCAATAGGAGAACATCCTGCGAGCAGAGTTTTTAACACACTGGAGTCGATTCAGAGTTGTTCCCTCTGAATTCTCATTTTGCCAGCACATATTACATTTCCTTCACAATGCAGTACAAAATGGTTTAGGAAAGGTGAAAATGTCATCCTTTTCTTTTTGCTGGAAGCATAGTGGGCCGTATTCAGAGCTCCGGTCGCATTGCATATGCGGCCGGAGTTTTCCGATATGAGCTACTGCGCATGCGCAGTAATTTTATTACGGCATCCACGTTACTTGTTGCAACGTAGATTGCGTATACGCGGTCTTTAAGTGTTTACGTTGCAACAAGTAACGTAGATGTCGTAACAAAATTACTGCGCATGCGCAGTAGCTCATATCAGAGAACTCCGGCCGCATGTGCAATGCAGCCGGAGCTCTGAATATGGCCCAGCATGACTCATTTTAAAAACACAGATAGATGGTCCAAAAACACTTGGGACCAATTATCTTATCGCTTAGAATTCCTGACTGATAATCACACCTAAGCAGCCATAGCAACAACCACACTAAAACTACTGTTCACAGCAGCAAGTAGTGCTTGGCACCGATATCAGGACCATTCCCTAGCAGTAAACGGTCTTGTTTATCGGATACTCTAGTGTTTGACCAGTTTATTTGGTGCCCTTACTACCATTGGAGCACTGGTTAAATAAGATAACCTATTCAAAAATGACCATGGTCAACCCAACTACTAAAATGCTGTTTCCAGCGGGCTACCATGGCATGTCATGAAACACATATATCAAGACTGCTCCACCAACAGTCTAATGTAGTCCAGTGGTCTCCAGAATTTTAGGCCAATACTGAAGAGCTCTTCTTGCTGCAGGTTCAATATTGACTAACTAATCAAAGGTTAATTGTAGAATACATGCAACAAAGAGTTCAGACTGTCCTTGGGGGCACAGTGATCAGTAGTAGAATGGTGCGTCTGATAAAGTTGACACTGATTAAATATAATGTAAGACATTGTGCAATTAAAGTAGCCATTTCAATTTTCTATTCATTTTACAGATAAGCTTGTCTTTATTTTCATAATTTATTTGTTTGCGTCAAATTTTTTGCCTTTGGTTATTCCCATGTTGGTTGGAAACCCAAAAATACATTTTAATAGTTAAATAAAGATTTTAAATCACTAGCAGTCTGAACAAATAACCAGGTCCAAAAGATTTATGCCACCATTAATATCATCTTTAATGGACAAGAGCAATCAGCATTACTAATATTTCGAAGGACATCTTAAACCCCTGAAAAAACAAGCTCCAGGAAACACTGCAAATAGGTCATTGGTAAAGGGAGTTGAGATTCTGTCCTGGCTGCCTGAGACATATGACTCAGAAGACTTTGATGGCAATTATAGTCTCATTGAAAAACTTAATTCACAATCTTAAAATCTCAGCCTGTTACGTGACTTGGAAGTAATAGCTGCTTCTTAAGTAAAAAGGCAAAATAGAAAAGAAATGCAAGACTTTAAGTGACTCATTTCTTTGACATTCACTTTCCTTAAGAAACCTAGTTATAAACAATTGATATATGCAAAACATTTGTGAAAAGTGCACATTAATGAATGAAAACTAGATTTTAGTTTACTATTTAGTACATGTTTAAGATATCTTCATATTAATTTCAATACCTTATATATTTCCACCGGAGCACCGCTAATTGTGTTTTGTTATTGCTATATCTTACGGGAAGGTCACCAATTTTAGGGGCTTAAGTAGCACAATGCCATCAGAAACAGGATAATCTATAGTACGACTGTGGAAAAAGCACACTTCTTACACATTTTTTACACACAAACAAACACATGCACACACAATAGATTTAGACATTTAGGGTGGTTTTCCTATTACTCAAAAACACAAAAATGTAAAGTTTGGAACAACAAATGAAATTTCTAATCTAGAAATTATGAGTTTGTCCCTGGACTGTTTGTGCAACTTGTCATATTGTGTCACAATCATACGCAGTGGTAAGCTGACATTTTCTGAGGGCACAATCTTGTGTTGGAGATCACATGGTCTACTGATTCAATCCACTAAATGTATAGCATGTATATAGTTCAATAATCAGTCTACTATATAGCAAAGACAGTATACAGAAACAAAGGGCCAGATTCACATTTAATAAAACAAGGTTATCACAGACAGAGCTGGTTGGGCATCCGCTCTTGGTTCCCGGGGATGTGATAGGGTCGGTGGGAGTCCCCGCATAGAATGCGGGTATTGCAAAATAGGGACAGCCGAAAGTTCCTTTTCGGCTGTCCCTATTTCGAATAGCCATTTTTTTTTCAGAATGGGTGAGTATGCTGACCCATTCAATTTCGGGAAATGCCGCTGCCGCAGGATCCGATGCTTCACCGGAAAGGTGAATAAACTGCGGGAAGGGAGGATTAGGATCAGGCTGCGGGGAAGGGAGGGTTAGGGTCAGGGTAATAGAAGGGGAGGGTTAGGGTCAGAATTAGGGGAAGGGTTGGGGTTAGTTTTAACACTCACCTTTTGGAGCACTGTATTTGGTGCTCCGGGGATCGACTACTATGCCTCATCGAGGCAGTTCAAAACTGGCTGGGAGAAAACGGCCCTTATTGAAATAGGGCAGTTCTTACCAGGGACCCACACCCTGATAGGGTTTCGATGGTGTTGTAAGCTAGATGGTTTGATTTAGTTAGTGTGCAAAGGGTTGACTGGACTGAACAAGGTAGACGTGGCAAAACAAGCTTGACTGGACTTGACCAGGACCTGGACTGGATCAGGAATGGACTGGGCTTGAGAAAGACTTTACCTGGACTGCGCCAGAACTGGATTGTACTTGACTTGATCTGGACCGGAACAAGACTGGACTTCATCTGGATTGGACTAGGAATAGGAATGAACTAGAACAGGACTTGACCAGGAGACATGACTGGAACAAGAATAACAAACTGCAGACTGTTTACTACAGACTGGTATAATTAGGCTGATTACTGCCGGCTGGTTTTGGAGGCTGCTAGCTGAAGACTGCAGACACTTTGAATGACCAATTAGTTCTGGCACTGTAGATATAGGGCTCTGGGTTTAAATAGAATGCCCATGACCAGGATTGGATGGTCTGGTCATGCGATTCCTAGAGCTGGACTCTGATTAACTGGAACAAGTCATGTGATGATTCCAAGATTGCAGCGCCCATGAAATAGCCCTGGAAGCATGGTAATGGCCAGAAAGGGCAGCAGACAGATGACCCCTGATGTGGTAAGTATCGCGGTCTGTGACAAAGGGGACTTGTGAATATATTACTTGCAAGGGGACTTACATGCGTATGTACGCTCCAGATGTTTCAACTTTGTTTTGTGTGCAATGAGATATGTATGTCGGAGCGGTGCATGTATTACGCATTCCTTAATCCCATAACAGGGGGCAGTATTAGGCATTTAGAATAGATGCATGGGGTTGCGTTGAGAAGAACCGTGCAGACCCATGTGCGTATGGACACAGAACCGAACAGAAAAGTGAAGGTAGCAGCTCTATGAACATGGAAGTTTCCATAACTATGCAGGACAGAGAGGAGTGACATTCCCCAGTTCCAGACCCCCGTGTGTACATATCACCCACGGAGGTCTGGATACGAGCCAACGTCAGTATGACATAGTAAAGATAAAATAAAACAAAAAGGGTTTGGGACAATGATTGTGCACAAGAGCGTAATACGCTGATAATGAAACACTAACATGATTATGAGTGTAATGCATGACAGGACCACAACAATGAATCTTGTTGCTACAAAGTTGATGAATAAACTTTGAAAAGAAATTACTTAGATCATAGACATTTTTACATTCTACACATATAAGGATGGATGTAAACAAGTACAGTGAGGGGATAAAGCCTTTGTATAGTTTATGCCTATTGAAACCTGGTTACGGTTCACTACAAATATCCAAGATACATTAATAAAAACAATTACCTTCCATTGGAATTGCCAAAAGGTCACTGCTGAGGTTTGTGTTAACCCCCAGGGCATGCCACGGGTCAATCAGACCATTTGGAAAAACTATTCGGCTGCTTTGGATATTAAGACCTCCATAATTTTCATTGGTATGCTGAACGGCATCTGTCACCATTTCTAAATTGAAGTCTGGACCGTAGATATCAGTACACTGTTGGACATGGTAACTGCAGAAAAAAAACAAATTAAAAGGCTTGAACATCATCATAGACTGTATTCACACTATTCACAGCTTAGGCTTCTTAGGTGTGTAGAGTTACAACATGACCTTCTACGCATGCATAGTAGGATATTTATGCAATCTATGTACCCGTTAGGTACGCAGATTGCCTCTGTGACCACATGGAGTAGTTTAGTTAGAAGTTTGAGGTTTGGGAAGTGTTTAGTTAGAAGTGGGAGGGGGAGGGATTTAGATTAGCCAGGGGGAGGCGGGACGAGGCATTCTCTGTGCATAGTTTCCTTAAGTAACATAAGGTACCTAAAAATGGGAGGTCGGTTAAGCGCAGGACGGGTGAGTTAGGTGCGGAACGGTCTACACCTAGCTCACTCTTAGGTGTGAATCTGGTCCCATGGCTTTTCCATATATAATCTAAGCCTACAAGAAAATGCTAAAACAATTCTTGAAGACAAGCACCTGACCTAGTCCATCACAGAGAATGTTCATGAGATTTTAAAGATGGACCTGTGTGATAGTGCTGTATAACCGGGTAGGTATACCATTTATCTCATTGTAACTAAACAGAACAGTAATACATACTATAAGCATTTATGAGAACTATCCTTTTATATGCTACTTTTCCATGCAGATCTACTCATAAGGGGCCGTATTCACAGATCAGAATGAGTTCAGTGCAGTGGGGTTGTGAATCCAGCCCACCTTCCCCACGCCCACCCCAGATAATTTAAATCCCTTTGCCCCCCCCCCAATCTTCTTATAAAAGGACAGGCTGCTGTGGCACGCCTCTTCCTTTTTAAATAACTACGCCCGGTCTTTAACGACCGTATGTAGTATATCTACATACCTAAATGGTATGTGGATTGTGTAAATGACCTACTGTGCATGCATAGTAGGTCATTTCTTAATAGAATGCACTTAACTAATCAGCTTCTTAAAGTTCGTTTTCAAATCTGTAGTAATAATTCTAACCCCAACCTGATTAACAATGCCCCCTGTACACTGCTCTCTAGCTTCCTGCGAGTCATTACACAAGCTGTTCAAATAAATCTTTGCTGCAATTATATGATCGTTGTGCTGTGCACACTGGTAAGATATGAAACAGTTATATGATCATGTGATCTGCACGATTATCATCAAAAATAAACAGTGGTCCGGAGTCACAGTTACATCGTTTTCGTCTTACGTACAATGTTTTAAGAATTGAGCTACTACACATGCCTAGTAGCTTATTTACGCTATCTATGTATCATTTCTGTACGTAAGACGAAAGCGACGTAACTGTGAATCCGGACCGGTGTAACCAGCTTACTCTTAGAGGTCAAATTACTTTTCCGATATTACCTTAAAGGAAATCCTGTGAATGGTTGAAAAAGGGAATCTGAGGACTGAAAATATCCAAATTCTGTACATGTCTGGTATAGCCATTGTCGGCCTAAGAGAAAAAATACAAATAATTTCTATAGTTTAATACATGGAAAATCCATAGTTCAGTCACTTTTCAACACAATTTTTAAGACTCGCATAACTCCACTGAAATGATTGGACATAGGGCTGTATCCCGAGATCTGTTTTCGAGGGGAGTTGAGTGCGTATTTTTAGAATCAGATCAACTGCGCATGTGTAGTAACTTTACTTATGTACTTTACGTAGACTATACGCACATAAGTGCCCAACGGTTCTCTGAACACGCCCACTAGACTGTAAACCTGGACCTGTAATATTATTCACGTAACAGCTGTAAATAGCGCTGGGCTATGCTGCAGTGTAAGTCTGATGCCTGAGAACTTTTCTATAGTGTATTTTTGGCACATAATACTTCCGTCTACAGCAACTGAAATAACATTGCTAATCACAAGCACATGGTAGTTCACATGGAGTCAGAACTGTACAGACTGCCGGAAGTAGCAGCACACAGCTGAAAATGAAGGCCAGAGGCATAGATCTGTTCAACTTTGATTTCTCATGAACAAACAAACAGAATGGTACATGATCCATTAAAAGAGCAAAGGGAGCCATAAAACCTAAGGTTAGGGAGTTTAAACGACTGGAAACAGCCTACATAAAGATGTTTCTCATTTAAATATTATATTGAAATGCACAAATATCCGAAGTAACAAATGGGAGAATACAATCATTTATTAACCAGTATCTATAAACAGGCAAAGTTTGGAAGCAATCCAAGCCTGTGCGCCATTTAATAGTAAGGGGATGCCCTGTAGAAAGCAAATTGTAGAATATAAGTACAGCACAACAGAGAATATTTAACGAGAACTGCAGAGGCAGAACAATTAGTGGCAATTATACAGTTAAAGCAAATAGAAAGTGCAAAAAAACTAAATTGTTCTAATGTGTCAAACAAAGAAAATTCAGCATTATAGTAATACGAATAGGAGATTGTCAACATATTAACATGGGTTATTTTACTTGTGTTGTGGAACTGAAATTTAAGCCCTAAAAAGTTGCTTAGCATAAGGCAACACTGTAAATTGGTGATAACAAGCCGGTGGAACAACAGACAACTTGTTCAGGAGTATGGGCCAAAAATGTGTTTATGTATTAATCTGCATAGCAGGGTCTGACGTTTTATATGCAGACACCGCCCAATATTTCCACCCTTGTATTATCAGTAAGGTGGCCGACCAGCCAGATTAAATCAAGAGAAAGCCATTATCACAAAATGCAAGATTTTTAATCTTTTGCCATCTCTGATTAAATAAATCTGTAAATATTTTCAGATCAAATTGTTTTACAACTTAAAGATTGCAAAACTGAAAAAGGATATAACTACTCATTACTATTACGACCTACAGATAGAACACAAAAAAGTGAGCGTTCTCCACCAAGTTAAGATTAAAGCAATGTATAGCCAGAGACAGACTAAGCTTGTAGAAGAATGTTAGATCACTAGAAAGTAACATTACTTATAATATGATGATCATTTCAATTTATCTTAGCCGAATTTCTTCAAGTTGAAACAACTGTTGTGACAAATCCATTGTATAAAATAAAAAAAAATTACTTTTTCTTAAAACTTTTTGGAAAGGATAAAGTTGATGAATATTTCAGGATTTTTTTTATTTTTGTCCAGTATTTGATTAATTGGATATGTCAAACTCCTTATTGTAAGTTCTGAGATGAACAAAAATAAAATAAAAATGTTATATTCAAAAAACAAGACATCAGATATCGAGGAAGGATGAATGGCCGCCCAGCAACAAAGACATAAAATCATAATCTGTACGTTACCCTCTATTGTGGAGGCTAATGTATGGATTTTGGTACCCAACCTTCCACACGCAGGAATGTAGGCACTCCCCTCTGCCCTCCTGCAGGTGGAAAGCATTTCCGTGCCCTGGATCCTGCCTTAAGTCTCTGTGCCTGCAGAACTCTGAATTGTAAGTAAGGACTCAGCCATGTCCTTAGTGTTTATTTCAAATATCTATGCCCACCATCCATGCGTATCTTATATGCATGGTGAGTAGGCCAGCCCCACCATGGGGAGACTAAACTGCATCGGGCATCTGTTCCAATGCATACTTAAGTCAGCTGCTTTTCTTAAGTTTGGATCCAGCCCAAAGCCATTCCAAAATCCCTGAAGATGTTACCTTGTAAATGTCAGCTTATTAAATACAAGTATTGTTGTTAGTTATTATACAGCGCTTTCCAGTATGATTCCCTACCTCCTGATGAAGATGGTCCTTCCCAGCGGATATCTCTCATATCTTCAACATATTTCTGGTAACTTACATCAATACACTTTTCTTTATGTGCTTTCAAGATGTTGTGGAGAACTTCAACATATCTCTCGTATGGGGAGCCCAGTGATTCAGTGGCCATAATGTTGCACACAACCTGAATTGTAATATTAGTACCCTTCACCCCCTATGGAGAAAACACATGCACAAATAAGTCAGCAACTTAATTTTAATCACACATCACAAATAAAGCACAAAAATTGAACATTCTTAAGTAAATAAGTTATTTTTGTCTCAGTGGACAAGATCCAAACCTCCACTACTGCTACGCTCAGAGCCATAATTGTAGCGGCAGATTGGAACGCTGTGTGACAACAACACCCGTGTGGGACACTCTTCTGGCACCCAGGGAGATATGAGAGCTGACTGTTTCGGAAATTACAATCACCGTGCCTTCCCCTCTCGGATTCGCATTACGCAATCCATCTTGTCCAGTCACCAGGAAGCATTCAATTACAGTATTGTAATAGAATAGCGTGGAGTGCGCATGCACACTCGCAAAATGTGGTTGTTTGCCACCATCTACGACAACCCTTTTGTGGAACACTGGATCCGGTCCAATATGAGTAAATCAATCTAGATTGAGTTGTTCAATAGATCTTCAGGATATCTAAAGTTTAGGATTTTCTTGTAAGAGTAACTAAGTCGCGTGATAATGGTAGCGCAACAATTCTACCTTTGTAAAAAGTGCATTTTGTGTTGAAAACACAATTTGGTCATGAAGTTACATGAACAAACAAAATATCTCCTTAACCAGGTACAATGGTAGACATCAAGCCTCTTCCATACGCTACCTAATGACACAAAGAATGTAGACTGCAATGGTAAATCTACTACAGCTTTAACTTCAACTACTGCAAAATAGATAGTAGCGTAACAAAAGCAAGTTTATCCCCCGAGCTATTCTTTAGTTCCTGGCCAGTTACGTCCATTGCTTGGCAGATCTTTTATTCAGGAAGTTGTCCAAAAGAGTTTCAGACTAGGGATTAGTAAAGGTTGTGGGAAAAAAATACAGATTAAAAAAAGAAACGTAAAACCACCAAAGAAAATTAAAGACAGCTGGTGTTATATACTGACCTCTTCAACGTCATTGAAAGAGTATCAAGATATTTAGCAGTAAAGAGACCTCTCCTCTGCAAGATCCTGAAACATAGTCTGCGAGTCAATCAAGAGCTAACTAACCTTCAGTCCAAGGACTCAAGATTAAGAGACATTAAAATCTTACTACACAGCATATGCAGGTCTTTAGTTTCCTAGCTCCAGACTATTTAAATATGGATACTCCATTACACATGCTTTTGATTTAATCGGCTAGGAGGCTTTTCACAAAACAACACAAACAGAAAGTTGGAAGGTTAAAGATAGATCAAATTTGATATACTTAAAAAGTTAAATCTTTCTCTCCCACAGATATTAAGAGCCTTCATGTCGATGTACACACCATTAATTCCAACAATAACAGACACAGTACTAATTTGGCTTCTTCCTCCCTCTGACATGGGAAAAACCATTTCACGTTGTGCTGGGATACACAGTTGGGAGGGAAAGAAAACCACAATGCGCAGTCTGGAGATGAGCAATAATATCCAACATCAAACATCTGAGCAACTGAAATGTGAAACAGGGAAGATGCAGAGCTGCCTGGGGACATTTCTGAGGAAATTCATGCTCTTAAAATGTTGCAACAGGATCAATTTGCAATAAAAAAAAGTATCACGTATGAAAAGTAAAATCTAATTAAGAGTTTGGCTCTCATTTGGTTAGTGCTTTATTAGAGATATTTCAAAATATCTTTTATTTAAATGTTTCTGTATTAGCTAAAAGATATTAAATCCAATTTATACTCCAAACTTCTGCAAAAGGTTTACAGAGACCCCCACACACGACCAATTCTTTTCTGTAATACTATGGCATTTATTGTGCTGGATTAATTAATGAGTATAAACGGTTTTGGATTATTTTATATAAACAATTAAATTATAAAGAAAAAAAAAAGGATCCAAACATGAAACAGTGAACCAACTTTTAGACTTGGAAGCAGAACACTTTGTACTGAATGGAAGAGATATTAGGAACATTTTAACTTCTGACGATACAAGATTTGGATTACAAGCTGTTACCAGCTCATATGAGAAATCTATCATCCGCAATTGTCAGACTAAATGCCTGCAATCATATTCCCTGCTAAATGGAGACTTCCTACATGCTAAATGTACCGAGATGAAAGTAATCTTTGGATTGGCTTTGATAATGTAATGAGAAAGGCAACTAACACTCACACTGAAAAGAATATATTTGCAAGACAGGCATTTGCTCAATGGCAACTGATGCTGATCAAAGCGATCGAAAAATTTGAGTAGTTATTAATTGTCTACCAGATGACATTAAAAATCCAATTTCACTGTCTGGTGCTAAGTAGCTTCTTGATTATTAATTTAGATTACAGTTTTTCTTTAATCAATCAGGTGAGGAGCGTAAACACAAATGTCGTGTAATACATATAACCCACTCACTATGCTCAAGTCAAAAGCATAGCCTTGAATAAATAACAATAGTAACCTATGAGGATACATACAAATGTCTAAAACAAGGAGGTTTGCTAAATCTAATTTTATAGGATATGCCGTTAGTCCATAAGCAAAGTTTAAGCAATTCTCTCATTGAATCCAGGGCCAAGATTATTATTTGGCTGCAATCTGTAGTTTCAGGTCACTCCATATGCAAGCCAGCCATTTTTCTTTCAATAGTGCTCTTTTTTTTTTTTTTTTTGGCAAACATTTCTCCATTCAGAGGCTTTCCAATATCTAAATGTATAATTAAA